>OU343224.1:287275768-287374335 GCA_910596185.1 Chrysanthemum makinoi | reverse complement strand
AAAATCGAGGACCAAAGCGGTAAATCTGAAATTATCTTCAAAGGCGAACTTCATTCTTCAATAAACCAGAATTTGGAATTTGCAACTTTTGAAACTTGAGGGTATTTTTACATTTCTTGGAAAGTTAGGGACTGTTTCGACATTTCTTCAAACTTAGATCAAATCTTCACAAATCATCCTCAGAGATTAGAAATCTTCATAAATGCATAATTGACCTTAGAACAGGCTTAAGCTCTTAATCTCGTTAACAGGTTCTAGGTAGGTTTGAACTTTTGTGTGTTTTTATATCCAGGTACGCACAAGCAAAACTCAAGAACATGCAAATGTCTAAACTACTCCTTCTTGGTTATGGGTCAGGCGGGTATGGTTGAAAACATATCAATTACATAGCGCCATTATGGCAATTCATGAGACAATCATCGACGATGATGATCATTAAACCCACAATGAGGCCAGGGAAAAGTTTTACCTATTCTGGCGGCGTTTGGGATGAAGCGTGATGACCAACGTTGGCGGCTTCAGAAAACCGCCAGACGAATGACTGCATGCCGATCAGATCATGGCCGGTCATGATGATAGAACAGTGGTGTGCTGGATGAGACTTCGGGCGGAGCGATGCCAATTAAAATCAAGAAACTTTCCAATGATTCCATCTGTCGGCTTCACATCAATTCTTTGAATTTGGTGGAAACCTGTGCGATGCGAGGAGGATGTTGAGGTTTCATTAGGAGCGGACTCTTGTTGAAGTTTGTTTTGTTGGTCTTTTCGGGATGGTTCTACCAAGTCAGACCTTTCTTTGGTGAGGAGGATTGAATTGTAGAGGAGTAAGCTCGAGCTTGGAGCAGCGCCCTGAAGAGGTTTCAATGGTAGCGGTGTTTGAATTACCCGGACTTCGAGATGTGTTGATACCCTTTGGGCACATCGAGGAATCTAGCATGCTCTTAAGAGCTTGATTCTCGAGCTCAAAGTCCTTCTAGAATCGAAATTTAGAAGCTTACTCTCACGGATTAACCCATTCAATCAATCAAGTTTTAGGAATAGTCAACATATTGGTAATCATGCCACGAACACAAATGGTTTAGGACCACGGTCTTTGTTGAGAGTCGGGAAGATGATCTTCACCTAAGACTCTCTTCTTTCTAGGGGCTCCACAGCATTCAAAACCCACGGATTCTTAGCGGTCCAACTATTAAGATATCTTGAACCTTTTTGAGTTAGATCTTAAAAGCTTGATTTCTTTTACTAATTCATGGTTTTTGAATTTGCAAAGTAATGACCTCAAGCTTAGCTTGTTTTAAAAGCGAGTTCATCCCTACACTTGTTCAATTCAAAACTTAGCTTGTTGCATTTTAAAAGATTAGTCTTTGGTCTTCTCACGAACTTAAGGTCAACATTAACATAATTCATATGGGGTGCTAATCGGTCATCATCCATAGAAAGTAAGATATTACCTTATTCATTGTGATATTGACCCATTCTCCATTCTGGCATGATTCTTTCCAACGACAAGCTTGTCTCTCTTAGGAGGGCCATCGATTACTTTCGGCATTTCATCATCGGATGAAACTAGCTCTTCATCGATTCGGTTTTAAACCGAGGCCCTTGTTTTCTGTTGCCGCAGTTGAACACTTTTGTTGTTTAGAGGGGTGGCCTCATGCAATGCAAGCAGCTTAGCTTTTCTTTGTGTATTTAGCTTCAAAATCCATAGTTTTGTTTTGATCAGATTTGTTTTGAAAATTTTGATGAGAAAGATAAATCTTTGGTTGAAATTTGCTAAAGCTTTGAAAGGCCCATTAGACCGATGGTTTTGTAGGAGGTTGAAATTGTTTTGAAAAGCGGTCTTTTTCAAAAGCCTCTTTATGACACTTAAAGCATTCGTTTCTTGATTGCTTTGAGTTGAAAAACTTTGTTTCTTTTGTAAACCGAGAGTTAGCAAGGTGCCCTTTCCTAAAATTCAGTTGGAGGTCATTTAGGTACTCCTCACTTGATCTCTCATCGGGCTCATCATCTGAATTTTCTTGAAAATCTTGAACCACATTGTTAGAGGAAAGCGGTTTGATATAGGAAGTGGTGGTCGAGGACTTCTTGACTTCACGAGACTTCTTTAAGTCAGGGTATCGTTTGTTAATGAGGTTTTCCTCATAGACAAATTTCCCATAAATTTTAGGAAGTTCAAGATTACGGATGTGATTAGCATTCCTAAGTCCCTGAGAGAAATTCAACCACTTCTTAGAGGCTGTTGGCAAAACCAACATTGATTTCATGTTTGGATAACTTAACACCATCATTTGAAAGTTCATTTAAAAGAGTTTTATGAAGGGTGTAAGTTTGAGATAGATTTCTAAGTCCTGCCTAAGAAGGTGTTTTACTCAGTTGGGTCCATTATCACATTTTCCTTGGTATCGGATGGACCTTCATGGTGGTGACGAGGTCATCCAGGTTTTGTTTAGGCTGTACTACGGCTTATAACAGAACTCCATAATATCATCAATAAGACATGATATGATGATATTTTGAGTCTTAGGTCTAGTTGACCACTCTCCTTTCATCCACGAGTCCCACTGAGCTGGAGTTTAGGCAAACGCTGATCTTTGGGACAAATGGACCTTCATTTATACACTTGATATAATAAGGTTCTATCGAATCAAATAGCAAAGCATTCTCTTTTCCATTTGTTGAATGCTTGACTTCAAGTGGGGCAGCGGTTGAAAAGCTCCACCCTTTTTATCGACTAGTTAGGGTACATCAATTTTAGCCATTTAGGATCCTAATTTAAAAACTTTTAGGCGGCCTAAAAGATTTTTATAATTAGCCTTGCTCTAATACCACTTGTTGTTCCTCGTTCACTATCGTTTAAAAACAGTTTAAGAATATAAAACAAGTTAATAGTGAACAATGGTAGAATTAACATAAATAAAACACACAAAGTAATTTTCAACATCATATTCTTTATTAAGAAATTAATCAAAAGAATGTAGACCCAAGCGGGACGTTCTTGGGATTGAAATAACAAAGTTTGGTGACTCCTCTAAGCTCGAGCTAAGAATGCAGGCACAACTCTTAGAACCATTTTGAGCTATCTGGGGATTAAGTTGTATTTGGAGGTGTGAAAGATGGCCTAGATGTATGTGTGTTTTATAATTCACAAGCTTCACCTTTTCACTCCATCTCTTATGCTATTTATACATGTATGATTTTTGACTCTTTCATAAGTGACAAGCTGACATCTTATAGAAGACAAAATCGATGCATTTTGTCTCATTTACAAAACTATTCTAGGTAAGAACAAGACTACTTTCCTAGGATGGTGATGACACTGAGCCTGATCTTTTGCCATTCAGGGAAGTTTACTTTGGTTGATAAGGACTTAAGTCTTATCTGATTCAAACTTATCCCGCCTTGTCACGCTCATTCTTCAGTCTTTACATCCTTCAGTCTTCTACTTCAGTTTTGTCTTCAGTGTAAGTAGTTGGAGAGGTGTCTTAGGGATTCAGTGAGTTATTGTCATCACTCACTGAATCCATCATCTTCTTCTTGACAGTTTTCACCCTTTAAGATCCGCCTTACTGAGTGGAGAGACTTCTTCATCGCCTCATACTGAGTATCCTAGGATGACTCAAGAGACTATGCACAGTGACATGTTAGTGTTTGGACTAAACTAACTTGGGCTATTTTATTCAAATCCTAGATTAAGGGGTTTGGGTTTTCTTGAACCCAACGGTTGCCAACTTAAAATTCTAATGGTTTGCGACTTATGGAACATTTTTCCAATATTTTGCGTCATATATCGACGTAGCTTTTCTATCTATTTGTTGTTGCTTGTAACTGATTCTTGATCTATACGATTCCTTTGTTGTTTCATGAATAAGTTATGGACAAGTGAGTTGGACTTCTTGATTTTGGCCCGTAAATAAGTGATTGATACCTCAACCATAGAGTGCCTCAAATGGTGCTGTCAATATGGTCATGTGGTAACTATTGTTGTAAGGGAACTCATTTGATGATGAATGATTTACCCAATCGTTTCCAGAAACAATCACATATGCTTTGAGCATATCTTCTAATGTTTGAATTGTTCTCGTTTTTGACCATTGAGTTGAGGATAATAGGTGGTACTCATGTCCTAGTAGGTTCCATGGGAATCTTGAAATAATTGTCAGAAGTCTATGGTGAATCGGCTACCTTATACTAGATATAATTGAAATTTATACCACGTGTCTCGTGCCAAATTTCAAAATGTCAAATCTGTTGGAATTATTGAAAAGAATATATTATGGGTAACAGTTGTGATTCATTTCGTTTCTAGTTCTAGCGAATGTCATGACTTGAGTCTTCCTTGCCTAAGGTGCTTAGTCTCCATTACTAAAATGTTTATAGTTTGATGGTGTCTCTCTTAATTTCTCTTATCAAAATATTTCCACGCTCTATGTTGTCAAGTCACAAAACCTTAAATATTCAAGTGATGTGGTGTAGTGGTTGATTTTTCAAGATTTGTTCTGATATTGTGTGCTTCTAAAATAGTTCATCACTGAGATTGTTATCATGCTAGCAAAAACATATATATCAGTTCATACTATGTCAAAGAATGTTTGTTCTGATTTCACTTGTAGATGGGGGGGTCATTGATTGTCCGATATATTCAGACCTGTTGAAGTGAGGTTATTTGGAATTTCTAGAGAACACAATGCCTTAGGGGAAAATTTATATCGATAAACATAATTTAACTCAATTATCCTTTGACTCATTGTTGGGAAGTTTACATATTGCCGAGGCCATGCTTAATGGAATGTTCTGCAATCTTGGTTAGAAGACTTGGTTTATTTCTAGAGTGTTAAGCTTAGTGTGTATTCTCTTTGTACTAAATCTTGTAACTCGGTCTAGCTGGTACTTTTGAAATGATAGAATTTGGCTTCTAGTCCAAAGATGGTTTCAGATTGTCTCGTGATGTTTTAAGCTTTATCTTGGGTTTTGAAACATCTTACTACATACTTCTAGTCCTTGTTGGTAGCTCTGAAATCCTTTCATTGTTTTCGTGTATCGAGGAATCCTCCTCATAGATGGTATAGAAAGTCTTTCCTTAAAAGGTCACTGATAAAATTTCAACTTATCGATTGAGTGAGTAATGAATGGAGTAGGTATTTATAGAGTGTTAACAAAAAGAAACGTTTATTAACAATTTATCGAATTACAAAGCTTTGCTTTTAAATGAAGATTGTTTTAGGAAATTTGAAATGATGCTTGTTTCTTTCATGACATAATCCTTCCTAAATTATACATAGGTGATCAGGCTATGTATAATCGAGGACAAATGATATGATGATTGGTTTTGTACAAATGATATTATGTTTCTCCGAAGTTTTAGATGGTATTCAACATGTTTTTGTAAGATGATGGCTCAAATAATTTTTCACAGTACATGAAAATTGTTTCGCGTAATGGTAGTAAATAGTTGATAAAATGACTGAAAATCAATTTATAGGGTGGTAACAAAACAACTTGTTTTAAAACTTTGTGAAACAATTTTTCCTAAGATGGATGTAAAATAGTTGAAGTAAAATTACGTGAAATAATTTTATAAAGTGGTAGCAAAATAACTTGAAATAAGATTTGTTGAGTGGTTTCTAGAATACATGGGAGAACCTCATAGAATGGTAATAATCTCCTAATTGGTCAAGAATAAAGTGGCCCTAATCCTTAGTAAGATAGCGGTATATTGTTGTGAAATGATTGAAAATTGGGCATGGAATAGGGATGAAATAAATAAAGGTTGTGTTTATCTTGGAGATAATAAAGGATAAAGATTACATTAGATAGAAAGGTACTTATTATACGTTTCTGTTGATGGTCTAATCTTGTCCCAAGTGTAGAGCAGTAGGCGGTGTCTAGCGACAGCTCTGAAACTCTCAAATCCTCAAACCTATAAGATGGTGTAGTGTATATAGTATTAGTGATAGATGGTAATGGTGTGTCAAATCATGCACGCTTCCCAAGCTGCAAGTCAGATGTATAAGTAGTGTATATGAGATGTGATGGTACGGATGGTGCTCTAGATGGTAATGATGATGATGATGGAAATCCTAGTGGTAAGTTAGGAGATGATGGTGAATGAGATACTACTCTCTTTCGTGTTGTCTCATGACGTTTCAAAGGTAAAGCTAGAGTATGCACTATTGGACGACTAATAGTGGTATGAGTAGGTGATGGTGGTTTGTATTACATGAGTAGCAGGTGATCTAAGAATGAGGGTAAGAGAATGTACTCTCTTCCTTGTAGTAAGTATCCTAATAGGTTCATTAGGACTAAGCCTATAAGTCCTACCAAATGGTATGATTTTTCCCGGCAGAATGATAGGAACTGTCCTGATCTTACGGTGAATCAATGGTGATCGTGGTGGTGTAGGTGTAAGTTTGTCCTCCTCAAAAGGTTCAGTCTCCGTATCGGATAATATGAGTGGTGAGTCTGGTGTAGAGCCAACTGATGTTAAAACTAGGGAATGACAAGGTATCCTCCATGTCAGAGTCTAGCGTGAGTATGATGGGATGGGTATCTGAAGGCATCTATGTGACAATCGATGTGAAATGGAAGTAAATAACTCGCATAATGTGCGTATAAAACCGCATGTATACGGAATATGCACTTATGATGAAATGACGAGATGCTATGATGATGTAGTTATAGTCTAGGGTCAATGATACAACCTATTTCTCTATAACTCTTGCTCGATGCCAATCATCACACCCCAAATTACATTTTGCGTGGAATGGAATTCACGGGGTTGACTGTCTTAGCATCACGATTCTGATTATATTGAGCGACCTAAAGTGTCGTTTGGAAAATACATCATTTGATAAAATAAAACATTCAAAGTTTACAAAAAATAGGTCCCAATTGATTGTCAAATAAGTTTGTTACAATCCAAGCGATGTTTTAAAGTGCATAAAATCCATGTGAGACGCGTCGTCACCGCGACTCTATGATAAGTCCTTATGCATGCCTTGAAGTGTATGCCCTAGATACCTGTAAATACATTGCTAAAAGTGTCAACAAAAAGGTTGAGTGAGTTCATAGAGTTTATGTAAATGTTTTACATGACTACCACAAGTATAGGCCATGTATGACAAATATGTCCCATAAAAATGTTACAATTGCTATAAGCATATGACACCGAAGCTAGACTGATCATGATGTTCGCCCCAACAAAGTGTTTTGCCAAACAACTCAAATAATGATATTAAATGAAATGCATCCGTTTGACCCGATTGGGGCCACCAACCCGGATGGAGGAGCCACCCACAATAGATCTATTCACTCACCCTTGCTTCTTAGGAATTAACGGTTCATGATTATGAAATGGGGACATTCAATTGTCAATGACGTAACTTAAACAATGTAAATGAATTTGATATACTTGGTATCGTAATAAAATGATGTGCAATGTATTCTCCCCGTAGGTTTGAAATAATGTATAAACATGTAAAACGGGGCTATGAAAACTCACTTGATACAATGATATGATGGCAAAAGTGGATACAGAAATGAGGCGCAATCTCTAACCGCGACCTATTAATGATGATATGATCTATTATAATTCATGATTTAATGTTCTGCATGCAAACTCATATGATATTCATACCACTTGTGAATTTTGAAAATAAAGTTTAATCGTCGAAATATATGTTTATGACATCTCGTCATGTTATAAAATACTTTACAAGTACTTACGTTGAAACGACATCTTACGATAGTCGTTTAGTGATTTATCAAGAAATTATAGTTTTTCAAATTACAAAATAATGTACTTTGAAAATTCGTGAAAGTGGCTAAGTGGCCTAGAAAAGCTAGTCGTAAATCAGTAAATATCGAGTGTTAGGAAATAAACTCAATAGTTTTAGAAAGCTTGTAACATTATCTAAAAGTCGTAACACTGAACTTTTGTCCATACGAGTCTCGATCCTAGATAAAAATGATGGTGAAGTGGGGTAGTCGGGCTAAAAATGTAGTTTATGGGTAGTTTTCGGGAAAGTTTGAAAGGTCATAAGTTACTCGTTATATATCCGTTTGTGAATAAAATTTGGTGGACATTTTGGAAAATAGGCCAGGTGAACTAAATTTTACTTAGAGCTACTATTTTACCAAAACTGACTCTATCGATGAGAAAAACGGCTCCAAACATGGGTACCCGAAAAGACTGTTTCAACATTCTATATATCCTCGGAATCGATGATGCGTACTAATATATTTTTGATAAGTCGACTCATTTAAATATAGGTTTAAAACTCATTTTGCCCTTAAATAACCCTTGACAGCATGTATATTTTGGAAAATTAGTTTTCGTTGTTAAACTTGAAAATAGCATAACTTCTTGATTATAAATCCGTTTTAACTTTGTTCAAGTGGCCCGGTTTTTCGTTTTTAAATCTATTTTCTGAAAATGTAAACCGAGATAATCCCCAGCCTACTGAAATTTCCCTATTTTACAAAACGTTACAACAGCTAAATATATATTGCCGAAAATGATTTTTCTAGTTTGTAACTTGTTCTAATCTCTTCCAATCAACACCAAAGCTAGTATAAACCTACTATAAACCTTCTTAGGGTGTCATGGGTTCGTAAACATCATCAAAAATTATATGTTTCATGGGAATAATTATAGGATGATTAAAACTCATTATATGTAGTAAAAATCAAATAAAAGTGGTATGATTCATAGTATATTTGCATGTTTTTCTAATAGAATCATAAAAATACATCAAGTAAGAGTTTATAAGAGTAGGAAAAATTAGTTGAAGCTTACTTGAGTGATTATGAATTTTTGAGCGAAGTATACTTAATAATCTTGAGGTTTTATTTGAACCCTAACTAGATCACTAATAGAACTTGTAAAATACTTGATCTTGAAATTATTATGGATCCTTCTTGATGTTCTTGCCTTGGCGGTCATACCAAAAAGATAAAAAGCGAGAGTTTCTTGCATTTACACCTTTTTAGTTTGTGTTTGTATGTGTTTTAAATAATTGGAACTCTTGTATATTGCATAATATCTAGTCAATGATGTTTAGGTGTCAATTTGTAGTCAAAAAATATCACTAGCGGTGACTAGGGGGTGGCCGGCCATAAGGAGAAAAACAAAGATTTGATACTTGATTTTGATAACTAATTTATATTTTAAGTTTAGTATAATGTGTAGTTTATACATAAAATTAATTATTTAGTGTAGCGTTAGCTAGAAATCGATTTTAACGGAACAAAATGAATTATATCGAAGTCATAAAATTATATAAAATGCATTTCTCACAAGTATTGAGTGAACAAATATTTATTGAGTTGAATTTACGAAACGCGTAAATATATATATGTAACAATATATATACAAAATAAATTCAAAACATCGGGTAAACTAATAATCTAATTTTTATAGTCTTAAAATGGGTATAAAAAAATATTTTAGGACTATTTTTGGAATTTTCGGATCAATTATTCAAAATAAATGATCGTGCGATAGCGTTTATTTAATAGAAAAATATACGTAAATAAATTATGCAAACCCATGCATGAACTAATATGTAAGTAATGTTCTTGATGATATGTGGACTAACTCTAGTCTATATGAAGTGTTCTCAATGATTTTTCATGAATACGCAGCCAAACCCTTAAGGTTACGCGTATTTGATACTCTTAAACCTAGTTTACGAAAAATGATGATTAGTGAATCATGAATAGTGATTTTTCTCTGGGAATGAATAGTGTTTTGTGAATAGTAAAATTTTGAAATACACTCTCAGAATATCAAATCGACTTTAAAAGCGATGAATAGTAAAATGATGAATAGTAACTAGTGAATAGTAAATTCTCGAGATGAATAGTGAACTTTTCAAAGTTTGAGAAATGACCTGAAATTACGAGTTGTCACATTATCCTTGTGGTATTGCGGAACATCGAGTGATATGTAAAAGTATTCACGATGAAGATGGAAATCCTTCTAGAGCTAACATCAAACAAGCTATTGGTAGGTGGCATGTGAGATCTATTCAATAGATCAAGCTCGTGACAACTGGACAAAAAAGATGGGGCGATTCACTCTTGAATCAACCTTGGTCCAAGAAATGAATTGACGAATACTTTTGGAAAAACCGTTCGATGAGCAAATCTTCTTTTCTCTAGCACATCAAATGTGTATTCATATTTCAAACTCAAAAAGTATCTCTGATTGAAAAAATACTTTTGGAAAAACCGTTCAATGTGAAAATCTCTTCTTTTCTCTAGCACATCGAATGTGTATTCTCTTTCAAATAAAAAAGGTATTTTTGATTGAAAAATGATCTTTCATAAAACCTTCGTCGTATTGGAAAACTCTTTCTTTTAAGCAATACGCGATTGTTTTCAAATCAATTTTTCATCAATCAGTGAATCTCAATTCGCTGGTTCAGTCACTCCGTGTTGTCTTCTTTGAGACGTTTCGGTTTGAGAACATCTAGAACTGCTGCGAAACCCTGTCAAGGAGATTCTTGAATTATACGATCACAGGCGTGCTTATGCTGATCAACGGGAACCGTGGGTCGTGTACCTCAATTCAATGAAAGTGGTCAAAGACACTTTCGTGTGTTTTATTGCTAACTGTTGTTTGCAGGTACATTTGGACGGTTGCTGCTGATCGATATTGAGAAGTCAATTCATAGCCGCATGCTCCACGGCATCCACACTTAATTGAAGAAATCATGACAAGTGCCTATCTACATAACCTGGCTCAGATATTTTTATATTATGCTTCGCTTTCTGCTGCTGCAAATATCTTGAACCATAAAAGCTTCCGCTACTCTGATGAAAAGATGTCATGATCCAGAAAGTGTGAGCATGTCGGTCCAAAAGTCACAACATCACATGAAGGCAACACTACAAAGGGTGATCAGAGATTTCACGTGGCTGATGATCTCCAAGAAAGCTCAAAGATCATCAAGATGTGGATCAGATCAAAGACCTCCACTTAAAGTAAAAGGAAGTCGGACTTTGAAGAATCACTGCTCAAGCACAAATAATCACGGAATATTGAAGAATTGAAGTCTGAGCTAGAGCAGTCAAAATAGAATGCTAGGATTCAAAATGTAAATCATGGGGTGACCTCCCTCAGGGGGAGATTGTTAGGAATTGGAAATTCCATAGTGAGGTGTCGGTCACCCCATATATAATCTAACATAAGTTAGCTCGAAGACATATCGTTACTTTACGTTATTTAGTAGTTATTATCTAGTTATTAGTTAGTTTATTAGTTTAGAGCAACACCGTCGAGGAAGGACGGGTCTTTACCCATTGTATGCCTGATCCACAGCCCGACAAGAGGGCGTTTAGTTTGTAACTATAAATACCCCTTCCATCCTTGGAAGGGGTGGTGCTTCTTGATAATCAACCCTTTCTCTTTTTGTTTATCTCTCTAGAATCACCCTCTCTACTCTTTTCATCTCTCTAAACATGACATTCATATACTATCACCATCTTAGACCACCCGAATCATAAAACAACATAAAATATACGATCCTACAGATCATTATAGGATCGTAGCAATGCTTGATAGGTGTGTTAGCCTTAATAGTTTTTATTAGAAGTGATGGTCATTCACATTTAGGAACTTTGTAACGTGTGTTAGATATCGTGATAGAATAGTCAACGGGCTCGTGGACTGGGCTAAGCTAAATGGCTAATAGTTATGTTAAGCTAGCCTTCTATTACATGTAATCCAATCCAAGTCCACGAAGCCCAAGCCAAGCCCATGGAAAGCCTTTAGGGCAACATGTGTCTTGTACTATAAATACCCCTCAAATGGTCATTTGAGGGGTGTGCTTGAAAGTGTGTGTGTGTGTGTTTTTCCTTGAAGCAATATACAACTTATTGTTTTCATCTTTCTTCTCTCTACCTCTCTAAACATACACGAATTCTATCATTCAAGTCACCATCTTTCTAATCTTTTCTTCTTCATCTCATAAGCATTCGTGTTTGTGTTGGGTTTGCTTGATAATGTGATAAGGTATACATGATAAAGGGGAATAACAATTGGTATCGAGCGGTTTCTACTCAATGAGGTACCAAATTATAGTTATGTTTCTAGTCGGTTTACTCATGAAAGCCACATTCGTGTCTCGAACCTTATTATGACAAATATGTGGGAGAGCAAGTTAATAGCAATGTTAACTCTGAAACTCCATATATGGATCCTAATGGAGGTCAAGTGATCCAGAATGGTGCTAATGATGTGGAAACACGTGCTTATTTTGAATCATTAATTAATCAATGTGGCATTGAAGTTGAGAAAGTAAGAGCGGTCAATGCGAAGTTAAGGCCGCGAATAAAAATTGACGTGAGCTTGAGAGTTACAAGGAGCACGCAAAAGCCTATGAATTTCATACAAACAAAATGTCCGAATTAGAAATTGGTTATCGAGATTATGTTTTAAGAGAAAAAGATTTGCAACTCAAGTATGACACACTTGATGTGAATCTGAATTTGAAAATCAAATCTTTAAACAAGGAAATTTCTGAACTAAATGACCAACTTTCAAAACAAAAAGCATTGTTTTCTGATCTTGAAAAAGAAAAGAAGCAGTTAATTACTGATTTTTCAAAACGAGAAGATTCTCTTCTTGATGAAATTCTTGATAAAGCGGAAAAAATCAAAACTTTGGACAATTTTCTTCTTACAACGGGTCATTCAGCTAAATCAAACAAGATGCTTTCTAACCAAGTAAATCCACGTTTTCATACTTCACATAAGATGGCACTTGGTAACGACCCTTCTTCGTTCCTCAAGAAAGCTCGAAATCTCGAATGTGTTGAACAATGGAAAACCTTTGCATGAACCCATAATTGTTCGTGATTCTCTTGAAGCGTTGGAACTATCTGAGGAGAGTAGATCAAAAATGAAACAAAAGAATCCAGATCTCAAACCGATTGATTATAACAAATGGAACAAAATTAATGGAATTGCTTTTGTTAATCAAAAAGAACAATCAACGTTTTCCACCATACCAAGTGTTTCAAACAAAGTGTCAACACCGGTTTCAAAACGGTTTGAAACAGTTGTAGTTTCCAAATTCGAAAATCGAACAAATGTCTTCAAACAATCCTTTTAACACAAGTGATACTAGAAGAATTTTAGATGACGTTAAAACTAGAATTGGCTATCTTCAAGAGACTGTCAAGTCTAAAACCAATATTACAACTAACATCTGGTTTACTCGTCATGATGACGAAACAAAAGAGTTTTATAAAACCCAAATTGCCCCTCCGTTAACTGCCATCAGTGCGAGGGTAATTCATGTTGAACAAGCACTTTTGAAAGAAACGAGTGACTTTGTCAAGGACCATAAATCCCTGGTAAAGCAAGCTAATGAAAGTATTGAACACATCAAAGTTTTGGAAAAACTCAATGATTCTCTCTTCGAAGATGTTATGACTACCGATATCATGTCCATTATCTTTCAAACATATTCTGTTGAAGATCATGAAAGACTCCAGTCTGAGACCTCCGCAATTGTTTCAAAATATGAAAATGCTCTTGCAAAACTTGAAAAAGAAAACGTGCCCTATTTTAAACAACTTGATCGAAAATCTGAGGAATGCAAGTATGACAAACTGTCGTATGAGCGTACTTACAAGGACATGAAAGAGCAAAATGATCTTTTGAGTGCTCAACTGGGAAGTCTAAAAGGAAGGCATGGATACTAAGTTTTCAAAACCATTGACTGAGGAGAAAACAAATGTTCCCAAACCGGTTTTCAAACAAAAAATGTCTATTTCTCAGCCTCCTCCAATAGTCAATGAGAAAAATGATTTGTCAAAAACAGTCACTCCACAGTCCCTGCCCTTTAAAAAGAGAATTTTAAAAGTTTTTGAAAAAGAAAAAGCGGTTTTTGAAAAACCAAAAGTGCTTACACCTGGCATCTCTAGGATTAGTACACGGAATGTGACCAAAAATCCAGTTAAAGAATCTGTCGGTTCTAACAACATGGTCAACAATCACTATCTACAAGAAGCTAGGAAAAAGTCACAGACTTCGAAAGACGGAATTTTAGGTGCAACATCTAGGGTGATGAATTCTACAAGATTTCAAGGCCCTGCTAGTAGTAGTAAACCATTACCTAGGAACACTCTACAAAAGACTAGGGATTGGCTTGCATCTAAGAGTAGTTGAGCAAAAGAAAATGCTATGCCCTTAGAATACAACACTAGGAATTCTAAGTCTTTTTCGAACAAGAATCAATTTCCAAAGACTGTAGTGACAAAAGTTAAAGCTTTGTTTTAAACAAGAATATTGAATTTATGCGTACTACATGTAAAATATGTATCTTTTCAGCTAATCATGATGCATGTGCCTTACAATATCTCAAGAAAGATAATTCTCGTGTCGAGGCACAATCCACTAAGACACCAAATAGAAACAAACCCGGTGACAAGATGAACATCAAAAGGAAACCTAATAGGTGGATCTCTTCAGGGGCGTAGTTTGTCTAAAAAAGAGTCTTCCGCTGCATCTGATAACAAAACAACTCCTAGATCTTACCTTAGGTGGAAACCCACGGGAAAAGTTTTCAACACAATAGGTCTTAGATGGATTCCCACAGGAAAGATTTTGATACTTGCACCAACACAGATAATAGTGAAACTCATCTAGTTAAGGAAGTAGAAACCACTACAACAGTTGATAGTGATCACCCTCACCGTGAGGAATCTTGTACTTCTAACACTGTTATTTGTGAAAACTCTTCTTCTTTGGTTGCAGGTGATTCAAATATCTCGAACCCGACTCATCAGAGGGTTCCACTTCTGTAAAATCTTCTTCTCATTCTCTCTATCTTCTATTTTTGATTTTCCATTTCTTTTATAAAACCAACAAAAGCAAAATATAAAAATATAAAACTTTCAAAAATTCAAAAACAATAGAAAATCAAAAATCCAAAAATATTCTTCTCACGACATGTCTCTCGTATAATCGATATTCTGCGTTTCTAAATGTCATTCAACAATTATACGGGTCTGTACAGATGCTTGAGCGAGAGTTCTTTAAATGTTTTCTAAAATATGTCGTTTCTTAAAATTTCTTAAAAATAATGGCTTTCGTATACTTCAGATGCGAAACCCGGACTTCAACATAATGGCTTCTGATCACATCAGTTCAGGACCCGCACTTCAAAGAAAGGAAAGTGCTTATCAAAATCAAAGGTTTTTAAATATTTTTCAAGCACTATTCCTAAAAACATAATGGCTTGCGATTACTTTAGACGTAACCCGATCTTTAAAAAAAGGAAAGTGCTACGCAAAATCGATTTTCATAAATATCGAGCACTTATCCTAAAACAAATGAAGATAATTTTTCTCTAAATATCTTCAAAAGATTTTCAAAATCTTCATCTTGAGTACCATTGATTCGAAATTTTTTCAAAATCTCTCAAATTTGGTACCAAGATAACTCCCTCTGAACCATAATTGATTCTAATTTTTCGTATGAAAATATGCTTTAGTTAAGGGGAGTATTAAACCAAAGTTGTTCCAAAATTCATGCTAAATCAGTTTCTCTCCAAATGCTTTCCGAAAACATATCTTTTAATCATTTTGTTTCAAAAACATCATGGATATGCTATTTTTGAGGAGAAGCGTGATTAAAATGTGATCAAAAAGTTTAATGATCGTTGTTTGAATCTCAAAGAGCTCGACTCAAATGGAACCAATGAATTGACGAGTAATCAAAGTCAGTAAATGTACCATTTCGAGAAACTTTCTATGGACTTGACCAGGGACGGTAATAATTTCAAGCTAGTTCTCTAGTGATGTAAGCGTGTCTCGAATCGGTCTAGTTCATTTAAAGTCGATCAATTCAAAAAGTGCGATCTCTACCCTATATGTGCAGATTTCTGTCAAAACTTTTAAGCACATGTGAAGGGGGAGTGTTTCTGAAAATATAAAACTCTCGAAGTGTTCCAAACATGTTTTCTATCAAAAACACTCTGAGAGATTTTCAAGAAAAATGGTTTTATGGCAACAATAGGACAGTCATGGAGTTATAAGGTGACTAAGGATAGGAAATCCGTCCTATGATCCGCCAGAGGCGGAGGGATCTACCCAAGGACATTACCCATAGTTAGTATTAGAAGTCCTCAGGTATGATTGAAAAAAGGAGTAATGTGAGAAAGGAGAAAGAAGGGTTGAAGAATTAAAAAGAAATGTAAAAGAAATGGTGAAAAGAAATAGCCCTCCATATTCAACCATAGGGCAGAAGCAGGGTTCAATTCATGCCGCTACTTTGGTTGTCACTAGATGACACGGTATTGAAGACAAAGACGTCATGGACCCAGTGGCCTTGCACTAAACCTTCTAGCAACTCAATTCCTCTCAAAAGGATTTGTTTCATTCTCACTGGGAACCCTACATAATCTATCGACCTTCTCTTAGAGATCGTTGAAATTGAAGAAGGAGACTCTCTCCCTAGTCTCCGCTTAGGAAAACCAAAATGCACTAATTGAGTCTAGAGCGACGAGATTCATCAAAAGATCTCATAGGAACACATGACATGACATCGCTTGTTGTTCATCATTAAGGACACAAGTGATATATTATAGAGTCCTACGCAGATCTTAGCAATTTTCCAGAACATTTATGAGAAGTTTCACATCTGTGATCTTTAGTGATTGAATGGAAACTCCGCCAGGTCAACATCAAGCTGCCACAGCCGGTCACTTCGGTAATTCCTTGGATTACGCTTAGAGTGTCTCAAACGGTCTACAGTCGTGGGGTGATGCTTCGGTGTACCTCAGCGACTCATTTGAACTGTAGATGTACTTCGGTATATCGCGTTATCTCACTTGTCGGACTCCAGTTCAGGAACGGCCCTTGTGAGAATTAGAGATGTGTTTTCACACTATGTTGTTAACACCCTCGAAATTCAAACTTGTAAGTGCGGAATTAAGCTTATTACTAACTTGTTTTTATGTTTTCTTCTTATGGAAGCTCCGAAGCGGATGGATCGTGCAGACTCGCCACATGCTCATACCAAAAACACATGAAAGTTCTCATCATAATCAAAGGCTACACAAAGTGTAAAGACTCGAGAACTACATCATTGGTAACCAAAAGACAAATAGAAGTGTGAGCATGGTGGAGAAACAAATGGAGAATGACGTGGAGACACCTAACCAACGAAGTTGACAACGGCAAACAACCACATTATCTGATCACAAAGCATGAAGGAACAAAGAATCAAGACTACTCAATATCTACACACAAAGTCCTAGCTCAAGAAAAGTAGAGACCTAATCAAGTGGAGCATCATTTGAATGACCACCCCTTAGGGGGAGATTGTTAGCCTTAATAGTTTTTATTAGAAGTGATGGTCATTCACGTTTAGGAACTTTGTAACGTGTGTTAGATATCGTGATAGAATAGTCAACGGGCTCGTGGACTGGGCTAAGCTAAATGGCTAATAGTTATGTTAAGCTAGCCTTCTATTACATGTAATCAATCCAAGTCCAGAAGCCCAAGCCAAGCCCATGGAAAGCCTTTAGGGCAACATGTGTCTTGTACTATAAATACCCTTCAAATGGTCATTTGAGGGGTGTGCTTGAGTGTGTGTGTGTGTGTTTTTCCTTGAAGCAATATACATCTTATTGTTTTCATCTTTCTTCTCTCTACCTCTCTAAACATACACGAATTCTATCATTCAAGTCACCATCTTTCTAATCTTTTCTTCTTCATCTACGCATAACTGTTACGTGTTTTTGTTGGGTTTGCTTGTTAAAGTGATAAGGTATACGTGATAAAAGGGGAATAACAAGGTGGTTCTTTTTCTTCCACGATTGAGAGGTTTGCTAACCTTTCATCATCATTATATGCTGGCCACAAGCATTTGTTATCCTTGACCCTTTTAGTATCATCTCTTCCATTGCAAATTTCGTTTATGAAAACCACTAGAAATCCAAAAACATGAAAGATGAGTGATCAAACCTGGCTCTCTGATACCATTTGTAACATATTAGATTTCATAAACACACAAATAAGCTCAATAATGGATCGAATGAGATAGAGTTTAGAGAGAGAAAGTGGGATCCTTTCTAGAGAGACAAAGTGAAAGAAAACATAGAAGGTTAGATTAAGAATGAGAAAGGTCCAACCCTCTACCTTGGGAGGTAGAGGGTATTTATAGTTACATAATCGCCCTCCTGACGGTACGTGGATCAGGCATCAGTGGGTAAAGACCCGTCCTTACTCCACGGTGTTACAATAAACTAAACTAATAACTAAATAACTAACTAAATAACGTAAATACGACGTCTACGAGCTAACAAATGCTAGACCATAATTGGGGTGACCGACACTTTAACATGGAATTTCCAATTCCTAACAATCTCCCCCTGGTCACCCCATGAAATACATTTTGCATCCTAGCATTCTATCTTTGTCTTTAGTTCTAAGCTCGTAGACTTCTATTCTTCAAGTTCCGCAGTCTTTATGCTTTAGTAGTGATTCTTTAAAGTCCGCATTGATTTGTACTTTTAGTGGAGGCCTTTAACTGATCCACATCTTTGATGATCTTCGACCTTTCATTGAGATCATCAGCCACAGTAAATATCTGGATCACCTTTTATTGTGTTTCCATCATGTGATGTTGTGACTTTCGGACCGACATGCTCACACTTTCTGGATCATGACATCTTTTCATCAGAGTAGCGGAAGCTTTTACTGACTCATGATATTTCAGGCGTAGTAGAAACATAGTATAAAAATATCAGAGCCAGTTCTGTAGATATGCACAAGTCATGATTTCTTCAATTAAGTGTGGATGCTGTGAGCATGCGGCTTTGGATTGACTCCTCAATTCGATTAGCTGCAACGTCAAATGTACGCAAACAACAGTTAGCAATAAAACACACGAAAGTGTCTTTGATCACTTTCGTTGAATTGAGGTACGGCCCGGTTCCCGTTGATCAGTACAAGTACTGCCTGTGATCAGGTAGAATTCGAAGAATCTCCTTGAGGGGTTTAGCAGCTGCTCTAGCTGTTCTTAAACGAGCGTCTCAAAGAGACAACGAGGTGAGTAAACGCGAATTGAGATTCATTGATTGATGAAAAATTGATTTGAAAAACAATCGTGTATTGCTTAGAAGAAAGAGTTTTGCAATACTACGAAGGTTTTATGAGAAAGATCAATTTTCAATCAAAAATACTTTTTGTATATGAAAAGAATACACATTCTATGTGCTAGAGAAAAGAAGAGATTTGCACATCGAACGGTTTTTCCAAAAGTATTCGTCAATTCATTTCCTGGACCAAGGTAGATTCACGAGTGAATCGCCCCATTGTTTCTGTCCAGTTGTCACAAGCTTGATCTTTAGAAACTATCTCACATGTCACCCACCAAGAGCTTGTTTGATGTTGGCTCTAGAAGGCTTTCCATCTTCATCGTGAATAGATGTTCTGGCAATACCACAAAGATAATGCGTAGGACTCTTAAATATATACTTACTTTCCACATTGTGTGAAACAGCAAGTCTTCATTAATTTTGTGTCCTAATGAGATATTGTGGATGATCTCTTGGCTCTAGACTCAATTGTGCACATTTGGTTCCTATGCCGGAGACTAGGGAGAGGGTCTACTTCTTCAATATCAACAATCTCTAAGAGAAAGTCGATAGATTATGTAGGTTCCCCGTGAGAATTAAACAAGTCCTTTTAAGAGGAAATTGAGTAGCTTGGGAAGTTTAGTGCAGTGAGTCACTGGGACTATGACGTCTTGTCTTCAATACTTGTGTTACCTTAGTAAACACCAGTAGCATATGTATTGAACCCGGTTTCTGCCCTAAGGTTGAATTATTGGAGGGCTATTTCTTTTCACCCTTTTCACATTTATTTCTTTTTCATTCTTCAACCCCTTCAGTGCTTACCGAGACTTCATAACGAGAACCTTGTTGGGTTTACTCCAGTTCTAGCTCAATCTCAGTCGGCACAATTCCCATTTCTCATTTTTCTCCTTTTTTCATCATACCTATGGACTTTGCACTATCTAGTGGATTGTCCCTGGGTAGATCCCTCCGGCTCTGGCGGGATCATGGGAACGAATACCTAACCTAACCATCCTAATAACACCATGCATAAAGTAAAATGGTCGGTCTTTTGGTACAGTTCATTCTTCCATAAAACCAATTGAAAAATCATTTGGGAAATCAATCAAGGTACTTGTGATACGGGATCAAAGCATTTTGTACCTTAATAGTTTTGATCTTTTAGAAATGCTCCCCCTCAACATGTGCATATGATTTGAAATTGTTTAGCACATGGAGGCAAGAGTTCTTTGAAATCTTTTCTTGATCACAATTTCCTTAGGAAAAAGCCATGTGATTTTCTTTGGTAAATTCTCCCCCTCAATATGTGCGTAGGATATTTGAAATCATTTTATCACATAGAGGAAAGAGTTCTTTGAAGTACTTTTCACGATTGCCAATAGAAACCATTCGCACCCCCTCAATATGTGTATTGATATAAGAAAGAGTTTGCCACATATTAAAGAGAACTAAGACTTTGAATAAAAATGAACATCTTTTAACAAATTTCATTATTAAATCACAAATTCTCCCCCGATCAAAAATATCAACCCTTTGAGATTTTGGATCCCAAGTGATTTAATAAGGTTTAGAAAACATCTTTGAGAAAATGTGCGATTTAGAAGCTCTTCTGGTTTTTGGTTAAATGCTCCTCCACAATCATGTGCATTATGTATTACAAAATCGTTTGGTACATGAAAGAAGGAGTTCTTTTAAAACAATCATCCTTTAAAACCGATTTGAGATTTAAATCACGATCTTTCCCACGATTAAAAATTTCAAACCAATTGAGATTTTGGATCTCGATTGATTTAAATCATTTAGAAATTTTTGGGGAAAGACGTGGCTTGATTTAATTTTTGAAATTGACTGATGAGGACCAATTATAGACATTAAAGATTGTTAGTGTCAATTATGATAGTTTTTACGAGATCTTTAAGTAAAATAAAACAGTTTCACAATCAAACAAGAACAGAAAAAATTTCATTTCGAAAGATCTTTAAGTTCTACAGAAAATCATACCATGACATAACATTAAATCTTTAGATCACCACTTTGTTTTTGTACAAATCGGACTTTTATGAAGAAATATCGTTTGAAAATATTTTATTTTAAATGACTCTTCCCCTCAATCGATGACCGTAGTCGATGATTGAGTGACTTAAGTTTTGATAAAATGAAGTCCGGTGATTTTCAAAATTTAGTCCAATTTATTTTCAAAACCAATATTTTTCCAATTTTCAAAACAATATTATTTAAAAAAAAATTTTAAAAAATGGTATCATCACAATTATCCTGCACAAAGATACGTTAAGTGGTTGAGCCGCTTTTGTTGTTGTTGTTGTAAGGTAGGAAGAAAACCGTGCTGATGCGGTGAGACCTCGACTTTGCATTTGTCATGCCAACTCTTCATAGAGGTCCAATTAAGCTTCGTTTCTTCATTTGATGATGAAGAAAACCATCTGCTGATGCAGTGAGACCTCTTACGTTGCATTTCATGCCAACTCTCCATAGAAGTCAAATTAAGCTCCGTTTCTTCATTTGTCGACCCAAGATATAGTTGCCCTTTCCTTTCGGCATCCAATCATCATATTATGTGGGATCCGGACAGGGAACATTCTTATATACCAATATACCTGCATACGTTAGTGAACACACAGACAGATATAGGGTGGTCGACATCACCCAAACAGAAATCGACTAATAAAAGTCAATCCAACATATCAATCAGATCATATAAGGCATGGGAATAATGAGTTCATCAATCTATAATCATCTAGTCCTAACAATCTCATCCTAGAAACCTAGTCCTTCAACATAGGCAATTATGTTTTTCAGATAAGCACGTAGGATGATTAAGAAAGCCCATTAGATGATGTAAATTTGAAAAACATTATCCCCCTCAATCAATGACTCTTTCTATGAAATGTTTTAAAAGCGCTGAAGTCATTGATTGAGTTTTGCAAATTTATGAAAATTCTGATTCTGATTGATTTTTAAGCAATTCATTTACCACCATTTTTGCAAAACAACAAATATTTTTCTGAAGAATTTTAGAAGGAAAAACATTTGTGTAGGAACAACAGTCTTTTTGACGACATGCTTTCCTTGTTTTGTTTATAGGAAAGTGCACTTTCCTTTCTTGAAGAACGGGTTGCTATCGGAAATAATAGCAAACCATGGTTTAAGCGCGGGGTTATAGTCTGAAATAACTATAAGCCATATTTTGAGACATGTTTAGAAAGAAATATTTACACCTCCTGCTCGAACTTCATCTAAAGTCCCGTGCCATTATTGAATGACATTTCTAAGACCGTAGATGTTATCGATACCAGAAGACATGTCTTGAGAAAAAATATTTTTGGTATTTTTCAATTTTCTGATTTTTATGGGCTTTTGTTGATTTTATATTTTTCTATTTTGTTTTTGATGGTTTTGAAAATTATTTACAACGATAGAGAAATAGTTTAAGAATATGATGATACGAGTATCGAGAAATTTTTATTTTTTGATATTTTTTATTATTAAATTATTAAATAATAAATAAAAACCAGTTTAACAAATAAGAAATATTTTTTGATATTTTTGATCGGAGAAATAGGCATTTTGTAACATATTGGATTTCATAAACACACAAATAAGCTCAACAATGGATCGAATGAGATAGAGTTTAGAGAGAGAAAGTGGGATCCTTTCTAGTGAGACAAAGTGAAAGAAAACATAGAAGGTTAGATTAAGAATGAGAAAGGTCCAACCCTACCTTGGAGGTAGAGGGTATTTATAGTTTACATATATCGCCCTCTTAGAATTGTGGATCAGGCATCTGATGGGTAAAGACACTTAGTCCTCCACGGTGTTGCAATAAGCTAAACTAATAACTAAATAACTAACTAATAAACTACTAAATAACGTAAATAACTACAAGTCTATGAGCTAACATATGCTAGACAATAATTGGGGTGACCGATACTTTAACATGGAATTTCCAATTCCTAACAATCTCCCCCTAAGGGAGGTCACTCCATGAAATACATTTTGCATCCTAGCATTCTTTCTATGTCTTTAGTTCTCGAGCTCGTAGACTTCAATTCTTCAAGTTCCATAATCTTTGTGCATTAGTAGTGATTCTTTAAAGTCCGCATAGTTTTGTACTTTGAGTGGAGGTCTTTAACTGATCCACATCTTTGATGATCTTTGAGCTTTCTTTGAGATCATCAGCCATAGTAAATCTCTGGATCACCCTTTATTGTGTTGCCATCATGTGTTGTTGTGACTTTCGGACCGACATGCTCACACTTTCTGGATCATGAAACCTTCTCATCAGAGTAGCGGAGGTTTTAGTTGATTCATGAAATTTGTAGCAGCGTAGCAGAAGCACGGATTGAAAATATTAGAGTCGTTGATGGACTTATCATGATTTCTTTAGAGATGAATGTGTTGTGTGAGCATGCGGCTATGGATTGACCTCTCCATTACGATCGGTACACAAGCGTTGGGTGTACCTACATACAACAGTTAGAATAAAACACGAAAGTGTCTTTGATCACTTCGTTGAATTGAATTACGGCTCACGGTTCCCCGTTGATCAGTTACAAGTACTTTGTGATCGGTAGGATTCCTAAGAATCTCCTTGACGGGGGTTTCTTGTTGCTCTAGCTGTTCTCAAATCGGAACGTCTCAAAAAAGACAACACGGAGTGAGTGAACCAGCGAATTGAGATTCACTGATTGAAGAAAAGAGATTTGAAAACAATCATGTACTGCTCAATAAAAAGTGTTTTTGCAATAAAACGAAGGTCTTAAGGAAAATCAATTATCAATCATAAACACCTTTTATTTTGAAACATAAATACACAGTCGATGTGCTAGAGAAAAGAGTTTTTAAGCACAACGACCGGTTTTTCAACGGCATCCATCAATCCATAACCTGAACCAGGATTGATTCATAATTTTGAATCGCCCCATTGTTTCTGTTCAGTTGTCACATGGTTGATCTATTGGATAGATCTCACATGCCACCTACCAAGAGCTTGTATGATGTTGGCTCTAGAAGGATTTCCATCACTCAGATGTTCTGGCAATACTACAAGGATAATGCGTAGGACTCTTCAGATATATTCTTACTTTCTACATTGTGTGAAACAGTAAGTCTTCAGGAATTTAGTGTCCTAATGATATTTTGTGGATTATCTCTTGGCTCTAGACTCAATTGTGCACATTTGGTTCCTATGCCAGAGACTAGGGAGAGGGTCTCCTTCTTCAATATCAACAATCTCTAAGAGAAAGTCGATAGATTATGTAGGTTCCCCGTGAGAATGAAACAAGTCCTTTTAAGAGGAACTTGAGTTTCTTGGGAAGTTGTAGTGCAGTCTGTCACTGGGTCCATGACGTCTTGTCTTCAATACCAGTGTTACCTTAGTAACCACCATTAGCATATGTATTGAACCCGGTTACTGCCCTAAGGTTGAATTAATGGAGGGCAATTTCTTTTCACCCTTTTCTCATGCATTTATTTTTCATTCTTCAACCCCTTCAGTGCTTACCGAAACTTCATTACTAGAACCGTGTTGGGTTTACTCCTGTTCTAGCTTTGTCTTAGTCCGCACTCTTCCTATTTCTCACTTTTCTCCTTTTTTTAATATACCTAAGGACTCTACACCATGCATAAAGTAAATTGGTCCCTGGGTAGATCCCTCCGGCTCTGGCGGGATCGTGGGAACGAATACCTAACCTAACCATCCTTATAACACCATGCATAAAGTAAATTGGTCGATCTTTTGGTATTGTTCTTTCCTTCATGAAACCAATTGAAAAATAATTTGGAAAAATCAATCAAGGTACTTGTGATATGATATCAAAGCATTTTGTACCTTAATTGTTTTTGATTTTTTAGAATTTCTCCCCCTCAACATGTGCTCATATATTTCAAAATAATTATAGCACATAGAGGAAAGAGTTCTTTAAAAGTACATTCACGATCACAATAGCTATTAAGAAACCATTAGAAAATCAATCAAGGTACTTTATGTTGAAACATAGAAATCTTTGTACCTTGAAAGTTTATTTTCTTTTGGAAATGCTCCCCCTCAATATGTGCTTCGAGATTCGAAAGCGTTTAGCACATATGGGAGAGCAGCATGCACACTTGAATCAAAACGATCACCTTTTATCAAATTTTATTATTAAATCACAAATTCTCCCCCGATCAAAAATATCAAACCCGTTGAGATTTTGGATCCCAAGTGATTTAATAAGGTTTAGAAAACATGGGAGAAAATGTACCTGATTTAAAAGCTCTTTTGGTTTATGGTTAAATGCTCCTCCACAATCATGTGCATTATGTATTTCAAAATCGTTTGGCACATGAAGGAAGGAGTGCTTTTGTAACAATCACCCTTTTAAAACCGATTTGAGATTTAAATCACGATCTTTCCCCCGATCAAAAATTTCAAACCAATTGAGATTTGTGATCCCAATTGATTTAAATCATTTAGAAAATTTTGGGGAAAGACGTGGCAAGATTTAATTTTGAAAAAGGAAAGATAAAGATCAATTTTAGACATTAAAGATTGTTAGTGTCAGGTATGATTGTTTTAAGAGATCTTTTAGTAAAATAAAACAATTTCACAATCAAACAAGAACAGAAAAAATTTCATTTTGAAAGATCTTTGGGTTTTAAAGAAAATCATACCATGACATAACATTAAATCTTTAGATCACCACCTTATTTCATACAAATGGACTTTTATGAAGAAATATCGTTTGAAAATACTTAAGTTTGAAATCACTCTCCCCCTCAATCAATGACCGTAGTCGTTGATTGAGTGACTTATGTTTAAATATAAAGTCCGGTTGATTTCCAAAGTTTCAGTTCAATTTATTTTCAAAACAATATTTTTCCATTTTTCAAAACAATATTATTTAAAAAATTGTTTAAAAAATGGTATCATCACAATTATCCTGCACAAATATACGTTAGGTGGTTGAGAAGCTTCTGTGGTTGCTGTAGGGCTGGAGGAAAACCGTCTGCTGAAGCAGTGAGACTTCTGACATTGCATTTGTCACGCCAACTTTTCATAGAGGTCCAATTAAGCTCCGTTTCTTCATTTGATGATGAAGAAAACTATCTGCTGATGCAGTGAGACCTCTTATGTTGCATTTTTTCATCCAACTTTCCATAGAAGTCAAATTGAGCTCCGTTTCTTCATTTGTCAACCCAAGATATAGTTACCCTTTCCTTTAGGCATCCAATCATCTTCAATTGTGGGATCCGGATCGGGAACATTCTTATATACCAATATACCTGCATACGTTAGTAAACACACATACAGATATATGGTGGTCGACATCACCCAAACAACAATCGACTAATAAAAGTCAATTCAACATATCAATCAGATCATGTAAAGCAAGGGAATAATGTATTTATCAAACTCTAATCATCTAATCCTAACAATCATATACTAGGCACCTAGTCCTTCAACGTAGGTTAACATGTTTAACATTTAAGTATAAAGGATAATTGGATAAGCCCGTTAGATGATATAAATTTGAAAACATTCTCGCCCTCAATCAATGGCTTATTTTCTGAAAAGTTTAAAAGCGCTGAAGTCATTGATTTAGTTTTCAAGTTTTTACTGAAAACACTGATACTGATTGATTTTCAAGCAACTCATTTACTACCATTTTGTTAAAACAAATATTTTTCTGAAGAATTTTAGAAGAAAAAATATTTGAGTAGAAACAGCAGTCCGTCGACATACTTTCCTCAATATGTTTTAGGATAAGTGCACAAAATGTTTGAAAATGGGTTTAGCGCAGCACTTTCCTTTCTTGAAGAGCGGGTTGCTATCTGAAATAATAGCAAACCATGGTTTAAGCGCGGGTCACAGTCTGAAGTAACTGCAAGCCATAGTTTGTGACATGTTTTGAAAAGGAATATTTACACCTCCTGCTAGAACTTCATCTATGGTCCCGTGCCATTATTGAATGACATTTCTAAGACCGTAGATATTATCGATACCAGAAGACATGACATGAGAAAACATTTTTTTTTGAAATTTTCTGATTTTTATGGGTTTTTGATAATTTTATATTTTTCTATTTTCTTTTTATAGGTTTTATATTTTTGTATTTTCTTTTTGATAAATATTTACAAAGAAGATGATATAGTTTAAAAGGATGATGATACAAGTACCGAGATAAGGATATCGAACAACACATTGTAGAAGATAGAGACCATCATTTCTTAAACTTCCACCACCAAAGCTTTCGAGACTCTTGAATCGTCGTCAGAACTTGAGCCTTCTGAAAGTGAGACTTAGGTAGAACGGTCTCTATGAAGCTCAGCACCCCGAAGAACACGAGAACACCAAAGTAACAAGTTGAAACATTGATCGTCTCCGTGGTTTATCAAATTCGAATAGCTGATGAAGTTCGATCACATGAACCTGTTGTGCGTCTCCGATGTACACATTACTCTTCGAGATTGACCATTTTTCTATTCAGGGGAACAATACATCAACATCTTCATTTTACCAATTGCATTCTAGTTATCTTCCATATAACCAATCAACCCATAATGTACACAAGTACCCAACCAGAGTAGAGACAACGACATCACAGTAACTTCGTTGAATCACTGATATCCTCTGCCGATGTCAACTCTATAGGTAATGATGAATATAATAAACATAAATAAAACATATAACGCCAGCGGAATCATCACCAACAACGGATCCATATTGCCATATGGTCAATCAAATAAAACATAGATAAGGTTTATACCTTTGTAGCGTGATTCCGGTAAAGAGACACCAATGACCTCCACGAATGGAACCAAGAAACCAAAAGACCAATTAGGTTGGCCTTTCCCGATGTTTGAAACACACTACATGTCTAACAATCACCCTTTGATGCTAGTCTTAACCTTTGAACCAATCCTTTCACAAGACTACTCTTAGAATTATCAAGGAGAGAAAAACCAAAACAAAAACACTATGTGTGTGTATGTTTTTTGGACCTTCAAAAAGGGGAGGGGAGGAAGAGATTTTAAGACCAAATTGTAACTTACCAATTATCATCAATCATCATCAATTCTCATCAATTAGTATTAATGCTAATTGATGTCAAATCATAAGATACACATTAGGCCCTTCAAAGTCCAAATACTCCACTTTACCCCCTTATGTAACAAAGGTTATACATAATGTAAATACGATAAATACATTATGAAAATGGTGTCTAAGTGTATATGTGTGTGACCCCATAGGCTCACATATGACTAGCCATATAATTATTTATTATGACACGAGCATACACCAACAGCTCCCACTTGCGACGTCATAATAGATAAGTAATTATACAAGCAATGGTTAGCGTCTAGCAACACGCCAATGCCCCTAGTGATATGTGAGGTCAGTTTCTTAAACATTTCATTAAATGGTTTGTATGTCATATATCCCTTTGTTTCAGATACCATGTTGAACTTTAGACATGGATCAAAAGTCATTCTAATTTTTCAACTATTATGTTCTCGATCTTGATATTGAACAAGATTACAAAGTGATTTAAGATTAATCTTAATCTCATTTGGGTACGACCATACAAACATCTGTTCAAATCATCGAGGGGCCCAGTAGTATCTAACTCCATACCATGTGGAGGAACAAATCCTATTTTGACTGCACGTGTCATTCATGTGCTTCAAATCATTCTTGATAGTGGCCTTTATAACTACCTTGTTCAGGACAGCGTTTAACCATATCAAGGAATGAAACTCCACACATGCAAGACCTGCTTGCATCTCAAGTCTAAGGATAATAGACATAACCATTTTTGAGTTTCACTATTTGACGCCGATCCATGCAGTGAATACTCGTAGGTTGGGTCAGTCCAATGCTCATCACCATGAACAACATGTGAGTTTGGCAAAATAGTCACCAACACACTCACAATTGCCTTAATTCGATGATACTCCTATATCGTCAACCGGCAATGGACAATTTTAGAATAAATAAATTATTCATGGATTAAACATGTAAATATAGAACATAGTAGTATGAATGAATACGATCATACCAGGTATTTCAATTCATTATATAATACGACGGCTTAATGTTCCATTATCCAAACACTAAAAACAGATATGCATAAGACTACATATAGGTCGAGAAAACCACTTGTTCCCACCATGATCAAAACATGTTGTACAAGACAACAAGTAGTCATCTGAGTAAACCTTGAGAATACTTGTTTCAAAATCCATGAAAGGTATGATGATTGTGCTTTTGTATGTGTGCATTCAAGTACAATACTAGTATTGTAACAATGCATTCCATAGGGTGTTTGAAGCTAGCAAAGCACCTACTTTAGACATTCATCTAAACAGTTTCTCAAACTGTCAAGTATTCTTATTCTTTTAATGTATAATGCATTAATGCTCTCAGTCGAGCACATCTAGTCAACAATGTCATCATTCATGATGATATGCTACCATGACTAGGTTTGAGCATCATTTCAGTTAAATAAGCATCAATGTATGCAAATAGAACATAGATCCTCAAATATCCGTAAATGTTGAACATATATATGGTCCTTTGCAAGGTCCATTAGAATGTTCGTTTAACAATTATCTAATGACATTAACTTAGATATTTGTTGTTAGCAACTCATCTTGCATTCGTGCAAATGATATAATTAGTCCAATGCATAATATGATATACATAATGAATCCTTTAATTAAAGTTAAGGTTTCTATTCATGCTTTCAATATCATTAGGTAAGATTGATTATTGAGATTCCCCTCAATATTATGTCATATTGTGTCAGACTTAATAACCGCTTATGTTTATTTAAACAAACATATGTAACAAGGTTGCATGTTTTATTTTCTAAAACTCTCAAGAGAAACTTCATTCCAAACTAAGGAATAAAGTGTAGCTTAGATGGAATAATGTTTCTAATATGTTATCAACATATGAGATTTAAGAAAATAAATATATTGCTCCCACTTGCTCTTAGTGAACTTCGTACTTGGTCTTATTTTAATCAAAATCAAAATAATAAAGATCTCATTTCGGAGATGCATGATCTATTCCACACTTGGATTCTTGTATCTTGTAGACATAATAAAGATTATATAGATTCATAAACCCTTTTGAATACACCTCGTCCTCGCAAATGTATTTAATAAGAAAAGAGTTTTGAAATCCTATTGTCATATTTCATTTTCATGAAGACAAGTATGACGATTCATCATCTTTATACATTTAATATCTGCAGTTAGGAAGATTTAATCATAGTCAATTTCTTGAGTATGAGCAACTCCTTTCACAACTCATGAATTAAATGTGTGTACAAGTTTGTCCTTTTGAGACTTCTCATTGAGAACCTCATTTTTAACCTCACAGTCTAACTGATTGGTAAGAGATCAATCAAGCTTCATGAGTGATTGTCTTCCATGGACTACATCTTATCATTCATAGCTTTGAGCCATTCATCAAATTCAAAATCTGATAATGCAGCTCTTAGTTAGCAGGTTCACAATGACCCCTCTAACTTATATCCCTTAGCATTGATATAAGACTATATCATTCAGGTGCAAGAAGTTTCCTTCCGGATCTATGAATGAGAGATATGATACTATGGTTTAACATATGCATGTTCAACCTTAGTGTGACATCAGCAAGTGTACCTAGAAGGTTGTGTATATTAGTTCTTGAACAACTTCAAGATCTAAAGGTGCTCCCACTTGCTTTGTACATAGAGACTAATCTCTAGATACACAGCATCTTGAGAAATAATACATTGTTTTCAATTGGGACATCCAAAATACATTAGTAGTTCTTGACTCCGGTTTGTTAATTACTTACTCTAAGGTATTTAACAAATTAAGAACTTCAATCAAGACATAATGGAATTCATCCCATTCCATAACACAATGGCGTCTTAAATACCTTCTAGATTGGAACCATATTGAGTGTACCCATGGCACATTCAATTTTCTAACCTTAATAGCTTTGGAGGTAAGATAGTTTAAGTCATCAAAGATCAAACAATATCAATAGAGCTTGATTTTCCATGATGGACATACCATAATGATGTGGTATTCCATGAGGATTGATGTTGTGAGACTATCCCACAACTCATTAGATGAACTTATACTCTTTGGCTACGTATCGCCAACCAAGTGAAACCAGATGGCATCAACAGTGTTTTCAGCCCATTGCATACTTAATTTATAAGTTTTTGACCAAGTCAATAACTTCATGTGCATGTTTTGACTAGAAAACATAAACATTTAATATTTTACTATACGTCATACGTCATTTACAATTTAATGACTTCATGTACATGTATTTAACAAGAACACATAACAAGTTAACGTCTTACTTTACGTTTTAAGTCTTTCAACAATTAACAGACATGATGTTTAAGTCTTTACAAAAGACCTAAACATATTCAAGTAAAGCAATTTAGAGTGCCGGCTCTTGGCCTCAATAGTAATTTCAAGTTAATTTCATACTTCAAGATTATGAATTTACAATAATACATAATCATATTTACTGAACAATTCGGTGAATATGTTGAAGTAGCTTTCCATATTATCTTGACATTTGTTCTAATTAGGGCAACTTACATTTTATGTGTAGAAGTCCTAGTAGAATATTAGTTTTCTTACCTTGCAGTCAAGAAAAACTATTTGTTATATGTTGTACCTTGCACACAATGAAGATTTCTCCCACTTGTGCACAACACAACATCATGCGTAATATGATAGTGTCACAGATATGATTTTATACAAAATAAAAATATAGATATGTAGAACTTTATTGTTTTAATAATGAATCATGCATAACAATTTATTGATAACATTTCAGGAAGCAACATCAGGAACGCGACAAGTTATCTAATAAAATTAATGCAATGGTTCTTATATAAACTATGATGCTTCACGTGTGGAAAGTAATGTGTTATTTCAAGACAATCAAGAAATAATATGGGCAGCCTGCAAGGTAATAAAGATTCACGGCTCCCCTTTGGATTAGACAACATTACATATGTTTCGTCACCAGAATTAAAGTCACATAGCTCCCATTAAATTATACAACATTATAAATGTTATGTCACCGTGGAGCCGAGTGTCGATTGGATACTTTCCTTCTTTCTTTGAACATCTACACATTATTGCTAATGTGAGTCACTTAGACTAGTAAACATGTACTTAGATATTCAATGACGTGCATCAAGTTCTAACATATAGATGACGGGCTAGCCATCATTGATATTTTAACTTGAAAATAGTCATGCAATTCCTCCATAAGGTCTATTTTACCACAAGGGTGTATAGTACCTTATTAGGTTTATAGGGTTAAGATAATTGCTAGGTAATCATGCTAGTAATTGTCTTTACCATTTTTGATTTATTGATATTTCCATCTTATAATTATTAAAACTCATATTATTTTGGTAGCTATAGAAAACGTGTTCTCTAGTTATCCAAATATCTTTTCTTACTTCAATGTTTCAGAACCGGAACTAGGGTTATAAAACAAACTTGAAAGAATAAGATGTGCAAACATACTTAACCGTTTTGACTTTTGCAAGACATCACGATTTCTAGAGTAGGTGTTCTTTGAGTTTTATTAGATTTAGGACAATTCAAATATTCCTATTATGCCATTTCTTCATTAAGAAAACAGATAGGAACAAGTCTCTTTCTTACAAGAAAGAAGTACTTAGTTTGTCTTTTTAACAAGAAAAAACAAACTTTTGTTTTGATGTGATGCATTATATCATTAATATGAATTTACAAAGTTCAATTTTTAGTATTTTCGATAATTATCCTTTTACAAATTAATTACCCCATGTTTAAAACAATTAATTTACGAAAAAGGCTAAGATCCACATTGTGCTTCTACTATCACATCAGTTGATCTGCTAGCAATAGTAGATTCAATTGGTAGGCGACGATCACCAATTTCATTACATGCAACTCTTAGATCCTTATGGGACTCATGGCACTAGTGAACAAGCATCCAGTGTCAAGTAGGCATGTTTAGTCTCATCCTTGCCTCGGGTCAAGGTCTCACCGCTTAACTCGATTAAGTCATCCAATTTGAACGTCGAAAATATATCTAGGTCCCACGCATAGACAATAATCACCTTGGATTACAATTCAACCTAGGTCCCACGCATAGGCAAAAAGTAATTGCAAGTGTTCTCAAGCGATTGGACGACATGACTTAAATTTGTGACGGGTAAAATATTTTGATTTGAATCAAAAAAGGTGTACGAAGAAGCATGCATTCATTCTTCGTATCACAAGTTAAAAACTTTTCTTAACTTAAGTCTAATCATTGTTTTAATTTATGTGTGTCAAGTTGTCCATTTTCAAGTCTAATATAGAACCTATGTGGATAATAATAGAGATTGGACAATACATAAATCGAATAACATACATAACAAGTTAAGTGTTATTTTTAAAACAATGATTTTAAGTTAAATCCGTATTTAAACTTAGTTAAACTAAATCATAATATTTAGTTTTAAAAAATGGTTTGTGTTGCGTTTTAAGTTTTAGAAAACAATTTGCAAGTTATATACATTCACAACATACATAATAAGCAAACAACCAACACACAACCACAATATGCAAAGCCTCAACCGATGAAAGAACCTATGCTTGGTCTCGTGAGCCATCACGAGAACCAAGAGTCAACTGGGGACATAAACCACAACAACACTGAGGACTCCCACTTGCTCCAAGACCAAGCTAGGACAAGTAGAAGCCCATTATGCACATGAAAAGTGAATCTGCCAGCCAATAATTTCTGCATTCGGAGGCCCAAATGGCCTAGAAGGAGTCATCCTAGAGCTTAGCACCAAACTACAAAGTTGTGGGCCCATGAGTTGTCTAACTGCAGTAAAAAATTGGTTAAAAAATACGCCACCAATCACCGGGAAACGCCGTTTTACTGCAGCTTGTTCGAGCAGCCATTTTGTATCTTTATGTCTTTTATGCTTCGCCATTCCATTCCAAGCATCGGTTACAATATATAGAATGTAAAATACATATAATCTACTATCTATCTATTGTAAAATGCCCAAACAATGGCAAAAACCAAATTAAAACTCATACATAAAGGCCGAAACAATGGCAAACCCCAAAAAACAAGAAATAAACGACAATCACAATCATTCATAGCACAAGTGGTCTAGGTTTTCATCGTCTTTGCATATACACATAATAATACCATAAAATTATGAACATAACAAGGTGTTGGCTAATCCCATGAGCAAACATGCATGTATTTGCCATGGGAACAATTTAAATGACATGAAATAAAAAGAATTAGCCAGAATCGAAGAAATAATCAACAAGAATTAAAACCCGATTGGTACCTTGAGTAAAATAGATTTAGGTTCTCAAACCTACTGAAATTAGACCTTCTAAAAATCATTTTACCACAGAAAATTAAGCCTTAGGGGCTGTTTTCAAATCGTTTCAAGAATCGATTAAAACAACGCGATAAAAGCCATTTTTTGCGTACCGAACACATGTATAATTAACATTATCGAAACCAATGGCCATAGGACCAAAATCACAGATATTTATATTACTAATAATATTCCTAATCCATGAAAAATAGATCCCTCGGGGCTGTTTTGAAAGTGGTTGCATAAAACACTTAAAAACACGCGTTTTTTACCATTTTTCGCATATCCGATAATCATATGGCACATATGATGGCTCTGAAACCACTATAGGTAATGATGAATATAATAAACATAAATAAAACATATAAACGCAGCGGAATCATCACCAACAACGGATCCATATTGCCATATGATCAATCAAATAAAACATAGATAAGGTTTATACCTTTGTAGCGTGATTCCGGTAACGAGACACCAATGACCTCCACGAATGGAACCAAGAAACCAAAAGACCAATTAGGTTGGCCTTTCCCGATGTTTGAAACACACTACACGTCTAAAAATCACCCTTTGATGCTAGTCTAAACCTTTGAACCAATCCTTGCACAAGACTACTCTTAGAATTAGCAAGGAGAGAAAAACCAAAACAAAAACACTATGTGTGTGTGTGTTTTTGGACGTTCAAAAAGGGGAGGGAAGGAAGAGGTTTTAAGACCAAATTGTAACTTACCAATTATCATCAATCATCATCAATTCTCATCAATTAGTATTAATGCTAATTGATGTCAAATCATAAGATACACATTAGGCCCTTCAAAGTCCAAATACTCCACTTTACCCCCTTATGTCACAAAAGTTATACATAATGTAAATATGATAAATACATTATGACAATGGTGTCTAAGTGTATATGTGTGTGACCCCATAGGCTCACATATGACTAGCCATATAATTATTTATTATGACACGAGCATACTCCAACAAACTCTAGGATAACTGATTAAGCTCGATCATGTGAATATGTTGTGCGACCCTGATGTATACATATCTCTCCCCTGATGGTTGCGATCTCATCTGAATCATCATTACATTGTGTACATGAAGCACTAACCAGAAGCACTTTATCATAAATCATATAGAAGATGTCGATAAGCAATATCATCTCACGTACCAAATATACTTCTCACATTTCTTCCAACTGAATGTTGAAGTAACACATACCAAAAGTCTCCAGAGACCATTTCCCCCAAATAATTGGAATGATACATCCTTCCCCCAAATAGTTGGAATAATATGTCCTTCCCCCAAATAGTTGGAATAATACATCCTTCCCCCAAATAGTTGGAATAACACACCAAAGGCTACGAGTTAAACAGTGAGTTTCTCTACGGTTATGACATTTGTCTTTGCCGGGATTACTTCAATAGAGAAGAGGTATTAAGTTCATCACGTGTACTCGTTGTGTGTTAAGATGTATGTCTCCTTTCCCTTTGCTGGTTTTGATACCTCAGGATCAACAACACATTATACATACCAGATATTCTTGAAATAGAGAAGAACAAAAATTAGCTCAAATGAATCTTGTGAGAATCAACTACTACAGAAACTCTCTCTGACTATATTTATCAACCCATATGTAGATTATTTGAAGTGACCACTAAAGAAGAAAACCCGATATACCAAACTTGAAACTGAAGTCGAATTCCCCGCATTTGTATCTTTAGCTTGCACTTAATAATGGAAGAACGGTGTCGAGAATCTATGCTTCAAGCAAATCTATAAGTACTCACTACTCAAACAAAGTATGAAACATTAACACCTCTTGAGATTATCCACATCGTCATCTGCATGTGACACTGAGTAAAGCAACGTAACTCCTAATAGTGATAGTTAACCAGGTCTTCAACCATCCACCCCGACTGCTAGTAACTAGATAAACCAAGTCTTCAACTCAAATTATTAAGCCCGAGCAAGTTATCAAATAAGAACACGCCTTTGTTGAAAGTCAACTTCAATCTCAAATAAGTGATAAATGATTAACTCCAAAGTAATCAACTTGTTTCAAATGTCCAACACGTGAATAAACATATAATAGGTGTATATTGACCCACTGAATGAACCAGAACAAATGATTCCTCAACATCTATGCATTCTTCCTAAAAGGTATACATGTAGAGTCTGATCTCGAAGATTCACCAATAATTTCTTCAAGAGGATGAGGTTGTCATTTTCTTCAATGTTCATTTGGTTGATTTACAGAGTGCACATTAGAAAGGACAATAATCCGTGAAGATTTGGCAAAGGAATACCAAAGAGCGGATCATTATTCATGAACAATAATCCGTGAAGATTTGGTAAAGGAATACCAAAGAGCGGATCATTATTCATGAGTGCAACTGCAATATTATGATAGTCATTATCAACGCCTTGAGGAATAACTGGAGATTGGTCTTCTTGAGTAGTCTGGGTTGTACTTATTAGATGATCAACATTTGCTAGCAGTTGAAAATACTCATCAAACATATCTTGAAACAATGAATCCCTAACAATACATCCCAGTTATCCTTAGTAAGTGAAGCATTAGGCGTTGAAGGAGAGTCATCATACATTAAGTTGTATGACCATTATTCAAACATCCATCATCATGTAGTATATTCACTCTTCTCCCCCTCAAAAATTGCATCCGAAGTTGCCATTTTTGATTTAACAAGTGAATAACAATATACACCAATGAACGTAGATCCACTTGATGACTGAATGAGCATGGGAGAAGCATAAAGCTTGTTGATGAAGAATGTCGATGAGAATGGACATAACCATGAAGATTTCTCTTCTTCTAAAGATAAAGCGCACTGAAGCGTACACCTTTCTTTTCTTTGAGGAACGGGGCATGAAGTGTTATCTGCAGACGCCATAGTGTTGAAGAACGAGGCCTGAACTGATGTGAACAGACGTCATTGTCGATTGAATATCAATGTTGAGTAACTTGAACACGTGAGTTATAAGATATCAATCCATTTGTAACCCATACTTCAAGCCAGTCCATGTAATGAAGGATCGAAGTATCTGCAACTGAGTAAGCACTACCTGCACTAATATTACAAACTTGATTGCATATATTTTGGTTAGTGACATTAGTATCCAAACCCTTTGGGGTTTCACGATCAACCTTGATAATGTCATCGGTAAACAGCTTTCCGGTAGGTATCCACCTAAGTCCAACATCCTTAAACATTCTACCAGACGAAATCCACTTATGGCAAGGTCTAGGATTGTTAAGCTTCTTATGCATAGTTGAAGGCTTATCGTTATTCCTAGTTTCCAAAGATTTAGCAGTTGGTAACCATTTAGGCGAAGTTTTTTGTTTATTTTTCTTCATAGACTTAGTTTAGATCCTAGAATTAACAGGTTGAACCTTTGCATGAGCATTTACTTTCTTTAGGGATTTTGATAAACAATTATCATGATTTTCCTTAAAGATGCATTTCAGACAATTCGAGCAAACAGCTTGTTTGGATTCAGAAGATGATCTAGAGTTCTTAGAGTGATCTACTATGGGAATAGATTTATTTGAAACGCAACTACTCTTAGATCCAAACCCATCCCTAGTATTTAGTTGAGTGTTCCTAGGTAATGGTTTAAAACTATTAGCAGTGCCTTGAAATCTCGTAGAATTCATCACCCTAGGTCTAGCACCTAAAATTCCATCTTTTCGAATCTGTGCCTTTTTCCTAGCTTTTTCTAGATCATAGTTCTTGAACAAGTCATTCATATCATGTGAATTGTTAGGTAAATAAGGTGAAGTGACTGGTTTTGACAAAATTTGTTTAGCATCAACTTGGGAGGCAAACCGGGTTTTTGAAAGTTTTGATCTTTCAGATATAAAAGCAGTAGGCTGCCTAAAAACAGACCGGTTTCTAGCGGGATGAGAAACTGGCTTCCCCAAGGTTGATGGTTTTGTAAACTTAGTGTTCACACTTTTCCCTACGGTTTTTCTAAGCTCATTCTTTAAGGAAACTATCGCAAAATTCTTATCCTAAAGTTGAGCTTTGAGTTCATCAATTTTTTCTATCAAAGTTTTTTTTTGTTCCACGTACTTAGTTCTAGTTTCATTGATAGAGTCGCTTAAGTCCTTTTGATGCTTTTTCAAAGTCTCATTTTCGTTAAGTACTTTAGCCACATAAATTTCCAATTAATTATTTCTTGTTTTAATAGCATCAATGTATTGTTTAGTCATGACTAAATTACTTTTCAAATTCAGGACAGAAATATGTTTCTTCAGATTGTATATGGTTGAGTCTTTGTCTTGAAGCCGATCTTTCAAAGTGCTAATTTCAAAAAGTTCATGGAATTCAGGAAGTTCCGGATTTTTACATGGTTTTTCAAGTGAAATGCAATGTTTTTCAAGATTTGAGAATTTGTTTGAAAGTTCATCAAAAGCCTTTTTATCAACCATATCTTTTATTTTAAAACACTTAATCTCAGACTCAGCCTCAGTTACAGAACATTTATAAAAGTCATGTTCAGCATCATGATCAGTTTGTTTAAGTACTTTACCAGATGCACTATGTTGAACAGTTAAAGGTACCTCATTACATGACACCTGTTCAATTTTCGGTCTGATATCTGCATCCACATCATGTGAAATAAGAGTCACTGGACCACTGGCTGTGTCAAGCGTAACTGCCTCTGAGCCTCTGTATTCAGTGTCAACTTATCCATCATCCGATGCCTTACCGATCTCAACACTACAATCTATTGATTGTACATGACATTCATTCACCTTTCTGATCACCGCATCTACTTCTTGTGTGACCGGAATTACTGAGCAGATGGTTACATCATTCTTAGCTGTCTCTGATATTCTGCATTCAGCAACACCCGACCTTTCAACTGATACATTAACCAACACATCACAACTTTCTGTCAACTGCACCAGACTCTCATTCATTTTTTCATCTTTCTGAGATTATCCATGAGATGGATAAGTGTCTCTATGAACACGCAAATTTCAATTCCAGTGTGTCACTTGAAAGACATTTCAGTCATGTCTTGATCATAATCTGATGTGAATTCCCTTCTAATGAATGACTGAAAATGTTTGTTGATCACTTGAAGTGCAGCACTGGAACTATCCTTTTGAACTTTATCTTTGTCAAGTTGTAGCTCCAATTGCTCTAGGTTTAACAGCAAAGTTCCTGTTATGTGGATAACTCCTGACGGAAGAGGGCAATACATGTTCATTCGGTTGTTGTGGGTAGAATAACATGAGGTGAGAGTGAAGTTGTTGATAAGGTTCAATGATGCTTTCCTTTTGCAAGGCATTCTGTAGTTTACACAGGTGCAATTCTTTCTCATTGGACTCAGAGCATGAAGAACGCAAGTCATCATTGATTGATTCCATCATCTGTAACCGTTCAGTATAGCTAATATTCTCATGGTTGTCCACAGCATCATACAGTTTGAGTTCTTCTGAAATTACTGAATTAGGAGTGTAAGACATGATGTTGACGTATACACGGGATTTTACAAGTCTGTGATTTAAACCGAGAAATAGGTTCTTTCGCGGGATTTTACTAAAATCAAGACCAAACCGTTAAGCAATGACCAATGGAACATGTTAAGAAAACTGATGGATCGACACAATGATATACAATTGTGTGTTAGGACTTATGATTGTTTGTAGTATTAGCAAAGATGTTGTTTGGTTGAGATTTGGATTGGTTGATGCACGATTTTACGGAGAAATTTAGGTCTAAAAACTTAAAAACCTCTATAACTTCCTTTCGGAGGGGATTCGGGCGTCAAAAAATTCGTTTCACAGCTTTGCGATGAAACCTCACCATATTCAGGCTGTTCCGTTCGTTTTGACTGGTATTTCGTCCAAAACGGAGTTTCGGTTCAAAAGTTATGGCCGTTTGATTTATTATTAAATAATTTATTACAAAATTCTATTATTTTTTTGTAATAATTTATTATCAAAAAATAAATTCAACTCGCTTCCAAAGCAACTCGCTTAAACGACAACTCGCTTAAGTTACAACTCGCTTCCTAGACAACTCGCATAAACAGACAACTCGCTTAATAGTCAAGTCGCATAAGACTCAACTCGCATAATACAACTCGCTTCAAAAAGCAAGAGGCTCAACTCGCTTAACATATCAGGACAACTCGCTTGGAAGAAAGTCACAACGAGGTTCAACTCGCATAGTACAAATATTCAAAAAAACCACCACTTTTCAATCCAAAAATAACCCAACCACGATGATTCAAGCCTTCTAAATCAAAACCTAAACACTTATGATGATTCTAAACACAAAAGTACAATCAAAATCCAAACTTTAATACTAGAAATGGTCCAAATGATGCAAACTACTCTAAACTCATTCAAACCTAAAAACCTTATGAAAACCACTAGAAATCTAAGAACATGAAAGATGAGTGATCAAACCTGGCTCTGTGGAACCATTTGTAACATATTGGATTTCATAAACACACAAATAAGCTCAACAATGGATCGAATGAGATAGAGTTTAGAGAGAGAAAGTGGGATCCTTTCTAGAGAGACAAAGTGAAAGAAAACATGGAAGGTTAGATTAAGAATGAGAAAGGTCCAACCCTCTACCTTGGGAGGTAGAGGGTATTTATAGTTTTACATAATATGCCCTTCTGACGGGCTGTGGATCAGGCATATAGTGGGTAAAGACCCGTCCTTCCTCCACGGTGTTACACTAAACTAAACTAATAACTAAATAACTAACTAAATAACGTAAATAATGACACGTCTACGAGCTAACATATGCTAGACCATAATTGGGGTGACCAACACTTTAACATGGAATTTCCAATTCCTAACATCATCTAATTCAAGAAATTTGTCAGACCATGTATCCTAGTTACGCCATAACTTTGATGTTTAGTTACAGCGTAACTCCTTTCTGTCATCAGTATCTTTCTCCTCTATTATGCTACGTTTAGTTTCTAACCCTTGGTTACGCCGTAACTCATCAGAAGTGTTACAGCGTAACTGAACACTGTCGCCCGAATTCTCAACAACATCCGAATTGTTCTTGAACGATGGAGACCATCAACTTGTAACTTTACATCCTCATCAGGAAAAATAGCCTTACACACCACCATAGGTTTTATCCCTTCCAGTTTAGTATTACTTTTCTTTACCTTTTCACTAAGCTTTTCCACCATTGTTTCTAGGTTTTTTAAGGTTTTGTCGTGGTTGGAGAGGCTTCTATTTGTGTTTTCCTGGAAATCTTTGAGCCATTCATCTTGTTGTTTTTGTCTTTGGGCTGAGGCCTCTAGAAATTTGTTAATGGTTTCTTCAATGTTGGGCCTTTTTTTCTCCATAAGGCCCACGGTTGTAATTTCTGGAAGGTCCTCCACGATAGCCATTACTATTTCGATTATCCCCATAAAATGGTCCATTATCACCATATTTATACCTACCTGTAAATTTCTAGATTATTATAATAATTTTTATTACGTCAGAAAATGCAAATCGGTTATTTTCTCACAGCTGTCAATATCAAATATTTAAAAAAGTGAGGTCATCTCGTTTCTTTAAAACAAACCCCGACACCGCACACATGGTACTTGTCCACTAAGTATCTTTATAGTAGTTGTGAAATTTATTATAGCCTGAGTTAAATTTAAGCATACATAAGCTTAAACCGATGTTATAAGAAGTTATCCCGCATACTGCAGCACGCAGTAACACACAGAACTAAAAATAAATCCATAGATAAGTGAAATATACACTTTTTATCATTCATTGATAATCAAAGAAAGAAAATGAGAGGTTATCTCGTGAACTCAGAAAAACACGGCACCACACGCAAACTGACACCAAATTAGTAACTGCAGATAGTTATAATCAAATTTCTACGTAATAATGATGCCATAATCAATGTTGCAAAAATCGTGAATCGGTAGTCGGGCGGTCGACCACCCTGCAGCGAGTAATCGGTCATCTTAACCGATTCCAAGCCTGTTATTTTTCCAAACTTCAATAAAAGGCTCAAATTCTGATTATGATGCCCATTGTGCGTTCTAAATGAAATATACGATCCCCAAATTAAGTAGAATGCCTAAATTATTATTTTTTTAAAATGACCGATTCGGCCGATTTTTGACCGATTCGGCCGATTAATCGTCCGATTCAGCCGATTTTTTGACTGCTTAGTGTTGATTTTTTTCTATCCGATTTTTCGACCGATTTTCAAAAATCGACAAGGTACTCGGCCGATTAACGATTAATCGGCGATTAATCGGCCGAGTTGACCGATTTTTGCAACATTGGCCATAATATTACGGTTACAAAAACAAATGTTTCTAAAAATATAATTTATATATTCTTAGGTTACCGGAAAGGTACGTTTACCCGTAGATTCGACAGAACACGGGGTACCAATTATACTATAATGATAATAAGACAACAAAAGAAATACTCTCTTTCCACATTTTTGCTTCCATCTTTTCCTCCTGACTTTTCTTTTCTGTCTCCCCATGCCTCCTTCCCATACCCTATCTATGTCACCTTCGCTTCTCCCAAACAAAACACACAAGAGGAAATTGCTTCTCTATTTTTTTCCATTCAACCAAGATCATATCACCACCACACTCATATTTTTTACTTCCTGCCTTACATAGACCATCACGAGATGGTATTGGTCCAAGAAAAAGAAAGCGACAACAACTACGAAAGGTTATACACGTTCGAAGACCAAGGGAAACAAATTCCAAGCGTACTCATTTGTTTATGTATAATTAGGGTTGATATATCACAAGTTTTCTTCACCTTTTCACAAACAAATTCCAAGCGTACTCATTTGTTCATGTATAATTAGATGGGGCTTAGTTAATTAATGTTGAAATTAGAAGAATTGAAGTGATAATTGTACCAGAAACTAGTAACTAAATTTGTTTGTGTTTCGGTCTTCACTTTCAGTTGACTTCACAAACAGCTTGGTAAGGATTTTGTTTCATTTTAAATTCATATGTCACTTGTTGCTAATCGATGGCTTAAATTGTTGGAAGGCGTCCTTCCCTTTTGTTAGGTCACCATAAGTTAACACAAGTATCAATATGTAAAAAATGGGAAAGAAAGTGATCGGTTGAACACTTAAACACTCACGAATGATATAGAGAAAAGGTTATGCGTATATGATGTATTAAGAAAGTGAACAACCAACCTTCATAGGAAGGTTTACATGTAGTATTTATAGGGAAGGGAACTAGGGCCACATGTCTAGTCCCTTCCTTCATTATTGGGCTTGGGTCGAGGCTTATGGGCTTTCTACATAAGCCTTGCCATTAATAACTAACATAAAAGCCTTGTTTAAGCAACCTATTACATGTTAATTACTAACACTTGAAATACAAGTTAGGAGTGATTCCAACAATCTCCCCCTAAGTGTGAGTAAGTAAATGATGACTCTAACAATCTTGGATAAGTTGTTGGTGTTGATGTAATAGCAGTTGCTTTGACGTCTTCTGACATTCCTCTTTCATGTGAGAAGAAGTGTCCTGATTTCAACAATTTCCCAGTGTGAGGATCTTGTTTCTTTTGAAGTTTTCAGCTTTGACGTCTTCGTTATCTTTGTTCTTTGTTCTGGTGTGGATATGGTGATGTTATATTCTTGTTTTTTGCATCAGGTCAGCTTCATTACTAAGGTATCTCTACGTCTTTCTCCAACATGCTCACACGCTCTTTTAAGTTGGATTTCAGTTTTGATGTAGTTCTCTTAGTCTTTATACTTTGTAGATTCTATGGCTTTGAGGAAGAATCATTCTGACTTTTGTATTGCCTTTCGAGAGAACTTCAAATTGTGTTGTTGATGGTATGAGCATGTGGAGAATCAGCACGATCATCTCCCAGGAGCATCCATAAGAATAAAACATAAGAATGGGTTAGTGACAAACACCAATCGATCATTGTGGTCGTTTCTTAGAGAATTGACCACTACGATTGTTCTTCTGATGAATGTCTTGATTCCATTCACCTTGCTCGGGCGAATCAGCCGTCTGAATCCTATAAGGGACAGTTGGCATTATATTGAACAAGTTCAAGTAATGACCCACATCTTCAGGACTCGATTCTTGAAAGGAATCTCCTTAGCGGGATTTTCAGCACTTACGAGATTGAACTTCGAGCGCGTTAACATCATAGTGTGAAAACCCATCTCTAATTCTAGCAAAGGCTATTCCTGAACTAGAGTCCCTCAAGTAGGATAACACGATGTACCAAAGTACACCTACAGTTCAGGTGAGTCGCTGAGGTATACCGAAGCATCACCCCATGACTGTAGACCGTTTAAGACAACACTAAACGTAACCCACAAGGAGTTACCGAAGTGACCTGCTGTTAGGGCTATTTGATGTTGACCCTGGCAGGAGTTTCCATTCAATCACTGAGGATCACAATTGTGAACCCCTCATAAATGTTCTCGACAAATTGCTAAGATCTGTGTAGGACTCTAGAATAGTATCACTTGCGTCCTTAATGTTGAACGACAAGTGATGAAATGTCAAGTGTTCCTACGAGATATTTTGATGAATCTTGTGGCTCTAGACTCAATAGTGCGCTTTGGTTTTCCTGAGCGGAGACTAGGGAGAGGGTCTCCTTCTTCAATACCAGCAATCTCTAAGAGAAAGCCGATAGTTTACGTAGGGTTCCCTGTGAGAATGAAACAAGCTTCTGTTGAGAGAAACTTGAATGGCTAAGAAGGTTTAGTGCATACGTCACTGGGTCCATGAAGACTTTAATCTTCAATACCGGTGTCATCTAGTGACAGCCAGTAGCATATGAATTGAACCTGTTGTCTGCCATAAGTTGAATAATTTGGAGGGCTATTTTTTTTCACCCTTTTCTTTACTTTTTTTTTTAATTCTTCAACTCCTTCTTTCTTCGATTCTCATTTTCTCCGTTTTATAATCATACCTAATTACTTCTAAATTTTAACTATTGGTGGTGTCATTGGGTAGATCCCTCCGGCTCTGGGGGATCATAGGATGGTTATTCCTAACCTTAGTCACCTTATGACTCCATGACTATCCTACGTTGCCATAAAACCATTTTCTCGAAAATCTCTCAAAGTATTTATGAGTGAAAACATTTTTTAACGCTTTGAGAGTTTTGTATTTTCAAAAGTACTCCCCCTCCACACGTGCTTCAATATTATTGACAGAAATCTGCACGGTGAGGGAAGAGCTTCCACTTTTGAATTGATCAACTCAAGATAGACAATTCCCCGCGAGACACGGTTACGTTGTATAGTTAAAGAGTTGCATTGTCAGCTTTTAGGTGACAACTAGCTCTAATAACTACCTAGAAGGTGTGGAAAAACCTTGAAAAAGTTGTCAAACCCGTCAAAGTTCATGTCTATCAAGAGTTTATCGAAGTGGTACAATCTACTCGGATAAGTCTTGGAAGACAAATCTTTTCAATGTATGACAATTCAGATCTCGTTAATTCATGGGTTAAGTCTTAGCACACGAAGATTACATCATATTTACAACATATTTGTATCACACAATTTTTCTCCCAATCAAAAATGGCATATAAATGTTATTTTTGATGAAATTTTGATATCGAATATGTCCATTTCGAGTTTTGTGGGAAGATTTCCATGAAGAATGTTTTATGAACAAAGATTTGTAAGCAAATACTCCCCCTCAACAAGTAATATTAACTTTTGAGGTTTTGAAAACATAAGGGGAAGTACTTGTTCTTTTGAGCAAAACTTTGAAAAATGAAAGTTTTGATAAGTTTTACTCAAAAGTAAGAAGCTTTCGCTCCTTTTATAAGGATTGTGGCACTGATGCGTAGCACAGGGTCCTTTCATTACAAGTACGGGTTGTACACTGTTATGTGTGCACAAGCCATTGTTAATTATACAAATCATATTATCCAAATATCAATCAATGAAATAGTTTAAGGAGTACTAGTCAATCCTTCAATAAGACCGAGAGTTCTCTCTTGACGTTGATAACCCGTAAGTGAGAAACTCTCTCTTCCACCCACAAAGCTTTCCAAATTCCGCATCTGATCACGATGAAACAGCCTTTCATCAATCCTTGTGATTATCTTCCTAGCATCCCTCCTTTCCTTTGAATTCCAACACATCTTTGACCCAATTCCTTGCTATATATCCTTTAACCGCTATGCTAGCCCATCACGAACCAACTTCAACGTGTGATCGCAGAACTTGTGAACCTTGTTGTGAAACAGTTGTGGTGAAGTTCACTGCGGTAAATAACTCCAAACTTCGGTTTCTTTAGAATGGTGTACTAAGATAGTTGGTTGATGTCGGGAAAGTGTAGCAACGGTTTAGTAAGATTGACTTGTTGCTGGTATGATTCCACAGCAAGTTGAAGATCTTCAACACGTTCCTGGATCACTCTGCTTCTAATGAATATCAACAATGACGTGATGTACTCGAGCTGGATTATGGTGGAGAATTGTCTCATCTGACCTTGTATCTTAGCCAGATACATGTCTTCGATGTCGTTGAGCGACAACCTCGGACAATCAGCTTCAGTAAACTCATACTCTTGCATTTCTTGTCGTTTGACTTTTATCTCCTGCAAGAATGAGTAATCCCACTTTGAAGCTACAGTGACATTCATTATAGCAACGATCCTTTTGTCACTAAACACCTCTTTGCTTGACTTTTGAACTTGGAAGCTTCTGTAGTATAGTCTTCTCCTTTCTGGCCAATGGTGAATGCCATACAGAGCATCGAGATCATAATCCACCACTTTGTCAATGAACATTTTGGCGACTTTGAACTTATCCTGGATGATCTTAACATGCTCCATAGTATGACCATCTACCAGTTCTTGGCCTTCCAGTAATCGTGGAGTGGCATCAACAAGCTTGCTAAACCATTCGTATTCAGCAGTATCATCTTCATCCAACCATGACACAACAGAGGTTGATCTTTTCTTCTTTAGCTTGGAGGATGATTCTTTTTGTTGCTTGGTTGATGTTGTAGATGAGGGTGGTTGTTGGGGCTCAGGAATTTCTTCGTCTTCACCACCGGTGTACTGGAAATGATCACCAGTTTTCTCTGATGGTGGTGGAGACTCAGAGTCCTAGGTTTATCAGTAGCAGGAGATCGTTGAGATGAGCTGGTAGTGGTGGTGGTCTTTGGTGGTGGTGGATGCATAGATGAGGACTCGCCTGTTTTCTTTGGACGTTTAGCCTTTGGATCCTTGTCCGCATCATCATCCTCTCTTGGTCGCTTTTCCTGACCAACTGCTTCCTTGCAAGTTGTCTTGAGTTGATAAGCAAGCAATGCCTCAAATAGTTTAGATTCATCCGATGTGAACGTTAGAGATCAAGGATACATCTGCATTATCAGCTGGGAGATTAAGTCAGCTTCAGTGACATTAGGAGGCTGAACTGGTCGGGTTTGCATAACCACTGGTGTTGTCGTAATTGTTTGCCTGAGCATTTTCTTTAGATAAGGGTAAAGCTTTTTTTGCAAACATTTCTTTAGTTACACCAGGGACAATGTCGAAAAGGAACTGATGAGTGTAATCCCTAATCGTCTTGTCCATTTCACCTTGAATATCTCTGTTGAGGAATTTCTTGATCTTGTCTCTTTCCTCCGTGAACTCGTTCATCATATCACCGAGTAAGTTAAACCTATCAGTCAGCTGATTCAACTTTTTGTTAGCCACATTTCATTTTCTTGCTTGCTTGACAGCCTTAACGATCTTGGTTTTGGCACGAGATGCCCAAGTATCAGAGGTGTGATTAACCGCATCAAGAACTGGTGTGATTAGAGCTCCACCACTGGAACCTCCAGGGCCTCTGGTTTGTTGAAGATTGAATTCCGTTGCAACATGCTGTAACCTCAGCTGCTTGAGAGTTTTCTGGAATTGTTTTTGTTCATTCTTTGGTTCTTCATTAACAGAACTTTCTTCTTCGTCTTCTTCAGCCACAGGTGTCTTCCCTTTTTCTGATTTAGGACTCGGTGGTTTTTCTTCTGACCTCGGTGAGATTGTTTCATCTATAGCAGTTTTGGAATAATAAACCACCTCTTTAGACGCAGTTTCTTCAGAGTCGTCATCCTTTGGAGTCGGTTCTGGTTTAGGATTAGGATGAGTGACCTGAGAAGGGATTCTTTTCTTGAAGCTTGGATGCCTCTTTGGATACTTAAGAGCGCTGTCAGTGCTTTCAATGCTTCCAGCGCTGCCTGATCTTCTTGTGTTCTTGACTGGAACAGCTGAAGTCTTTTCATCCATAAAACCTACTTTACCTGCACTCATTGCTTCTTGATATCGTAGATACGATGGAAGACTTTTGATTTTGTCAGTGAGAAGGCAATCAAGTAGTACTACACCTTGTTTCTTTGTTGATGAGTCTTTAAATCTGACAATGTTCAATGTAGGATCATACAACGCAGAGTGATTCTTAGGGTCATTAATTCTCAAGGGAATGTCCTGATGTGTCCCGAGAATGTTTTGAATCAACCGCTTCGTGTATCTGATAAAGGGAACCTTTGTCCTAGGCTTCTTGAAGTGAGACATCATGTCTTCCCATATCAGGCTGGCATAGTCAATGTGCTGTTTGTTGACCATCCCCCAGAAGGTTTGTAGGTGCATGAGTTTATGATGCTCATGACCACTGTCTCTTCTAGCCACAGACTTGGCAATCATGATGTACAATGTCCTCCACGGTTGAGGAATGTTCTTTAGATCGACCGTGGAGTGCTTGGTAATGACTCCAACAGCTTCATCATAGCCAATGTCGACCATGAATTGCATTGTAGCCTCTTCATTTGGAATTGCTACATAGTCAGCAGGTTGAATAGCAGGCAGAAGAAGAATAGTTCGAAGATCTGTTACCGTGACGGTTACTTCCTTATGATTGAGGGTCACAGTGACAGCATCTTGACCATCATTCTTTTTCATCATGTGCCAGAATTGATGAATGTAGATTTCTGGTACAGTTGCTGAGTTGGTTAGCATGTTATTGTAGGGATGAGTTTTGAGGATATCCACAGCAATCTTGCATGATGATTCTGAGCAGGTGAAGTTCTCAAAATCGACCTTGAGATTGTTCTTTCCAATCGTCTTGCTGCAATCAGTTGGGAAGATATCTTCCATTGTGAGCTCGTTTGGTGCGTTGACATTTTCCATGATGACGTCCATTTCGTGATCTGAAAGGTATTGAGACAAAAGAACCGACATATCGAAAGACATTACGTTAGTCAAAAGTTGATTTTATTGTCCACTTATTGAAGTTATTATGTTTATGAATGTTACGAGTCCAAAGACACATATTATCCAATAGTCCAAAGTTGACGTGATAAGTTACGTGAGTATGTTAATTTTGAATGTTAAATTATGAAGTTTACTTAATCACACAACGTTTTAACTTTTGTAGCTTATTAGTGACATCTTGATTTTGTGACATTATGAGTAACTTATTACAAGTTTGTACGCGTAACATTTCAAAAGTTAAGTTACAATTTTGGCTTAAGCATAAGTTAGTAAGCTTATGCGTAAACAGGGTAACCATAAGCGTAGGAATAAGTTTATGCGTAGGAATCACCCTTAGGCGTAAGGAGGGCTTACACGTAGGAGTGGATTCTTAGCATAAGGCTTACGCGTAAGCTTAGGTTAAGGACTTACGCGTAAGGTTTATTTGTAAGAGTATCCCTTAGGCGTAGACGTCTAAGTTTACGCATATCCTTCACAGGATACGCTTAGTCCATTGTAGACCCTTATGCGTAAGAGTTACGCGTAAGATTTCTCTTATGCGTAACATCTACGCATAAGGTGTTCCATAAGCTTAAGCCAGGACACCTTTTCTGATTCTTGTACACGTAGAAGCCGGTAATAGATTAAACATAACACTCATATTAACATGTTATTCAATCACTTTCAGCATCTCATGGAATCACAAGTTAGAACAGTTACGCGTAATATAGGTTTTAGGCGTAGTCTTAAACCCTAAAATTTAAATCCTACGAGTAAATAATGTAACCGTGGGAAATCAACCAAACAATTTATGGGATATCTTAGATGCTAAATGAGTAGTTTCTAATAGGTTTTAACATCAAATACACCAAGAATCAAGAATACCCAATTATACGGATAGATAAACCCTAATGCTTAAATTTTCAAATTTTTAGAGGTGCATATAGTCAATTAAGCATGTAACAAACCTATCCCAAGCATCTAATTGTCCTGAAACACTCATAATAGAAAACGCCCAAATTGTCACATGAACCCTAAAATTCAAAAGTGATTAAAAAACGTTTTCTGGGTTGAAATTTTTGATGAAAGTGTTTACAAAACTTGAATATAACCACTTTGACACTATCCCTTTCATCATAAACACACCACAATGATTTCTTATTCATACGCATATGCGTCGAACCCTAAATCAATTATAGATCAAAATCTAACCGTTGGTTTTTAGTTAGATTTAAAACCTCTGTTTGTAATTACACAAGGAAACATTTTTCACTTGCAAATTTCAAGTATGAAGCACGGATTTGAACTTTGATTATTAGTCGTGGATGAGTTAGTTGAAAAATTAAATGTGTGTAGTAAATGTGTAAGTAAAGTTAGGTGGAGTTTTTGTTAAAAATAAGTTTTCAATTTTGACAATAATAGCCCCTCCACCTCAACCATTTTCAACCACAACCCATAACTTCCATTTTGGTGTTTTATCAGATTTTATATATTTTTTTTTTTTTTTTTTTTGAAAAATTTATTTACAAAAGAGGTTTTGGTGTTTGATTGGTTTTAAGATTGTGTTAAAAGTTCGTCCAGTTCCTCTGGAGTCAAACACCTCATGCCAATCCGGTGGATCAAATCAGTAAACCTAGCAGGAGCCAAGGCTTTGGTGAGAAGATCCGCCAGTTGGTGTTCAGTACAAAATATAATTCGACTGTACCCTTTTCCACATGCTCTTAGATGAAATGATATCGAAGATCGATGTGCTTGGACTTCGAATGTTGAACGGTGTTGCACGAGATCGCAATAGCACTTCGATTGTCACAGTACACCGGGATTCTGTCAAATACGTAACCATAATCTTTGAGTTGTGTTCTCATCCAAATGATTTGAGCACAACACACCGACATGGCTACATATTTTGCTTCTGTTGAGGACAGCGATGTACAATCTTGCTTTTTCGATTGCCATGACACCAATTTATCACTAAGGAATTGTAAACCACCTGAAGTACTTTTCCGAGAATCTAAGAAACTTGCATGATCAGCGTCTGAAAAAGCTATTAGTTTAAAATTAGAATCCTTTGGATACCAGATCCCTAAGTTAATGGTTCCCTTGATGTATCAGAGGATTCTTTTGGCCTCATTGAGGTGACATTCAGTTGGTCTTGACTGATAACGGGAGCAAAGATATACATAGAATACAATGTCAGGTCTACTAGCCGTTAGATACATTAGAGACCCAATAATACTTCGGTATTTGGTAGGCTCAACCAATTTCCCATGTAAATCAGCATCCAGTTTGTTGGTATGTGCCATTGGTGTGGCATACGTATCACAGCTGTGCATTCCATGTTTGTTTAAAATTTCAATAGCATATTTGGACTGACTTAGGAAAATACCACGGGGTGATTGATGAACTTGTAGTCCTAAGAAGAGCGTAAGTTCACCCATCATTGACATTTCAAAATGTGTTTTCATAAGTTTTGAAAAAGCGTTTGAGTACTTTTATGGGTTGACCTGAAAATGATGTCATCCACATAAATTTGAACGATTAAAATGTATGCCCCGTGATATTGTATAAACAGTGTTAGGTCTACCGATCCTTTGACAAAATTACGGGATAGAAGAAAGGATGATAACTCATCATGCCACGCCCGAGGGGCTTGTTTGAGACCGTAGAGAGCCTTGTTCAGTTTGTAGACGTGATTAGGGAACTTTGGATCAACAAATCCTTCTGGCTGACTAACATATACCGTTTCCTTCAGTTTACCATTCAGAAAAGCAGTTTTGACATCCATCTGATAGATGGTGATGTTCATGTGAGCCGCGAATGCCAGAAAAATCCGTACAGCCTCAAGTCTAGCAACCGGTGCGAATGATTCCTCGAAGTCAATCCCCTCTTTTTGTCTATAACCCTTAGCCACCAGACGTGACTTATTTCTGATAACCTTACCCTCAGCATCTAATATTTTTTTCCAAATCCATTTTAGATCAATAACATAGACCCCTGTTGGTTTTTCAACCAATTCCCATAGTTCAAGATGTTTAAACTAATTCAGTTCTTCATGCATGGATTCAATCCAGTTTTCATAAGTCATTGCTTCTTTAATGTTTTTGGGTTCAGATTGACAAACGGTAAGTGCATAAATGCATTGTTCACCGTCAGTCTGAAGGTGTAGTCTAGTTACGACCGGTTGATTCGGGTTTCCAATAATGTTCACAAGAGGATGGTCTTTAGTCCAAAGATGTGTGGAGGGTTGATGTTGATATACATTATGAAAATTAGGTGGATTCAAATGACTTGTAGATGATTCCGCAGCATCTGAAGTTGAAGTTTCATTAGCGAAAGGGTTAAAGAGCGCATTTGGATCATAATCTACGAGTGTAGGTACATCATGATTCAGAAGATCATCAGCTGGTTCAGCGTCATTGGATGCGGCTTGTTCGACTGTTGTTGTAGAATCAATTGGAGGTGCGTCAGCAACAGTTGTTGTTGTTTCAGGTTTATCAAGGATTGGATTATTATCAGGATGATCAGCGGAAAATTTTGATACATCTGGAGCACGTTGATCAATATCATCACTAAACAGAGGATCAAAGAGCTGTTCCATTTGACGACGAGTAAGCTGTAAGCTTGGTTCAGCTGATGATGGGTTTTGGGGGAAGTTTAGACGGTTATGACCGGGTTCCAAGCTGTTTTGCTCAGAAGCCATTTATGTAAGCTCATCAAAATTAGCGTGAATCATTTCCATAATCTCCCTTGTACGACGATTCCAGATCCGGTATCCTTTAGAGTTTTCACAGTAACCAACGAAGACTCCGATGTCAGCTTTAGCCTCGAGCTTTCCAAAATCATCACGATCATTATTCGGGTAACAGAGAGAGCCAAATACATGAAAGTGTTTGATATTCGTTTTGCGGTTGTGGATAAGCTCATAAGGTGTTTTGTTGTGGCGTTTGGTTATCATAGAATGGTTCTGAGTGTAGCATGCAGTTGACACGGCTTCTGCCCACAAGTAATCTGGAAGTTTTTCATTTATCAACATTGGTATATGTGAAAACATATACCTTTTTCTTTATCAAAACCGGACCAAAAAGACCAAAAACTAACCCCTAAAGCCATAAGTATTTGTGTTTTTGTGTTTATGTATGTGCAGGTAATGGATATTGCAAAATGGACAAAAAGAAGAAAAATGGACAAAAACGAGCACGAGAATGGAGGGATCACGAAGTTACGGGTCTAATGATAATTTTATTTGGAGCATCGAAGCAAGAAAAGAAAAATTTTAAGACTAAACGGAGCCCGAACGAAGATTGCAACTAATTAAGATGCTTAAAAGGTCAAAAAAATGCAATTTCAAATTTCCTAGTTTTAGAATATTCAAAAAGTCATAAAAATTATTTTTCTAGAATTTTCTTAGATTAAATAGTATTTTCTAGCAATTTAGTTAGTTTTAAATAGTATTAAATTCATAATAAATAGAGAAAAAGTCAGAAAAATGTGATTCCAGTTCTAAAAATTCCTTTTAGTTAATTTTGATTTTTTAAAAATAGTTTTGTAATTTTCTAGCTTATTTTCCTAATTTTTAGTATTTCAAGTCTATTTTAAATGTCTTAAATTAGTTTTTAATTCAAAATAAATCAAGAAAAATCCAAAAATATAGTTTTAATTCACAAATAATTTTCAAATATCATTATTAGCTGTAGAAAAATAGAAGTTCATTTTTACGGGTTTAAATTAGCATAGTTGCATTTATTTCGCGTTTCTTTAATTACGTTTTATGCGTTTTTAGTTTAAATTTTCGTAGTTAGTAGTGTTTCCTTTATTTCATCATATATTTAGTAAATTTCATTGCTTTCCTTTAGAATTCCTTGCATCGTAGTTTAGAAATCACCCAAAATTCCTTTTTCACATTCGAATCCCGAATCGATACGTGAGTTGATAAACTCCATTCATCCCTCGTTGGGAAAACGACCCGGGAAATACATTCCTTTGTATTTCTTTGGAAAATATCTATGTACGAAAACGACAAATCAAAAATGGCGCCGCTGCCGGGGAGGTGTGTTAGCGATTTTTCGTTTCGGAGTTTGAAGTTTGGTGTTTGAAGACCCTCCTCCGTGGAGTTCCCTCGCTTTTGTAAATACCTTTCATAAAATTAAAAAACCCAAAAATATTTTCCTTTTCAAAATTTGTTTTCCTTTTATGTTTGATTTTATAAAAACCCAAAAATAATCGTCTTTATCCTCTAAACCGTCAATTCTTTATCTCTTTACCCTCTTGAACCGTTTAATTCTATCTTCTTTCTCTTCTAATCCGATAATTTTATCTCTTCTTCTTCTAAAAGTATAATTCTTATGGCATCTCTTAAATGTGCTCGATGTGGAGGTCCTTATGACCCCATCGTTCATGAAACAAAACCGTCACGACATTGCTTTCATTGTAAAAATCCGATGGAAGAGAATCAATATCGATTTTTGAGATGTATTTGCGACTGGTGCGGTAATAATTGTCAAAATGGATTTTGTAATGTATGCCAGAATTTTATCAATCCAAATCCAGATCTTGCCCGTCTTTATGCACGTCTAGAACAAAAGGGTACTCTTCATACTGATGACGACATAATAGCATGGTGGAAAAATTTGATTGAAGAACCTTCGATTCCTACTCCTTCTCCGGTGAGGGAAATGGAATATGTTTCTGAGCCCGAGATGACTCCGTTCTAGAATCAGCCTATCACGAAATGGTGGAAATTACAAACTCTTATCCGGATAATTCTTCAATTTATCAGCTCTTGTGCATATGGTGCGGAGGACCCGAATATGGTGGGAATTGTCCCGGTTGTAGCAATGGAAATTCGGGAACCGAGTATCACCAAAATCCTTACAATGAGACAACCAATTTCCCTAACCAACCTCTGTACCATGAGCCGGAGACATACTCTTGTGAGTACTGTGGTGGTCCTCACCAAGGTTTTCAATGTCAAGCTCAATTTAACAATTAGACCTTTGGTTATGAACCTTACCCTTATTCGTCACAACAATCGTACTGTTGTGAGTATTGTGGAGGTCCGCACGTTAATTTCGATTGTCAGATGCAGAATCCGATTGTTTACGAGCAAGTTCCTTGTAACAATTACGACTATTCTTATGACCCACCTCCACAATACCAAGAATTTCAACCACAACCTTCACTAATGTCTAACCCAAAATTTCTGGAAATAATGATTGATCTTAAGAATCTTCTTGATAAACTTTCCCACGGAAAAGAAGATCCTCCTCAGAAAACTTATGGTGAATTACTCGCTGAAGAGCAAGCCGCTAAAATTAGTTACCGGAGACCTTTCGTTTACGATTCTGATTCTGATGACGATTATACTCCTCCGAGTGGCAATCCAACTCCCGTTTCTGAGCCTTTCATTTCCGACCCTTCCCCTTCACTCACGCCGGTTGAGAGAAGTGACGTCAATTTAGAAGAGGTCGATGATTCTATTTCTCCGAACATTGTTGAACCCGTTGACTCTCTCATAATGGGGGATGAGCATCTTAGTACTATTCCGGAAACGGAATCATCTAATGTTGAGATCCTTATCCCAAGCCCAAGAGAGTCTGGGGTTGTTGATATTTGTGATGAGCCTTCTCTTGATAATTTGAGCGATCATGTTGAGATGTTCTCCGATTCCGATGATGATTATTATGGAGACATCGATTTCGTCGACGATTTACCTTCTGAGTCTGTCAACATAGATGAAGTAAATGATTTTGAGCCGGAAATTGAAGAGATTGAACCCGATGATGTTCAGATCGAGGATGAAGCATTACGTCAAACATTGTTGAATGTTAATCTTCTCATTTCTAAGATTGAAGCCCTAAACGATAATTCAAGTTCGCCTCCTATCTCCGTTAAAGATAGCGAATTCTTACCCGAGCTTGAGACTTTCCGATTTGATGAAGAGATTAGTGGCAATCCCACTATTGATGATGTTTATCCTCCGATTCTTGAGCGATTCTATTTTGATGTTGATGTGAGCAAAGTTATGAACGAGATTTCCGAGAATCTGACGAATGACCCAATCATTGAGGATGCTTTTGATGACTTAATACCACCGGGTATTGAGGATGTTGTGAATGACCCCGAGGGGGATATGGTTGTTCTTGATGGTTTTCTTGACTCTACTCTCTCTGATGAGTCGACCATCACGTATCCCGTTGAGCCGACATGTGAAGACAAAATCTTTAAACCTGGGATATTCGACATAGATGAGCTTTATGCTAAAACCGTTTTTCGAGATAAGGATCCTCCGATGGATGCCTTCGATTGAGCTTTCACCTCTTATCCTTTACCATGAGCTCCCGTATTCTTTGAACTTTTCTCATACTTATCCATCATCCTTTCGTCCTCCCGCAAAAAGCCGGGATGATGGATCGGTCTTTCTTGATAAACCTTATGTGAGTTCGGGGGATGTTATCCCATTTGTGCTTGAGCCCGATATTTTCTTTCCTCCCAACCCCCCCTTTCTCTTTCCCTCCGGAGTGAGGATACCATCTTTGATCCGGGTATTCCTTCGGCTTGTTTCCCCAAGGACAAATGAATTCGGGGACGAGTCAGGTAGCGACTCGCTTAACAAAAACAAGGCGCCTTCGTGGGAGGCACTCCATGCTTATCCTTTTATCTTATTTATGTTTTCTAATAAGTGACGTGAGGAGGTTCGCCTCTTCCATTTCTCGTGTTTCGTGTTGTTGTTGTTTATGTCCAGGATTTTTCTCGATATGAAGACTCTCGTGCTCGAAGTTTGTCTTTTCTCCGCTCGAGTTTCATGATCGACGCTCTTATGGAAATCCGATATCCAAAATCTTTATCGATTATCGTTTGACTATTAGCATAACTAACCAATGGCTTTAGATTTCCGTTGAGAACCCTTACCTTTAAACATTGAGGACAATGTTTGATTTTAGTCTGGGGTGGGTAATCTTCGATTTGATTTGACCGCACTTGTTTGTTTTTTTGTACCTCTCAAACCCCGTTTTCCTTACAAATTGAAAAAAAAAAATTGTGCAAAAATTGTGAAAAATTTTAAAATTTTGAAGCTTTTGTTAAGTCTTTTTGATTGAAAAGTTTTCTAGTCTCTTAGACAAGAAGCTATAAAATGCGAATTCTAGCTCACAAGGCCAAGAATTTGCAAGTTTCCCTGAGTGACTTTAAATATGCATGACTTAATTTCATTAGACGAAGCATTTGATAAATTAATGTATATGTTTTGACACCTTGTTGACTTTCCTCAATGGGTGAGGGTAGGAATAGAATTTGACTTGACCGGGCTGTTGAGCAAGCTTGTTCCCTTAACCATAGATAATTTAATTACCATCGGCTAAGCATCCGCGGATCTCATTATTGGGATTTTAAATTTGCAAAGATCGAGGAATGATAGAGTTACTTATGAGTTTAGATGCTAAGCATGGAGTAGATGGTTCTCTTTAGAGCCCATCGAAGGTACTTATGGCTTTTGGTTCCCACAAAATTGTTTCACCCCATATTTGTGAATAAATAATTAGAGATGTTGAGTTTTTGACGATAGTTAGTTCTTTATTCTTCTTTAGAGAATCCTTGCCCATGAGAGTTGGGTACACATCAAGGTACATGTTGTGTTGCGTGTAATAGACAACTGATTCTGATAGTTTGTCGCTATTGTTTCTATTTTTATAAAAGTCGTAGGATTCGGAGTTTGGCACAAAAATTAACATGAAATAAAGCCCAAATGTATTAAAGTTGAAAAATCCAAAGCCATAAAAGTTTTCTATGTCCGACGGTACCCCATTGCCATGGACTTCTAAAAGGTTGAGGAAAATCCAAAGTCATAATAAGACTGATAAAACGTAATCCCGTTGAGTTTGTAGTTGAAAAGACCAAGGGCCTAAATTGCAAAAATGCAAATGTGCTGAAATAGTGTTAAGCCAAACTTTGGATCTGGGAGATGTCTAAATAAAGCTTCTGTCTCTGGACTCGTAGATGAGTTGTCTCGGTCGCCATAAAAGGATATTCTCCCTAAATCGTGTGAAATTAGGACCTTGATGTGGACCTCATTCTTGTGTGCAACGGTTTTCGAGGGAAGATGGATAACTAATTATCGACTTAGCTTCATATCTTTATCGGAATAAAAGTTATCGAAACGAGAAACTTGAAGAAATTCATTTCTCACAAAAATAAAAAAATCTAGAGGAAAATAGGAAAATGGGAACAAACGGTAATTACACAAGTAACTTCCATGGGTAGTGTTAGCATCTAGAGTCATATTTAACAATGATTTCGATTTACGCTTAGTTTGGGGACTTTTGAAAAATCAGGGACGATGTATTCTATCCGTCTGATCACTTCACGCTGTGTTGTGTTTCCTACTCAGCGATCCTAACGTGTCGTTTGAAAAATGTTGGAGTTATTGATCGACATGAAAGTTCAACAAACCGTCACTCATAATTGGAATGTGCTTAATCGTAATATCTATATGTGAAATAAAAAGGTAACGGGCGTTTTAGAATTAAGGTTTTCTTAATCTCTTTTGAGGAATCTTTGCTACTTCTTCATAGGTTTAGTAGAAAGAGATTGAAATCCTTGGTTTTAGAAGCGTGAATTGATTACATTGCGTGAGGACACGGCAATCTTCTCGTCTGGGATATTTTGGTATATGTGAAAACATATACCTTTTCTTTATCAAAACCGGACCAAAAAGACCAAAAACTAACCCCTAAAGCCATAAGTATTTGTGTTTTTGTGTTTATGTATGTGCAGGTAATGGATATTGCAAAATGGACAAAAAGAAGACAAATGGAAAAAAACGAGCACGAGAATGGAGGGAGCACGAAGTTACGGGTCTAATGATAATTTTATTTGGAGCATCGAAGCAAGAAAAGAAAATTTTAAAGACTAAACGAAGCCCGAACGAAGATTGCAATTAATTAAGATGCTTAAAAGGTCAGAAAAATGCAATTTCAAATTTCCTAGTTTTAGAATATTCAAAAAGTCATAAAAATTATTTTTCCAGAATTTTCTTAGATTAAATAGTATTTTCTAGCAATTTAGTTAGTTTTAAATAGTATTAAATTCATAATAAATAGAGAAAAAGTCAGAAAAATGTGATTCCAGTTCTGAAAATTCCTTTTAGTTAATTTTGATTTTTTAAAAATAGTTTTGTAATTTTCTAGCTTATTTTCCTAATTTTTAGTATTTCAAGTCTATTTTAAATGTCTTAAATTAGTTTTTAATTCAAAATAAATCAAGAAAAATCCAAAAATATAGTTTTAATTCACAAATAATTTTCAAATATCATTATTAGCTGTAGAAAAATAGAAGTTCATTTTTACGGGTTTAAATTAGCATAGTTGCATTTATTTCGCTTTCTTTAATTACGTTTTATGCTTTTAGTTTAAATTTTCGTAGTTAGTAGTGTTTCCTTTATTTCATCATATATTTAGTAAATTTCATTGCTTTCCTTTAGAATTCCTTGCATCGTAGTTTAGAAATCACCCAAAATTCCTTTTTCACATTCGAATCCCGAATCGATACGTGAGTTGATAAACTCCATTCATCCCTCGTTGGGAAAACGACCCGGGAAATACATTCCTTTGTATTTCTTCGGAAAATATCTATGTACGAAAACGACAAATCAAACATCGTTCTTGCAGCTTCCACTAACGTACTATTTCGTCTTTCAACAACTCCATTTTGTTCTGGTGTCCGTGCAATTGATGTTTAATGCTCAATTTCCACTTTCTCATAGTATTCACAAAGAGTTTGATTCACAAATTCAGTTCGTCAATGTTTCGATTTGTCCGACCAGATTCCGAGTTAAACTTGAATTTTCGTAAAGGTGATGATCATCCTGGGAGCTTGATCTTTAATTCAAAGAAAATAAACCCAAGTCCATCTTGAATAGTCATCAACAATTACTAGAATGTAGCGTTTTCCATTAATCGTCTGTGTTAGATATAAGTTTTCACATACACATCAAACCATAACACAAAGTGGCGTAGAAATGGAATTCTAGAGAGAGAAAGTTAGAGGTTTAGGGAACTTAGTGAGAGAAAGTGAAAGATATTATTATGAGCTCCAACTCTCTACCTTGGGAGGTAGAGAGTATTTATAGTCTTACATAAATCGCCACACAACGGGTCTGGATCGCATACAAATGGGTAAAGACCCGTTCGTCCTCCACGGTGTTACTTAACTAAATACTACTTAACATAAAAGAACTATGACTACGAGCTTTCTAACGATTACATATACTTGAGGTGACCGACTCTTTAATACCGAGAATTTCTAATTCCTAACAATCTCCCCCTAAGGGAGGTCACCTCAAACATATACTAAAATGACATTGAATACAATCGGATATTACATTAACAATTGATCTTGCATTCTTGATGTAGTACTTTGCTCCAAAGCTCGTAGTCATTGATTCCACTCATTGCATGTTTGGTTAATCCAAGTGGAGGTCTTTACTGATCCACGTGATAATAATGTTGAGCCGCTTTTGAGATCATCAGAAAATAGAAAATCTCTGATACATCCATTGTGGTGTTGGTATTATGTGATGTTGTGACTTTCGACCGACATGCTCACATTCGGATCATGATATCTTCTCATCGAGTAGCGAAGCATTCGTTGATTCATGATATTGGCAGCAGAAAGCGTAAGCATGGAGTTAGAAATATCGAGTCATTGATGCACCAATCATGATTTCTTTTGATGAATGTGTTGTGTGAGCATGCGGTTGGATTGACCGCTTCATTCGATCACCGCAAACGCCGGGTGTACTCGCATAAGACAGTTAGCATTAAAGCGCACAAAAGTGTCTTTGATCACTTTCGATGAATTGAGGTACACGCCCACGGTTCCCGCTGATCGCATAAGTATCGCTCGCGATCGTATAATTCAAGAATTTCCTTGAGGGTTTTCGCATGCTCTAGCCGTTCTCAAACCGAACGTCTCAAAGAAGACAACACGGAGTGAGTGAACCAAATAATTTACGTCCAATTGATGAAAAGAGATTTGAGAAACAATCATGTATTGCTCAATAGAAATTGTTTTTGCAATATAACGAAGGTTTTAATGAAAATCAATTATCAATCATAAAACACCTTTTGATTTGAAAAATTAGTACACGATCGACGTGCTAATGAAAAGAGTTTTAAAGCACAAAGACCGGTTTTTCAAAGGTATCCGCAATCCATAACCTCGAACCGTGATTGATTCAAAAGATTGAATCGCCCATTGTTTCGCTTCTTGTCACATGGTTGATCTATATAATAGATCTCACATGCCACCTACCAGGAGCTTGTTAGATGTTGGCTCCAAGGCTTTCCATCTTCATGTGAATATGTAAACACATCACTCATGTTCCGCAATACCACAAGGATAATGCGTAGGACTCAAGATATAATCTCTTTCCACATTGTGTGAAACAGAGAGTCTTCATTGAAAGTGTCCTAATGAGATTTATTGATGATCTCGTGGCTCTAGACTCAATTTGTGCATATTTGGATCCTATATCGGAGACTAGGAGAGGGTCTCCTTCTTTAATATCAACTATCTCTAAGAGAAAGTCGATAGATAATGCCTTCCTCTGAGAATGAAACAAGTCCTTTTAAGAGGAACTTGAGTGGTTTGGGAAGTTGAAGTGCAAGGCACACGGGTCCATGACGTCTTGTCATCAATACCGATGTTACCATCAGTTGTATATGAATTGAACCCGGTTTCCGCCCTAAGGTTGAATAAATGGAGGGCTATTTGTTTTCACCCTTTTCTCATTCAATTCTTTTTAATTCTTCAACCCCTTCAGTGCTTACCGAGACTTCATAACTAGAACCTTGTTGGGTTTATTCCAGACTACAGCTCGCCTCACCCGACTCTTCCCATATCTCATTTTTCTCCTTTATCATCATACCTAAGAACTCTACACTAACTAGTGGATAGTCCCTGGTAGATCCCTCCGGTTCAGCGGATCATGGGAACTAACACCTAACCTTATCATCCTTATATCACCATACATAAAGTAAAGTTGGTCGGTCTATTTGGTATTGTTCATCCGCCATTGGAACCAATTGAAAACCATTTGAAAATCAATCCGGATACTTATGATATTTTATCAAAGCATTTTGTACCTGAATTGTTTTTGATATTTTAGAAGAAGAACTCCCCCTCAACATGTGAATCAAGTATTTGAAATAGTTTTCCACACGGAGGCAAGAGAAAGAATTAACTTCTTTGATTACCATTTTCTAAAAATATCAACATCACTTCCCTAATCGAATCAAGTAGATAAAGCATTTTGGGGAAGGATGAGGTTTTCATGATTTTGCTCCCCTCAATATGTGCCTCGAGATTTGAAAAGAGTTTTGCACATACTAGAGGGAACCCGCACATTGAGATAAGTGATCACGTTTCAAATCATTGTGGTTTAAGATAGATGCTCCCCTCAACATGTGCATGGAAAATTTGAAATCGTTTGTCACTTACGGGGAGGAAAACATGCTAATCACTTAAAAACCATTTATCGATTATCATTTAAATCCTATTTAAATCACAACTTCTCCCCCGATCACAATTATCAAATCATTTGAGATTTGTGATCTCTATAGATTTAAATTGATTTTGAAAGCTTTTAAGGAGAATTGTGACTTGATTATGAAAGCGTTTTAACCGATAAGGATCGATGTTGAGATTTTAAACTCCATTGGTTAGACATGCATGATTATCTTTTGAAAACAATTGAATGCCAAATAACTTTTTAATTTAATTGAAATCATTCTCCCCTCAATCAATGACATAGGTTGTTGATTGAGAGATAGAGATTTTGACAAATAAGTCCGGATGATTATCAAAAATAGAGACCGAGTTATTTTTCAAAGCATTTAGTTTTCAACAGATAAATGTTTATAGAATCAGAGCATGGAATTTGAAAACATGATAAAACATGGCTCTGTTCTTTCTTTTTAAAACCGGTTATTGCCTAAAATGACAATAAACCATTTTCTCTTTCTCCCAAAAATAATTTTTGAATTGAACAACATCTAAAGTCCCTGGTTCATTTTTGAATGACAAGACAAAGACCGTAGATATAGTCGAACCGAGAAAACGCATGACAAAATGACAATATTTTTGAAGATTTTTCAATTTTTCATTTTTATGGATTTTGAAAATTTTATAATTTTCTATTTGATTTTTGAGAGTTTTATAATTTTGTATTTTGTTTTTCGAATAAGTATTTACAAGAGATAGATGAAGATAGACCTTTACTCCTCGCCTCTTCCTCCAAGACGTTTGAGTGTTTTCGTTGAAGGCTTTTCAAGCCAAGTCGGGAAGAATAAACTCAAAACGCTCTTGGAAGAGCTTTGGTGAAGATGTCTGCTAACCGATATTCAGACCTCACAAAATAGAGTTCCACCACACCTTTTTCCACTTGTTCCCCGATGAAATGATGTCGAATGTCGATATGCTTTGCTCTTGAGTGTTGAACGTTGTTGCATGAGAGAGCAATAGCACTTTTATTATCACAGATGAGGGATTTTGTTGAATAAAGCCATAGTCGATAATTGAGATCTCATCCATAAGATTTGAGCACAACAAAATGACATGGCTATGTATTCAGCCTCTGTAGAGGAAATAGAAGTACTCATTTGCTTCTTTGAAGACCAGCTCACAAGCTTATCACCCAAAAATGAGCACCTCCGGATGTACTTCGACGAGTATCTTGACAACCGCATGATCAAGATCTCCATAGGCCGTTAGTGACATACCGGTGTCCTTCAGGTACCAAAGACCCATATTGATGGTTCCTTGGAGATACCGAAAGACCCGCTTAACCGCTTCAAGGTGCTTTTTAGTAGGCTTAGCCTGGTATCTAGCACACATGCAAACAAATAACAAGATGTCCGGTCTACTAGCGTGAGGTACATCGGGATCCAATCATACTACGATATTTCGTTTGGTCAATCATGACCCCTGAGTGGTCCTCATCTAGTTTGGTTCGATCAATCATGGGGTGTCAACAGGGTCACTTGAATCAAATCCAAATTTCTTTAAAATCTCTATTGCATATTTAGATTGATTTATGAAAATGCCTCCGGGACTTTGTGAAATTTGTAATCCCAAGAAAATGACATTTGTCCCATCATTGACATTTGAAACTTTGAACTCATTTCATTTGAAAAACGATCACATTCCATTGGGTCCGTCGAGGCAAAAATAATATCATCAACATAAATTTGAACATGAGTTAAATGTTTGCCCGACTTCCTGGTGAACAATGTAGGATCAATCTGCTCCTTGCTAAATCCGTAGATAGAAGAAACTTTGATAACGTATCATACCATGCCCTTGGAGCTTGCTTTAAACCATAAAGAGCCTTCTTCAACGATAAACGTGAGTAGGATGCTCTTGATTCACAAATCCTTCAGTTGGTGACGAGACGACTTCTTTAAGATCTCCGTTCGAAATGCCGCTTCACATCCATCCGATAGACTACCATGTTCTTACTAGCAGCATTAGCCAAGAAGATTCTGATTGCCTCGATTCGAGCAACAGGAGCAAAAGATTCTTCAAAGTCAATACCCTCCTCTTGACGATATCCTTTAGCAACTAATCGAGCCTTGTTCTTCAACACATCACCATGCTCATCAAGTTTCACTTTGAAGATCCATTTAAGAGCTATAATCATAGCACAGTCTGGAGCAGGTACTAACTCCCATACATCAAGTCGATCAAACTCATGAATTTCATCTTGCATGGCATTGAACCTATCTTCATTCATGGCGGTTTTAACATCTTTTGGTTCGATCTTAGATAGTACGGAGTTGAAGAAGCACCATAAGGCATCGGGCAAGTTGTTTCGGTTGATACAGACGAGGGATTTCCAATGATGTTGTCTAATGGATGATCGTGAGTCCATTTTCCGAGGTGTTCATGTGGTAGTTGTTGAGGGACTGAGGTAGCCGAGTCGATGTCTCCGAGAAGATGGTTCTCGATGATGATTCAGAGCAAATATGTTTTCAAATGGAGCATCTTCAGGTGTAGCAAACGGATTAACTTCATCATTGATGCCAGAAACATTTCCATGATGTACATTTGAAGAATGATGATTTGTTGATGAGATCAAGGATCAGCAGCAGTGCTTCTTGACTTAAAGATATTGAGATGAAGGATTGACTTCATTCACAGGAATATGAGTATCCTCTGTTGTAGAGATCAACACCTCATTAGTAATTGAATCATACAGTTCATCAAACATAGGATCAAACAATTTCTTTAAATCATCTTCGGATGGAGGTACATATGGAGTTTCTTGAGAAGAGTTTGGAACAAGGGATGAACCAATGGGATCTTTTGAAGTGCGGGTCCGAGTCGAGTTTCCAGGAGCCATTTGACCGTCACCATCAAACGTAACGTGAATGGTTTCCATGATATTTCAGGTTCTTTTGTTATAGATTCGGTATCCCCTTTTGTTTGGTGCGTATCCTACAAATACTCCAATGTCAGCTTTAGCCCTAAGTTTCCATAAGTCTTGACCCTCATTAGTTGGATAACACAATGCACCAAACACACGAAGGAAAGAGAGATTAGGTTTTCTGTTGGGGACAAGTTCATATGGTGTCTTTCCATGAACAAGGTGAATCGGGAACGATTTTGTGTGTAGCATGCATGGCAATAGCTTCACCGTAGAAACATTGGAACTTTTGAGTAAATCAGCCTTGTTCTAGCGGCTTCTACAAGAGTTCGATTTCGCCTTTCAACTACACCGCTCGCTTGAGGAGTTCGTGGATTCTTTGATGGCTGATTCCAATGCTTTCATAGAATTCACTAAGTTGTTTGTTAACAAACTCATTCCATTGTCCGTCCGATAATTACGGTTTTGTTAAGTCGAACCCCGCAACTGCTTGATGAGTTTGATGATGATATCAAGAGTTTCATCCTTTGTCCTTAAGAACTTGACCCAAGTGAATCTAGAGTAATCATCAACTATAACTAACACATATTTCTTCCCAAAGATATTCTGCACTCTCATTGGTCCACATAAATCCATATGAATTGTATGAAGAACTTCCGTGAGTGAGTTAGTAGGTTTGGGTTTGTGGGCATACTTCTTGCTTTTTCCCAATTGACATGTGAACAAAGATGATCCTTTTCATACTTTAGTCGAGGTAAACCTACAACTAAGTCCTTTCTCGAGAGATCATTGATGGTGCCGAAGTTCAAGTGATTGAGACGTCGATGCCATAACCATGACTTTGTTTTAGAAGCCTTTGACAACAAGCAAATTGGAGAAGACTTCATCATATCTTCTATAGAGATGGTGTAAAGATTTGAACCACGAGTTCCTTTTAAAAGTTCCTTACCATTAAGATCTCTAACAAAGCAAGTATGTTTTCAAGGCTACTTCTAGATCGAATCACGAATTGACCAACAGAGAATGATTATGACCAAACCTTCCACATAATATACTCTAGAGATAACACTATCACCAACAACATAATCACCATAACCCTTAATTGCACCGAAATGATCATTACCGAATCTAATAGTCCCGATGAATTTGCTCATGAGTTCATGAGCACGGCCTCCCCAATATATGCTTGGAAACACCGAGTCCGTACCACAGTAACGATTTGAATGATCCAGTTGAACACGACAAGAATGGATAACTGAATAATTGGGATCCCTATGCAAGAATGGGTTCCACTTGGTTAGTAACAGTGATTGGAACACCCACATCGAAACATAAACATCCATATCGAGTAGAAGCAATGGAATCATTGGGAATAGATGCAATGCTGGTGTCAGTATTTGACCTATTCAAAGTATGTTTACTTCTTAAGGGAATAGTTCTACCAGAAGGCATCCATTTTCTAGTGGGCATAATCTTAGCAGTTTGAGAACAAACTGATTATTCTTATGGCCAAAAGGTATCCAATAATAACCTATCTTTATAAAAGTTCTTCCGGTGGGTTTCCACTGTTTTCTAACAATCTTTTGCTTTTTGCCTTATTTGCACGATTATTAGCATTAACAATTTTAACTGGCATTTGACAAAGATTAGACAAAGCATTCACACCACATTCATGATTAGCAAATAATTCAAGCACATCATTACAAGGTTTGCAAATAGTATCGAATTAATTAATTACAAGCATTTAAGGCTAATACTAGAATCAACACGATTCGCTTTATTCAACTCAAGCTTAAAGTTCCTAGATTGGTCTTCTACTCTCTTCCAATGCACATTCTTAGCTTGCAAGGTCCTATCATTCCTTGTATTGTCTTGAGACTTTGACCGCTTTAAAGTCACCGACACTCGTAGAGGAATGGGAACATTACTTGGTTGATCTAATTTTTGCATTCCTGAACTTGATGTGCAAGGATCCGAAGTACTAGAAGGCACATTAGTGTATACTTTAAGACTGTGATTTGAGCTTTTTGCAGGCACACTAAAGTTCACTTTCTTAGCACTAACATATCTCGGAATCAACTACTTGAAGGCACATTAGTGTTTCCTTTCTTAAGACTGGGCATAGAACGAATTTCCTGCTTGGCACTAGGCATAGAACAAGGCATCACAGCTTTGCCTTTGCACCTAAGGTTAAGGATTTGGGACATGTGCAATTACACATTCTAGCAACTCTTGAGATCGTTTGGCCTGGAGGCAAGCAAACCTAATTTCACTATCAAGAGGTTTGTTAATGAAATCCTCTTCGACAATCTCACGGAGACATTCTAGACTATCCTTAAGGTGAGCACAAGATTCATGAAAAGCATGTTTATTATTCCAAAGATGAGGAGGAATATATTTAACTGTCACAGTGTATTTGCAGTCTAAGGGTGACTTTGAGACAACATTCTTATTGAAAACAAGTGGCGTTTCCCATTTCACGACTTCTCGATTCTCAATTTCCTTTTGTAAAGACGTTATTTTATCGTTGTTTTGGTCACGGGTGACTTTCATTGAATCATATAACTCTTTAAAATGTCGTTAACTTTTTCATTTTCTTCTAGAAAACTCTCGCTTTCCTTTTGTAAGGCATCAACTAAGTTTTGAAGATGAAAAGTTTGAGAATTCTCAGAATCTAAAGGAGGAGGGATTTGGGAGCCTGTCATATTGTTCGTTTGACCCTTTAATTGAGAGATTTGGGCTTTCAACTTTCTCGATCGTGTTGCCGAGCTTGAATCTGTTCATCACGCTTGTTAATTTGAAAAATCGATCAAACTCGAGCATCTGAGGATGTCCTGATATTTGAAGTTTTAACATTTTCTTTAAGATGTTGATATTTTAGTTGTAAATTAAAATGCTCAACTTCCAGTTTAGAAAATGTTTAACCAAATTGTCGTGATCATCCAGTCCAATTTTCTCGTTTAGTTTAGAATTAGTTTTTTCAAGCTCAATGACACGATCATGGGAGACTTTCGGGGCCACAGATAGTTCATGAAATTTGGAAGCATTAATAGAGCAATTTGAAGCAAGGAAAAAGATATCTTGTGTAACACATTCAGTAATAAGAGTCTCATTTAATGTATGCAAGTTCTTCCTCTCAATCTCATTATATTTTAGTGCACGCCCATAATCACTAACTTCAACTACCATTGCATCAAATTCCTTTTCCATTCCCTTGATATCGGTTTCTATCCCCTTTTTAAGACTCTCAAAGTGATCTTTTAGAAGTTTAAAGAAAGGCATGACCTCTGTTAAATAACATTCTTTCATTTGCTCAAAACCCCTTTCTCCTTCCGTTATGCCAGTGGGTGTGATCCTTTTCTTGCAAGTTTTCTCAAAATCAACAAATAGTTGAAATATAACATATTGGCTAATTAAGGTCTTGCTTTTAGTGGCAATTTTTCTAGGAACAAGATGCATTGGTGTATTAGGAGGATACACGCTTCTAGGCATTTTCCATAGGGGGGTTTGTTTCAACAATATTTTCGCCGCTTATCTAAATCCATTTTCCTGAAAACTTGTTCGGGAGTCAACAATGTCTGAGGCTTAAACATGTTCAAGGAAATCCAGCTTTCCTTTTTGTAGTCATGGGGAGTGATAATTATTTTTTTCTCTTTGCATTTAGGATCATCTAATTTTTGTTCATCCTTTCCCTAGTGACTTCATCTGATTTCTTATCTTCCTCAGCGCACTCAACGCAACTAGGTTTCTGTCTAGGTTTAAGAATCTCATTGCCATCATAGATCACACTTTGAGCTTTTGCTATCTTCCGTACTGTGGTTGGGTTTATCTATCATGGGAACACTATGCTTATCGCTTAGAACTCTATGTTTAGTGACCATGTGAGCAAATCAATGGTGTTTCCTTGTCTGTACAACTTGTTTTCAAGTTTGTTTTTCAAAGTTTTCAGATTAGAAAAATCTCTCAAGAGTTTTGATTCCTTTGCATTAAATTCTTGCTTAAGCATTTTCACATTTTCTTGAAGTTCTTGTTTTTGCTTAGCGGTTTTAGAAAGTTTTTCTTGCAAGGAATTTAATTCTTGTTTCAATACTTCTTCTCTAAAATTACTTTTTCTAATGACAGTACGACTTGGTCATCCATTACCTGCTCACGAGTGGTCAACTCAAATTTAGCACGTTGTTCATAAATAGCAACACGCTCTTTATAGGCATTTAGTTCAGAAATTACAGAATCATCGTGGGCACATGCAAAGTGTATTCATCAAAATCATAGTCATTGTTGACTGCAGAAGATGCATCACTTGGTACACCTTCACTTTCACTTTGTTTCACGTATTGATCATATGGGATAATATCGATATTACCCATATTTTCAACATTTGATTCAATAGTTTCAGCTTGATTGTACTTTGTCATGCATCTTTTGCACATCAAGATCATGTCGTATAGTTTTAATCCCTCTGAGATGAGTTTGTCTTGGGATGGGCCAGCTAGTGGTGAAGAAGAGACCTTGGGAGAAACCATTGGAGAAATGCTAGCCATAAAATTGTGTGTGCCGTAGGTCCATCATCCACATCAGAGTCGTATGCATCACAATCAGCGACTTGAAAGGCATTCGGATGATTGTGACCTATCTCCTGAATAGGCCGCTCATCCACATCTGCATCATAGGTCTTGGCATTGCCCTCAGCTAGAAACAACAATTCCTCTTCATCCAAAGCACCATTGTCCCGAGCTTGTACCAGCAAAGATCTTATCTCGAAGTAATCAAGATTCTGGACGCTTTGGAGATGTGCGCCTTGCAATGTGTCCCTCACCACCACACTTATAACATTTGATTGGCTTAGCTTGACCTTGGTTACCATTCCTTCCTCGATTCTCGGTTGCCAACATAACCTCTACCAGCTCCACCTCTTCCCCTGATCATATCGTCTTTCCTGAATGGTTGCACCACGATCCTTCCATCTTTAACAGTGGCTTGATTGTGTGGGTTAGATGCTGTTCGGAGGTTGTTGTTGGTTTGTGGGAGAGAATTCATGTTTTGACTAATCAGAAGAGCTAGTTGATTAATGAAGTTACCCACGTGTGCATCAGATCGCTTGTTTGAACATTGGATCAGGAATGAGTTTGTGATTACCATTACCCAAGGGTATGACTTGTGATGCTTTGGTTGTGATTCCGATGTTTGAGTAGAAGGCAGTTGAGTCATTAGACGAGCTTGTCTCTCCCGGGTTGGTTTTGAACTGATTGAGAATCAATTTTTCAAACATAGCATGTCTCTCATTCTGAAGGAGGAAGGCATAGAGTTGCTCATAGTTTGTATTCTTCAATCCTTTAGTGAGCTTCACAGCTGTAACAAACTTGTGCCATTCGGGATTCATGTTGTTCACAAATTTTGAGTTCAAATGAATGTTAGGCATAGTCATTCTGATGTTCCTCATGTCATTCACTAACTTATGAAATCTCACATAGTACTCATAGACATTCTCATCTTGTTTCATCTTGAAGTGTTCAAATTGTCCATAGAGTTGGGATTATCTGTCTTCCATAGTTAATTCAGAACCTGAGAGAAGCATCTTAACATTATCCCAAACCGCCTTTGCATCGTGTTATGATTGATCATCTTGTAGATGTCTTTAGGAAGACCTTGAAGAACAATGTTTGAAGCCCTGATATCCGCATCGAATCTCTTTTTCTCCTTATCATCAAGCTCATCATACATTTTTGGTCTGTCCATTCCGTAAACAGGAGTACCATCTTCATTAGTATCAAGTATGTCTCTAGTCGTCTCAACTCGATATGGTCCTTCATCAATGGATTTGAGAATGTTGACACCATTTTCCTTTCCAAGGCAAGACATAACTGATTCGTTGAGCCCAAGAATCGTAGTCGTTCTCAAGCATGGGTGGACGAGTATCCGATCCACCGCTTGAACATCCTCTGCAACAGTGGATATGATAGTAGGAACGTTGGTAGACATGTTAACAGATAATACGGGATTTTATAACTCTATGATTAAACCGAGAAATAGATTCTTTCACGGAATTTTACTAAATCAAGAGAAAACCGTAAACAATCACCCAAGTCGCTAGAAGATAATGCACGAAGTCGCTAACACTTAATTCGCTACACCACTAAGTCGCTAGAGTCCCAAGTCGCTAGACAAATGCAAGTCGCTAAGTAGTAACTCGCTAAGCCTCAAGTCGCTAGCAAAATTTTGGCAGCAATTCGCTACTCAAGTCGCTAAAGATACAAGTCGCTACAGATCAAGTCGCTACCACCAAGTCGCTACCCGTAGTGGAGAGTCCACTACTTGTACTGTAAATCGCTAGATCTAAGTCGCTAGGTCTAAAACTGTAACTCGCTACAAATTTGTAAAGCAAGTCGCTAGCAAGAAAGTAATCCGTTAGTTAAGTCGCTAGCAAGAAAAAACCACATAAACATCACTTTTCAATCCAAAAACAACCCAAGCAAGATGATTCAAGCTTACCAAATGAAAACCTACACACTTGTGATGATTCTAAACATAAAAGTACTAACAAAATCCAAACTTTAACACAAGAAATCAACCAAATGATGCAAAAACCACTAAACTTTTTCAAACTCAAAAACCACCTAAAAACCACTAGAAATCCAAAGATGTGCAAGATATGATCTAACCATGGCTCTTGATACCAATTGTTAGATATAAGTTTTCACATACACATCAAACCATAACACAAAGTGGGCGTATAAGTGGAATTCTAGAGAGAGAAAGTTAGAGGTTTAGGGAACTTAGTGAGAGAAAGTGAAAGATATTATTATGAGTTCCAACTCTCTACCTTGGGAGGTAGAGAGTATTTATAGTCTTACATAAATCGCCACACAACGGGCTGTGGATCAGGCATACATTGGGTAAAGACCCGTCCGTCCTCCACGGTGTTACTTAACTAAATACTACTTAACACAAAAGAACTACGACTACGAGCTTTCTAACGATTACATATACTTGAGGTGACCAACTCTTTAATATCGGGAATTTCTAATTCCTAACAGTCTGTGCACGCATCGGGCCACACAAGTCCATGTGAAGAAGATGAAGCACATACTGAGAGCTGTGTTCCACCTTTGAAGGAAAATGAGCACAAGTGCTTTTCCCTTGTTCACAAGCTGAGCATAGATGATCTTTAGAATACTGAAATCTTGGAAGACCTTCAACAAATTTGTATCTTGCAAGATTGGTTATGGTTTGAAAGTTCAAGTGTGAAAGTCGACGGTGCCATAGCCAAGATTTTGTTGATGTTGCCTTAGAAAGTAGATAAATGGGAGATGAAGTAGTCATGTCTTGCATGGATATTGTGTAAAGGCTTGATGTGCGAGTTCCAGACATGAGATCCTTTCCTTGGAGATCACGAATGAAACAAGTTTTCTCCCTAAAAGCAACTTCCAAATCACCATCACAAAATTGACCGATTGAAAAGAGATTGTAACTGAGACCTTCCACATAATAAACTCTTTTAATTTCGATGTTACCATTGATGTAATCTCCGTAGCCCATGATAGCTGCGAAGTGATCATTCCCGAACCTGAAAATGCCTATGAACTTTGAGACAAAGTTTGATAACAGTTTTAGATTGCCTATCATGTGTCAGGAACATCCGCTATCAACAATCCAAAGGATGATCCGTATCACCTGCCTTACACACAGAAGACACAGGTGGAATAGAAGTAGAGGTGGAACCCAAAGAGTTAGAGGGTTCCGTTACAGTTACAGTTGAAACACACATGTTAATGATTTTAGGAATCTATTTAAATCTGGGTATGTTTTGTAACCATCTCTGCCAAGTCCAACTAGTTCGTGCTTTGGTCTTAGTGAATGCACTAGGCAATATTTTCTTCCTAGGAGGCGAAGTGGGTTCTATGGGTACATCAATGATCGAAGTCGAAATACTAGAAGGCGGTTTACCTAACACAGACTTAGAAGCATTAGTGGGCCTAGAGGTATTCCGTTTTCTATTGTTCCGCTTACGAGATAAGATAGATTGAGCAACAAATTTGTCATGACAACCAGAAAACATGCTTTTATGACAACCAACACAAGATGCTTCAAACATAACATTCAAAGTACTTAAAGGTTCAATATTCGTTACATCACTTTGGCTATTACATTTGTCTAACACAATGTCTAAAGTGGGTGCAACATGAGTTGTATTCAAAGTCCTAAGGTGTTCTTCTACTTCAGAGGTATTTATTGCCCTTCTCTTACGTTGCAACTTCCTATTCTTCCTATTTTTGCTCTTAAGCTGTGAAGTGCTAACGTTGGGAAAAGAGGCAACTATTCTTGTATCAGTGGAAGGAAGCACATTAGTATCTTGTGGTTTGTCATTGGGCGTTCTAGTGTCAATTTTAAACATTCCAGGTGCAATAACATTTGTGTTACTAGATTACCTTGTTCATACTTTCCTAACTTTGCTTTTAACTCAGCAATAGTGAGCAGCAATTCCTGATTTTCAGAGAAAACGTTTCCACTAACGTTTAAGACTTCCTTAGTGTATGCAAGATGATTATCAAGTTCTTGTGATGCCTTAGCACAAGTCTTTTTGAGCAAATCAAATATGACACCATATTCAGTTTTGACTTTGGCAATTTCTTGTGCATATTTTGAAATTTGACATTTTAAAGACACGTCGTCATCATCCAGTTGTTCAAGTTTTGGATCGAAAATTTTTTCGCGCAACTGCTTGATTTTGTTTTGCGAAGCAAGTTCTCGATTTTGACAATCTTTTTTACACCATTGAAGACGACGTTTTGCATTCGAAAGTTCATTTAACAAACGCTCATTTTCAATTTTCAAAGACTCGATTTGCGGCATATTATCGTTATTCTCAACATTATCAACAGAGTCAACATCAATATAATCAAATGCATATGCAACAATATTTAATAACACAACATTTAATGGTATCAGCACAGATAACATCTTCCAAGAGTCGGTCAACATGATTTCTTAATAATTTCTTTTTTCGTTTAGTGTTTGAAATCTCTGTTTCTGTTTTCTCGAAAACTGTTTTCATAAGTCTAATCTCTTTCTGAAGTTCCCGTTCCCAATATATTGCACACATTTTTAGATTTTGGACATGTGGTAAAAGCCCTTTCTGAAAAATATCTCTTTGATTTTACGCAAATGGCGATTGAAAATGTTCAGCTTTTATTTTAGAATTAACTTCAATTGCATGTTCCAAAAGTTTGATGTCAGACATAAATGTGTCAAAATATTTAAGAACTTGACATCGTTCAGCTAATGGCTTTATTTCACTAAATAAAGGTTAAGGACCATTAATATGTGAAACATTGGAGAGGGGACCATCATGAGAGGAGGACTCAGGATTAGGTGTGATAACCCAAGGTGTGTTAGAATTATCCTGTTGTGTGATGAAATTTATGGCTTTTGAATATTCAAATGGTTTGTTATAAACAACATTTTCCAATTTTAACCAACTCTCGTCTTCTGCATCTAATTCCTCAGCATGATTATATTCAACAACACTCATAATGGAATCATCAATTCTATGTTCTGCACTGTAAACTTGAGGATTTGGTTTGAATGCTCTATTTGAAAAACTTGGTTTGTAATCAGCAAGAATTGGGCCATATCCATTTGGATTTGGTTTAAAAGTAAACTTTTGAATTGTTTTGATTGACTCACCATGTTTGTAAACAACATTTTGAAACTCTTTGATTTTCTGTTGTAAGTCGACAATTTCATCAAGATAGTCATCTATTTGTCTCCTCGAATGCTTTTTGTACTCACAAAACTGTTTTTGACAATTTAACAACTCAGACTTGGCTTTTTGAGTTTCTGAAGTGAGAGCGTTAAGTTTTTGTTTATGATCAAATTTTAGTTGTTCTATTTGAGAAATCAATGCATTCTTGGATGCAACTAGATCACATATCTGTTTTTCCAAAGATTTTTCATTTTGGTAAGATTTAGCAAATGCGACTTCAATTTTCACGTTTCTCTTTAGTTTCAAAAATGTAGAGTTGGAATTTATAGCATTCATTATCCTTAGTCAACAGTGCAATTTTATCTTGTAGTTTCTTATTGATATCATTGCACTTTTCCAGTTGAGATTGGGTGGTCTGAATTAATTTGGTCATGAGCTCAAGATCTGGATTAGACAAAGGTTCATCTTGTTCAACGTGAGTTTCAACATGATCATTATTTAGATCCTCAATGACCACAAAGTCAACTTGATTATCAATATTAACCATAAGGTCATCTTGATCGTCAAATATAACTACAGAATCCATTGTATTATCATCGGAATGAGATGTAGAAGGTTCATGTTGAACATTCTGAGCCTCGTCAAAAGCAGATGTTGGAAAAGATATCAGATCATGTATTAATATATTTGGATCCGGTACCTAAGACAAGCCATCAGTGTCATACACTGAGCCTGTGTTACTCATGTGGAGTTCTTGCATGTTTGCCACTAACATCACAGTTGCATTAGCTTGCAAGTCCTCCATGTCATCATCAGAATCTGCATCATCCATGAAGTTCTGTTCCTTGTTGGTAAGTGTTCCACCAGCTTCATCCTTGAGAGCCAAGAGTAAAGTCTCTTTATGATAAGCGCTGCCTCTTGTTCTCGGCTTAGGGCATGCATTAGCCAGATGACCCTTCTCATTGCAGTTGTAGCATCGGAGACCAATAATCCCTGCCTGAGCATTTCCCTGATCAACCACTTGAACCCGTTGTTGTGGAGCACCCATGTTATTCCTCGCATTAACATTAAACCCTTGACCACTACTCATCTAACGACCATTTCCATGATTCTAAACCTCAACTGTTCCATTGTTAACAAAAGCGTGATTTCTTGTGTTGGAAGAGGTACGAATGCGATTGTTGGATTTGTTTGCGAATCTCCAGAAGGCTCTAGCAATCATAACAAATCCTTGATTCAATGCATTGAAGGCTTCCGCATCCTCATTTGTTTCACTGTAGAGTGCTTGATCATTGTTGTTGTTGTATGGAACCAATTGAGTTTCTTCTGATTGTTCCTTTGATGGATCATATGGTGTAATCTGAGCAGTTGGTTGTAGAGGGTTTGTGAAGACAGTTGGCAAGGTCAGAAATTGAGGATAACATGCTTGAGTGTACAAAGCAAGAGTTTGATTATCCGGGAGTGAAGGAGAAGCAGGGACACCACGGATGATTCTGTCTTTCTCTACTTCCTTTTGATGGTGCTTCAGATAATCATACAACAATCCGTAAGTAGCTTGATGAAGATTCTTCTCTTGACGGATGAATGTAACATCTTCTCCCAATCAGGACCATGGCAGCTCAGGAACTTTGTGTTGATTGCAATCCTTGGCATAATGATATTATGTTTATCCAAGTCATTGACGATGTCTGAGAACCGATGATAGTATGACTCTAATGACTCCCCTGGTTCAATCATGATGTTTTCATATGCTAAATAGATTTTGGATTCCATTTCTTCTTGATTAAGTTCAGTGCCTTCCATTAGAAGATGAATGTGCTCCCACATTGCTTTAGCAGTCTTCTGAGCATCAACACTACGAAGTATCAGATTGGGTAAACCCAAAAGGATATATTGCATTGCAAGTTCATCAGCTTCTAAGTGAAAATTTTGGTCAGTAGTAAGTTGATCAAGACCGACAACATTGGTGATATCATCTCTTGGTGGAGTAGCATTCGGATCTCCTGGTATAGTGATAGTAGGCATCTGAAAAGGACCTTCAAGTATGACCTTCTTCAAAAACTTACCATGTGGTTTCTTGAGATCACAAAACCTAAAGAACCTTATCACCCATTGATCGTAGTTTCCGGGAGTAAGAATTGGAGGTCTATCAAGGGATCCAGCTTCATGAATGGATTGTTGGCTACTTAAAGCTACACACATCTTTGCAAACCAAGAAGGTTCCTTTTGCGTTGTGACATTCATATCATACTTAGCTGGACACTGATATTCAAAGTAGTTACAATGTTGAACTTGTTGACGAGGGTTAGGTTGAAGCATCTGTGGTGGAAAGTACATTTGAGATGGCGGTTGAAATTGTTGTTGAAATTGTTGCAATTGTTTTTGAGATGGTGGAGGATATTATTGATATTGTTGTTGTTGTTGTTGTTGAGGATACTCATGAGGAAAGTAGTGAGAGTATGGTGGTTGAGACATCTTGAAACTTTTGTTGATGATGGATCTTTGTAGTCGAATGAAACTTTAGTTTGTTGATGAAGTGTTCTTAAGTGTAGAAACCAGCTTATGCGTAAATAAGACCTTACGCGTAATACCTACTTACGTGTAGACAAATACTTACGCGTAGTAACAGCTTACGCGTAGACTTGAGATAAAACTTAGCTTAGGCGTAAACCAAAGGCTTAATAGTAAGAACCTTATTCGGAAGTTTTCCTTAGGCGTAAGATAAGCTTATGCGTAGGAAATGCTTAGGCTTAAGGTGTTTACTCATAAGCTTTTATGCTTAGGCATAAAACTAGGGTTTTACCCAAAAGATCCTTTACACTTATCCAAGTGTAAAAGATATCCAAAGTCGAAGTGTTTTCAGGCTTATCCAACCAAGAAAACACTGAGTAAACCAACAGCTTCGAAGATCAAATGAAGAATTCCTTAGGCGTAGAAACTGCTAGGCGTAGACTTAGGAGTATACGAGTAGGACTAGGGTTTTACTACGAGTAAAAAGTACCAAAATTAGCCAAAACTGATTTTTATGCCCAAAAGTGTTTTGTAACCTGATTTTTATGATGAAATAGCTTCAAAATCACCAAAATAACAAGAAAGTTCAAAACTTGATGATCCAAAACTACTTTCACCCTTAGGCGTAGAAAGTACCACACGAATCAAAAACAAGCTAAAACTAATCTACGCGCGTAAAGTTTGAAACTTGATGCAAAAAACATGAACTTTAACACTAAATAAACCTTAAACCACAAGAATCTTGAGTTTACAAGTGTAAAAACTAAAGCTTTTAAGCGTATGAAAGTTTAGTACTATAAAACCCACGCGTATAGTATAATATTTCAAAAATAAAAGTGTTTCACCCAACTAGATGGCGATTGATACCACTGTTAGGTCACCATAAGTTAACACAATTATCAATATGTAAGAAATGGGAAAGAAAGTGATCGGTTGAACATTTAAACACACACGAATGATATAGAGAAAAGGTTATGCGCATGATGTATTAAGAAAGTGAACAACCAACCTTCAAAGGAAGGTTTACATGTAGTATTTATAGGGAAGCGAACTAGGGCAACATATCTAGTCCCTTCCTTCATTATTGGGCTTGGGTTAAGGCTTATGGGCTTTCTACATAAGCCTTGCCATTAATAACTAACATAAAAGCCTAGCTTAAGCAACCTATTACATGTTAATTACTAACACTTGAAATACAAGTTAGGAGTAATTCCAACAATTTTTCCAATCGACACACTCGTATAGTTGATGAGTGTGGTTGTTTTGAGTATATTTTTGGTTGCTAATGTGTGGTATTAAAGATTAATAAATCATAAATAAAGTGAACCGACAAACCTAATTATTGGCTCAATGGGTTAGAAATGCATGTTAAACTTAAATTGGAAGCTCCTTATTAGTTTTTGCTTATTGTATCTCATTTGTTTCATCCGACTGAGAAAGAAACCCACGACAGGGATTTATTCCCCTTGGTCTTTCGTATAGTCCCTAAACCCGAAAGGGTGTGACTGTGTCTAGCCACTCTGATCTGAGTCGGGTAGTACCCGATAGACACCTATTCATAATTTGTATATTCCCCGAGACGCATAGTGTTGCGGTGTCTTGGTCACTAGCCTAGTTGTTAGGATCAGTTATTGTTGATAGGTTGTTTTAGTGCACAAGTAAAACCCTCCAGGATGTGCGTTATCTTGTGTTTGTGTTGCATTAAGTCACCAAGAAAATCCCCCAGCAGAAGTGAGTCGTGCATTTGTGTTTACCCCAAGTCGACCCCGAGTGTGTTTATTACCTTGGCTACCACTAGACCACGCGAGATGATGTATTATTTCGCGTAGGTCTCAAGGAGTTTTGCGTTGATAAATGCCCCACGTCAAAAGAAAAGCTACACTCCCACATTCCAAACTGAGATGGTGTTGAGTTACCTTATAGGCCTCAAGCCCATGTCTCAAGAAGGGTGTTTGTGTGTCAGTGGCCTACGAGCCCATTGTGCTACCAAAAAGGTCCATTCAGTTTATTTTTTTACAAAGAGCCCAAATCCAAATAAATAGCACTGGGTCGAAGCCCAGTTCACCTAGGTCATGTGGTTTTGTCACAGCCCACTCGGGCGTTAAATCCCGTGTTATCTCGAGTTTACACTCGACTTAAATCCCGTCTTATTCAACTTACTATCAATCCAGTATCGACTTATCATGCATATTTTCCCAACATGTACAAATATACATAACTCATAACAAATATCTTACAATATCGAAACTATAAAAACTTAAAGCCTTGACCAATTTATGAAAACGTAGACTTTATATGATTTAAAATCTTGCTCGATTAATAAAATGAGTTCTATTGTGTAAGCTAATTTTTGGACTTCTTACAACTAAAACTTAATATTTTGACATCACTAAAATCAACTAATGGAGGTATAAGTTTTAGTCAAATTTTAAAATCATTAAATTACATATCATATTTCGTTTAAACTTGGTAAATTTATTTTGATTATAAAACTTGGACATTTGATCACCTCACACAAACAAAAGACTTATACACTGGTCATGCAAGTCTTTTGTCAAAGATATATGTATATAACTTACATTTTGTTTTACAACCAACAATGTGGAATTTTACTCATAACTTAAATCCATCAATTTGTTTTAAAACGAGGGTGTTAAATTAAGTACTACTTAAACTTTTTTTGGATATTTTTATAAATATATGTACATACACACTTAGTGTAATATATTACTCCCTCCGTCCCAATTTAAGTGTCCAGAATGGAATCTTTAGATGTCCCAAATTAAGTGTCCATAGAATATTCCAACCAATGAGATGAGACTTTAGTGGGTGAAAATGATATTTGATTGGTGGAGAGTGTAGTTAGTGGAATTTTCTAAAACTTTGTGCATATGAATAGTGGACACCTAATATGGGACGGAGGGAGTATGTTTTCCACCGATGCCTAATATGACTATTTTCCGTACATCGTCTTTCGGTCGCCATCAAACAAAAGACTCACTCGTCCTTGATATTCTTCCTATTTCATACTCATGCACTTCCAAGAGCCAATACTTACAAACAATTAAGAAACTGTTTTAAACTTAAATGCTACCATACAAGCAAAAACAACATAAATATTGAAAAATTTATAAAGTTAGTTAAACTTTATCAAGTCTTAAACATAAATAAATACTAAATATTCCGTACTAAATTAGGTTGCGTGTCGGATCCGTGCACTACCACTAATTGATTTATTCCACCTCATATTGCACATAGCTAAGGTGAGTTTCATAGACCTTACTTTTAAACTATTTTATAATTGTTTTGGGGGAAGATACATGCTTGTTTTACTTAAAAGGATTTTTTTATTGAAATTGTACATTTCCATGCATAATATGCTTTATGATTGGTATGACATGTTTACCTACTATACTATTGAATGTATTCTTGATAAATTTACACCACACATAGATGTTTTATGGACCATACCAAAATGTTTGACTTAGAATATGACGCTGCTTAGCCTAAGTCCTTAGATCCCATATTGCCCTTTTCATAAACCGTCAATTCCTACTGCGAAGCATGAATTTTATAAATAGATCTATTAGGGGTGATTCCCTCATTCGGTTGGACCAGCATGGGTCAAGGCGAAATGTATAGCATGTCGGAATCGAGTGTATTGGGATAAACACTCGCCATGGGCTCCTTATTTGAATGACTACATTTTGCATACAGAAACTGTCGTAGCTTCGGTTGCATGAACTTAGTGCTAGCGTTATAGATTTAATATATGACATTATATTCGTTGTAATGTACATATACCCTACCTATAGTCCACTAATAAAATTCTTTTATCTAAGGTAAACACAAATTTTTATGACATTATGCAAGACGTAATGATCATCAAAATAAAATGTTAAATGGTATACTGAAATGCCATTTAAATAAATCTATGAACTCACCAACCTCGTGTTGACACTTTTTAGCATGTATTTTCAGGTTTTGAGGTGATAGTTTATCTTTGGAGGCACAAGGCAAAGGCATGGCATGGTCATAGATGACTCTGATTTATGTATTGGGACCACATTTTGATAATGGGCCATTTTCCGCACTAATCAATAATGTAAACATTATTTTCAAGAATGAATAAAAGTTACTTTATCAAAATCAGTTGTTCTATGATTATGTTGTGATATCAATTTAGTAGCACACCAATACTTGTGTGCTTTCATTGAGCCATTTTGGAGGTGTTACAGATTGGCATCAGAGCCCAGGTTATAGAGAACTGGGTATTTTTAAAACCTAGACTATAACCACTTTTACAAAAACTTAACCCTCTGACCGACACGTGCCTGCCTGCAAAGCTGATGCCTCACTTATGAACTTGTTGAGATCATAATTGATAAGACACATGTTTTATTACTACTCACCTAACTTCACTATATGTAGTAATTATTTTTTTTGACTATATGTTTATTTACGTATCACAGCACTACACCTTTTCCCTCACATAAATGGAATAATTATCCTAGTCTTTCAAGACAACTTTTAAAAGCATTAGAACATAGTACTAGCGTAACTAAGCTAAGTATTTCAAAATTCATTAAACCTCGGTTGAATATAGATTGATCACCTATATTCAACCAGTGATAGTGGGACATAGCCTGATCACCTATGTCCGATTCAGAGGTGATTTTTGCAATACATAGGATAATTATAATAGCGTTATGTCCAGTGAGTTTTGATTAATCACAGAAAATGGTAATGTTTTTGGTACACGAGCATGTAACATTTTAAAGAGCCACACACTGGCATAACACTATTTCTTAATCATAAGCCACACACTAGCGTCACACTATTTCTTAATCATAAGCCACACACTAGCGTCACACTGTTTCTTAATCATAAGCCACACACTAGCGTCACACTACTTCTTAATCATAAACTTTATTTTCCTATATAGAATATTTCCATGTCACAATCGGGTTATGTTATAGTCACCCCTACCTCAAACCTTACATTTCATGGACGAACCAAGCCATTCTAGGAGTAACCTTCCATAGCACTATGAGAAAGATCCTCTAGTGGGAATAGGCAACAAAAAGAACAATATACCATTGGCAAAATCTAGAAAGGCACGATAAATGACCTATAATTCCACAGAAACTTGAAAGTTTTACGCCCTACCTTGAAATCAGATTCATAGAATCTCCACCCACCTCTTAAGAGTAACAGTGCCTACCTTGTTACCCTCTTACAAACAAAATAAATGAGCCGCCGTACGAACTATTTCCAAATTATCCCATAGACCACTCCGCGGTTATTCTAAGAAATGTTTTACTATTAATCAACACTTAGGCTATCATATTAATTTACAAATCACTTCACGAATTATTTTACAAACCAAGTTGCAACTATAAAGTAAACCACAATTTTACTACTACCTTACAAAGATAAAGTGTCTTTTAATACCTTAAAAACTATTCTACAAATTACTTTGAAATCACTCGGTTGATTATTTACTCCGTCGAAAAGTGTCTTAAGTTAATACCTCATAAATAGAAATGACCAATGTTCTCCTTGGTAACTAAGCCTAACCCTGGGATGTATCCCATACCTCTGCCAAAAACTATAGATCACAATGAGTTTCACCAAATATTAAACCTCTAACCCTACCCAACTTAGGCCACTAAGTTCTACTCTTAGACATTTAAAACGTATGAAGATGTTTATATCCTACTACGCATCTTTCTTCTGTAATGTTTTTACTTTAAGACCGATAATAATATTTTCTGAATTTTTCATTAAGATGAGACAAAACACTCTGGTCAAACTATATTAAACTTTTGCAAGCAGAAAATTTTTACAAAATCACCTTATCCCCACTATAACTAAGAACCTGTTTTACAGGATTCAAATCTTTTGAAACCGTGTCATTTTTACGCAACCATTGATTTCAAACAAATAGTTGTCCACTTCCTGAAATATTATCTTGGTCAAACTCATGTAGGCAATTACTCAAATGAAGGTGTCAAAAACAAATGCTTCTTCATTCCTTAAGAAGAAAACACACAATCACATAGCAAATCTTAAGGATCGACCACCATACTTTAGTATCACTAAACACCAGAAACAAATGGGTTTTAATCATACGTTGGGTAATACCCCGAGAAATTAGAGGTGCTTGCACTAACATAATTGTGAAATATCATTAGAAACGTAACCCAATGAACTTACCGTAGAAAATCATTGCACCTCAGATAGAAGAGGAGATACTAGCAGAACATTTAGGAACCCATACAAAGGGAAACCCTAGGACAACCTAGGGAAACTCAAAACCTATTCCAAATACCATCACCTCTTTCCCGACACCCAATCGGGTAACCTAAACTAAGATCCGGGACGGATCTCTTGCAAGGTGGGTAGACTATAACAACCCGTAAATTTCTGGATTATTATTATAATATTTATTACATTAGAAAATGCAAATCGGTTGTTTTCTTACAGCTGTCAATATCAAAATTTAAAAACGAGAGGTCATCTCGTTTCTTTAAAAAAAAATAAACCCCCCGACACCACACACACGGTACTTGTCCACTAAGTATCTTTATAGTAATTGTGAAATTTATTATAGCCTGAGTTAAATTTAAGAATACGTAAGCTTAAACCGATGTTATAAGAAGTTATCCCGCATACTGCAGCACGCAGTAACACACAGAACTAAAAATAAATCCAGAGATAAGTGAAATATACACTTTTTATCATTCATTAATAATCTAAGAAAGAAAACGAGAAGTTATCTCGTGAACTCAGAAAAACACGGCACCACACGCAAACCGAAACCAAATTAGTAACGGTAAATAGTTATAATCAAATTTCTACGTAATAATGATGCCATAATATTACACTTACAAAAAAAATGTTTCTAAAAATATAATTTCTATATTCTTAGGGTACCGGAAAAGTACGTTTACCAGTAGATTCGACAGAACACGGGTACCAATTATATTGTAATGATAATAAGACAACCAAAGAAATACTCTCTTTCCACATTTTTGCTTCCATCTTTTCCTCCTGACTTTTCTTTTCTGTCTCCCCACGCCTCCTTCCCCTACCCTATCTCTGTCTCCTTCGCTTCTCCCAAACAAAACACACAACCGGAAATTTCCTCTCTATTTTTTCCAGTCAACCAAGATCATATCACCACCACACTCCTATTTTTTACATCCCACCTTGCATAGACCATCACGAGATGGTATTGGTTCAAGAAAAAGAAAGCGACAGCAGCTAGGAAAGGTTATACACGTTCGAAGACCAAGGGAAACAAAGTCCAAGTATACTCATTTGTTCATGTATAATTAGGGTTGATATATCACAAGTTTTCTTCACCTTTTCACACACAATAACGAAAATTGGGGTTCATCATAAGTTAGGGGTTTTTCAAATTGAGATTGGGTTTAGTTAATTAATGTTGTAGTTAGAAGAATTGAAGTGATAATTATACCTGAAACTAGTAACTCGATTTGTTTGTGTTTCGGTCTTCACATTCAGTCGACTTTACAAACAGCTTGGTAAGGATTTTGTTTCATTTTAAATTCATATGTCACTTGTTGCTAATCGATGGCTTAAATTGTTGGAAAGCGTCCTTCCCTTTTCCAATCGATACACTCGTATAGTTGATGAGTGTGGTTGTTTTGAGTATATTTTTGGTTGCTAATGTGTGGTATTAAAGATTAATAAATCATAAATAAAGTGAACCGACAAACCTAATTATTGGCTCAATGGGTTAGAAATGCATGTTAAACTTAAATTGGAAGCTCCTTATTAGTTTTTGCTTATTGTATCTCATTCGTTTCATCCGACTGAGAAAGAAACCCACGACAGGGATTTATTCCCCTTAGTCGTTCGTGTAGTCCCTAAACCCGAAAGGGTGTGACTGTGTCTAGCCACTCTGATATAAGTCGGGTAGTACCCGATAGACACCTATTCATAATTTATATATTCCTCGAGACGCATATTGTTTCGGTGTCTTGGTCACTAGCCTAGTTGTTAGGATCAGTTATTGTTGATAGGTTGTTTTGGTGCACAAGTAAAACCTTCTGTGTTATCTTGTGTTTGTATTGCATTAAGTCACCAAGAAAATCCCCCAGCAGAAGTGAGTCGTGCATTTGTGTTTACCCCGAGTCGACTCCGAGTGTGTTTATTACCTTGGCTGCCACTAGACCACGCGAGATGATTTATTATTTAGCGTAGGTCTCAAGGAGTTTTGCGTTGATAAATGCCCCACATTTAAAGAAAAGCTACACTCCTACATTCTAAACTGAGATGGTGTTGAGTTACCTTATATGCCTCAAGCCCATGACTCAAGAAGGGTGTTTGTGTGTCCGTGGGCTACGAGCCCATTGTGCTACCACAAAGGTCCATTCAGTTTATTTTTTTTACAAAGAGCCGAAATCCAAATAAATAACATTGGGTCGAAGCCCAGTTCACCAAGGCCGTGTGGTTATGTCACAGCCCACTCGGGCGTTAAATCCCGTGTTATCTCGAGTTTACACTCGACTCAAATCCCGTCTTATTCAACTTACTATCCATCCCGTATCGACTTATCATGCATATTTTCCCAAAATGTACAAATAGACATAACTCATAAAAAATATCTTACAATATCGAAACTATAAAAACTTAAAGCCTTGACCAATTTATGAAAACATAAACTTTATATGATTTTAAATCTTGTTCGATTAATAAAATGAGTTCTATTGTGTAAGCTAATTTTTGGACTTCTTACAACTAAAACTTAATATTTTGACATCACTAAAACCAACTAATGGAGGTACAAGTTTTAGTCAAATTTTAAAATCATTAAATTGCATATCATATTTCGTTTAAACTTGGTAAAGTTATTTTGATTATAAAACTTGGACATTTGATCACCTCACACAAACAAAAGACTTATACACTGGTCATGCACGTCTTTTGTCAAAGATATATGTATATAACTTACATTTTGTTTTACAACCAACAATGTGGAATTTTACTCATAACTTACATCCATCAATTCGTTTTAAAATGAGGGTGTTAAATTAAGTACTACTTAAATTTTTTTAGGATATTTTTATAAATATATGCATACACACTTAGTGTAATATATTATGTTTTCCACCGACGGCTAATATGACTACTTTCCGTACATCGTCTTTCGGTCGCCATCAAACAAAAGACTCACTCGTTCTTGGTATTATTCATATTTCATACTCATGCACTTCCAAGAGCCAATACTTACAAACAAGTAAGAAACTGTTTTAAACTTAAATGCTGCCACACAAGCAACAACAACATAATTATTGAAAATTTTATAAAGTTAGTTAAACTTTATCGAGTCTTAAACATAAATAAAGACTAAATATGCCATACTAAATTAGTTTGCGTGTCAGAGCCGTGCACTACCACTAATTGATTTATTCCACCTCATACTGCACATAGCTAAGGTGAGTTTCATAGCCCCTACTTTTAAACTGTTTTATAATTGTTTTGGGGGAAGATACATGCTCGTTTTACTTAGAAGAATTTATTTATTGAAATTATACATTTCCATGCATACTATGCTTTATGATTGGTATGATATGTTTACCTACTATACTATTGAATGTCTTCTTGATAAAGTTACATTACACGTAGATGTTTTATGGACCATACCAACATGTTTGACTTAGAATATTACGCTGCTTAGCCTAAGTCCTTAGATCCCATATTGCCCTTTTCATGAACCGTCAATTCCTGCTGGGAAGCGCGAATGCTATAAATAGATCTATTGAGGGTTACTCCCCCGTTCGGTTAGCCCCGCATGGGTCAAGGCAAAATGTATAGCATGTCGATATCGAGTGTATTAGGATAAACACTCGCCATGGGCCCCTTATTTGTATGACTACATTTTGCATACAGAAACTGTCATAGCTTCGGTTGCATGAACTTAGTGCTAGCGTAATAGATTTAATATATGACATTATATTCGTTGTAATGTACATATACCCTACCTATAGACCACTAATAAAATTCTTTTATCTAAGGTAAACACAAATTTTTATGACATTATGCAAGACGTAATGATCATCAAAACTAAATGTTAAATGGTATACTAAAATGTCATTCAAATAAATCTATGAACTCACCAACCTCGTGTTGACACTTTTTAGCATGTATTTTTAGGTTTTGAGGTGATAGTTTAGCTTTGGAGGCGCAAGGCAAAGGCATGGCATGGTCATAGACGACTCTGATTTATGTATTGGGACCACATTTTGATAATGGGCCATTTTCCACACTAATCAATAATGTAAACATTGTTTTCAAGAATGAATAAAAGTTTCTTTATGAAAATCAGTTGTTCTATGATTATGTTGTGATATCAATTTAGTAGCACCCCAATACATGTGTGCTTCCATTGAGCCATTTTGGGGGTGTTACAATATTTAACTTCTTCAATCTTACTATCTTCGTCAATGAGAGGACATTTTTTGGTGAGATGTCGTCCTCCACTGCTTTCGCAACCTACTTGGATGGCATGAACACATTCCCTGAGCTTGAGCATATCCCGACCGAGATTTTCTAGCTTGTTAGTAATGGCGGCAATTCCATCAAGACATCTGCCTAGGCTTCTTTTGCTCCCTCCATCGTGACATTTTTGGGAATGATCGGCCATTTTTTGGATGGCTTCAATGGCGAGAGTAGGAGTCATGCTTGGAATTAGTCCTTGGTAGTCCAGCATCTGTCTTGTAGTTACGTTGATACCTTTGTAAAAGATGTTGACCTTTCTCTGGCTATTCAGGTCATGAGTAGGACACTTGTAGAGGAGGTCGTTATATCTATCCCAAGCTTGATACAATGTTTCATCGTCATCTTGTTTGAAATTATGGATCTCCATAAGCTGATTTGATATCTTTGAAGGAGGACAATATCTTTGGAGGAAGTGCTTTTTTAGTGGAGCCCATGTATCAGCTGGCCCGGCGGGCAATCTTTCAATCCATCTTCTTATCCCCCAGTAAGAGTCATGGGGAACACACGGAGCATAACAGCGTCATGAGAAACACCAGGAATTTTGAAAAGGCTTGCGATGTACAAGACATTCTCAACGTGTTCATACGCATCTTCGTCCTTGTTTCCTGAGAAGGGGTTAGCACGAAGCTCCCTCATAAATTGCTCTTTAATCTCGAAATGGACATTAGCCCCAATTGCCGGTCTTACGAGCCCCGGCCCTTGTTCTTCCCTTGTCAACGCCAAATATTCCTCAAGAGTGAGGTCATCAATGTTAACAATTTCCATGGTACTTGAAACTTGAAAAGAGATCGTGAGAAATTGAGAAAATTTAAAACAAAACAAAAATGAAAGACTTAATGAAAATCTTAATATAACTCCCCAGCAGCGGCGCCAAAAACTTGATGAAGGTTTAACTGACCAGGTTTTAATATTTATAATTGTCTCGTTATACCTATGGTCTACCCTTATGCACTAACTGGCAATGTACCCAATCGTGTGTAGTATTCGGTAAAACCGAGGTCGTCCCAAGATCTATGTGAGCGGATTCTAATTAAGTCTAGGTGTCACAGATTTTAATTGGATTAAGATTGAAATGATTAATAAACTAATAAAGTAAGAAAATAAAGGAAAGCAGATAAAGGCAAGGGTTGTGATCAATAGAGGAGAAGTGTGCTACCCTAGTTACTCATCCTATCATGTTAAGTTCACGTTTAATTACTTTCAATTGCTTCAAGTGGGGGTTTAAGTCACTAGGACAGTATTTTGTCAGTTCGTCCTAATCTATCAGCAAAGGTTTCCACCGGAGATCAAGCTACTACCCTTGAAAGTCCAGTTGTTTTTAGTCTCCTAAGCCAAGTCATTAAGTTCTGCTACATGCAAGATTCATAATAATGAGTGCTCGGGCGCTAGCATCTTAGACACTCATCCCTAACTTATTAAGTTCATCCAAATGGTAGGTGATCAGTTGGTCAAATTGCACAAGCGAATAAGGGTCTTCATTTGGTTAATTCTTACCCTTCTCACTCAGCCTACCTAATTAGGGTCCGTTGGTCAATTCTCCTAAGCAACTAGACACTACCGCCATTCAAAACTACCTAAACAAGGGTAGCTACCAACAAACTATGCATGCATACACTAGAAACAATTATACGGAAGCAAAGTAAACATTAACAAAACAATTAAGAAATCATAACTAGGCTAGCACCAGAGGTGCTTAGCTGCTCATATTAACTGAAACAATCGATTCAATATTTGACATAATGAAATAGATGAAATGAATGTAAAGAAATGATAAATTGCTAATGCTTATCATTATGGAGTGATTTCTCCCTTGGAGATGGCTCCGTATGCTCCTTAAGATTTTCCTTCAACCTCCTTCCCACGTTCTCTACTTTTGTGTGTGGAGTGAATGATGTGAAATGCATAATTTTGGGCGGTATTTATAGGCTAGATCTGGTTACAACGTAACTTGAGATGAGAGTTATGCCATAACATCAATATATTCGTATTTTGCTTTGGAAAAGCTGGTTACGGCGTAACACATGGAGTGAGATACATCGTATCTTCAATAAATCATGATTATGCCATCATTGTGGAAAGCGTTACGGCGTAGCTTGCAGCGGCGTGGAACATCATTTGACCTAATTAGTTACGGCATAAACCTGTGTAACATATTGGATTTCACAAACACATCACATAACAATATATGGTTCGAATTAAGTAGAGTTTAGAGAGAGAAAGTGGGAACCTTTCTAGAGAGAGAAAGTGAAAGAAAACTTAGAAGGTTAGATTAAGATGAAAGGTCCAACCCTCTACCTGGGAGGTAGAGGTATTTATAGTTACAACTAAACGCCCTCCTTCTACCAAGTGGATCGTGCATACAGGGTAAAGACCCGCTTCCTTCTCCACTGTGTTACTTAACTAAATACTACTAATAAAAACAAGAATAACGATATTTCTACGAGCTAACTTATGCTAGATTATACGAGGTGACCGCTCTTTAATACGGAATTTCTAATTCCTAACATCTCCCCCTAGGGAGGTCACCCATGTTTTTACATTTTGAATCCTAGCATTCTATTTTATTCTTCATTGAGCTCGTGAGACTTGAATTCTTCTAACATCGACAATCTTTGTGCTTAGTATGATTCTTCAAATTGCATGTTTGTACTTTAGTGGAGGTCTTTAATCGATCCACACCTTTGATAATCTTCGAGCTTTTGAGATCATCACCTAAAGAAATCTCTCGATCACCCTTTTGTGGTGTTGGTATTATGATGTTGTGACTTTCGGACCGACATGCTCACACTCGATCATGATATCTTTCCATCGAGTAGCGAAGCTTTATTGATTCATGATATTTGCAGCAGCAAAGCGTAAGCATAGGATAGAAATATATCGAGTCATTGATGCACTAATCATGATTTCTTTGAGATGAATGTGTGCGTGAGCATGCGGCTATGGATTGACGCTTCATTCGACACCGCAAACGCCCGGGTGTACCGCATAAGACAGCTAGTATAAAAGCACTTGAAAGTGTCTTTGATCACTTTCGATGAATTGGTACACGCCCACGGTTCCCGCTGATCAAGATAAGTACCGCCTGGATCGTATAATTCAAGAATTTCCTTGGTTTTCGAAATGCTCTAGCCGTTTCAAACCGAACGCCTCAAAGAAGACAACACGAGTGAGTGAACCAAATTTTCCAATCGATTGATGAAAAGAGATTTGAGAAACAATCATGTATTGCTCAATAGAAATTGTTTTTGCAATATAACGAAGGTTTTAATGAAAATCAATTATCAATCATAAAACACCTTTTGATTTGAAAATTAGTACACCCACGACGGCTAATGAAAAGAGTTTTTAAAGCACAAAGACCGGTTTTTCAAAGGTATCCGTCAATCCATAACCTGAACCGTGATTGATTCAAAAGATTGAATCGCCCCATTGTTTCTCGGTTTGTCACATGGTTGATCTTGTATAATAGATCTCACATGCCACCTACCAGGAGCTTGTTAGATGTTGGCTCGAGAAGGCTTTCCATCTTCATTGTGAAGTATGTAAACACATCACTCGGATGTTCCGCAATACCACAAGGATAATGCATAGGACTCAAGATATAATCTCTTTCCACATTGTGTGAAACAGAGAGTCTTCATTGAAAGTGTCCTAATGAGATTTATTGATGATCTCGTGGCTCTAGACTCAATTTGTGCATATTTGGATCCTATGACGGAGACTAGGGAGAGGGTCTCCTTCTTCAATATCAACAATCTCTAAGAGAAAGTCGATAGATAATGTCGGTTCCCCCTGAGAATGAAACAAGTCCTTTTAAGAGGAACTTGAGTGGTTTGGGAAGTTGAAGTGCAAGTATGCCACCGGGTCCATGACGTCTTGTCTTCAATACCGATGTTACCATCAAGTAGCATATGAATTGAACTGCTCTAAGGTTGAATAGACGGAGGGCTATTTGTTTTCACCCTTTTCTCATTCAATTCTTTTTAATTCTTCACCCCCTTCAGTGCTTACCGAGACTTCATAGCTAGAACCTTGTTGGGTTTATTCCAGATTTAGCTCATCTCACCGACTCTTCCCATATCTTTTTTTTCTCCTTTTATCATCATACCTAAGAACTCTACACTAACTAGTGGATAGTCCCCGGTAGATCCTCCTGCTCGGCGGATCATGGGAACTAATACCTAACCTTATCATCCTTATATCACCGTACATAAAGTAAAGTTGGTCGGTCTATTTGGTATTGTTCATCCGCCATTGGAACCAATTGAAAACCATTTGAAAATCAATCAAGATACTTGTGATATATTATCAAAGCATTTTGTACCTGAATTGTTTTGATATTTTTAGAAGAAGAACTCCCCCTCAACATGTGAATCAAGTATTTGAAAAGTTTTGCACACGGAGGCAAGAGAAAGAATTAACTACTTTGATTACCATTTTCTAAAAGATATCAACATCACTTCCCAAATCGAATCAAGTAGATAAAGCATTTTGGGGAAGGATGAGGTTTTCATGATTTTGCTCCCCTCAATATGTGCTTCTAGGTTTGAAAAGAGTTTTGCACATACTAGAGGGAACCTGCACATTGAGATAAATGATCACGCCAAATTAGGAGATGCCCCTCAACATGTGCATGGAAAATTTGAAATCGCTTTGTCACTACTGGGAGGCAAACATGTAATCACTTAAGAAACCATTTATCGAATTATCGTTTAAATCCTATTTAAATCACAATTCTCCCCGATCACAATTATCAAATCATTTGAGATTTGTGATCCTTGTAGATTTAAATTGATTTTGAAAGCTTTTAAGGAGAATTGTGACTTGATTATGAAAGCGCTTTAACTGATAAGGATCTGATGTTGAGATTTTAAACTCCATTGGTTAAACATGCATGTACATCTTTTGAAAACAATTTAATGCCAAATAACTTTTAATTTAATTGAAATCATTCTCCCCCTCAATCAATGACATAGGTTGTTGATTGAGAGATTGAGATTTTGACAAATAAGTCCTGATGATTATCAAAAATAGAGACCGAGTTATTTTTCAAAGCATTTAGTTTTCGGCAGATAAATGTTTATAGAATCAGAGCATGGAATTTGAAAACATGGTAAACATGGCTCGTTTTTCTTTAAAACCGGGTTATTGCCTGAAAATGACAATAAACCATTGCTTTCTCCAAAAAATATTTTTTGATATTTTTTTTAAACATTCGAACAACATCTAAAGTCCCGTGTCATTCTTTGAATGAGAGCACAAAGACCGTAGATATTATCGAACCGAGAAAAACGCATGACAAAATGACAATATTTTTTGAAGATTTTTCGAATTTTTCAAATTTTTATGGATTTTGAAAGTTTTATATTTTTATTTTGTTTTTAAATATTTACAAGAGATAGATGAAGATAGACTTTACTCCTCGCCTTCCCTCAAGACGTTTGAGAGTAACTGGTTGAAGGCTTTTCAAGCCAAGACGTGGAAGAATAAACTCAAAACGTTCTCTTGGAAGAGCTTTGGTGAAGATGTCCGCTAACCGATATTCAGACCTCACAAAATATAGTTCCACCACACCTTTTTCCACTTGTTCCCGGATGAAATGATGTCGAATGTCGATATGCTTTGCTCTTGAGTGTTGAACGTTGTTGCATGAGAGAGCAATAGCACTTTTATTATCACAAAGCAGAGGATTTTGTTGAATTCAAAGCCATAGTAAGATAATTGAGATCTCATCCATAAGATTTGAGCACAACAAGATGACATGGCTATGTATTCAACCTCTCAGAGAGAAATAGAAGTACTCATTTGCTTCTTTGAAGACCGCACCACAAGCTTATCACCCAAAAACTCGAGCACCTCCGGATGTACTCGACGCAGTATCTTGACAACCTCGCATGATCAGATCTCATGATAGGCCGTTAGTGATATACCGGTGTCCTTCGGGTACCATAGTCCCATATTGATGGTTCCTTGGAGATACCGAAAGACCCGCTTAACCGCTTCAAGGTGCTTTTTAGTAGGCTTAGCCTGGTATCTAGCACACATGCAAACAAATAACAAGATGTCTCGGTCTACTAGTGTGAGGTACATCAGGGATCCAATCATACTACGATATTTCGTTTGGTCAATCATGATCCCCGAGTGGTCCTCATCTAGTTTGGTTTCAATCATGGGGTGTCAACAGGTCATGAATCAAATCCAAACTTCTTTAAAATTTCATTTTCATATTTAGATTGATTTATGAAAATGCCTCCTGACTTTTGTGAAATTTGTAATCCCAAGAAAAATGACATTTGTCCCATCATTGACATTTGAAACTTTAGAACTCATTTCATTAGTAAAACGATCACATTCCATTGGGTCTGTCGAGGCAAAAATAATATCATCAACATAAATTTGAACATGAGTTAAATGTTTGCCCGACTTCCTGGTGAACAATGTAGGATCAACTCCTTCTTCAATCCGGTTGATAGAAGAAACTTTGACAAAGGTATCATACCATGCCCTGGAGCTTGCTTTAAACCAAGAGAGCCTTCTTCAGACGATAACGTGAGTAGGATGCTCTTGATTCACAAATCCTTCAGTTATCGACGAGACGACTTCTTTAAGATCTCCCGTCGAAATGCCGTCTTCACATCCATCCGATACACTACCATGTTCTTACTAGCAAATTAGCCAGAAGATTCGATTGCCTCGATTCGAGCGACAAGAGCAAAAGATTCTTCAAAGTCTATACCCTCCTCTTGACGATATCCTTTAGCAACTAAACGAGCCTTGTTCTTCAACACATCACCATGCTCATCAAGTTTCACTTTGAAGATCCATTTGAGAGCTATAATCATAGCACTTGAGCGTACTAACTCCCATACATCAAGTCGATCAAACTCATGAATTTCATCTTGCATGGCATTGAACCAATTGTCTTCATTCATGGCGGTTTTAACATCTTTGGTTCGATCTTAGAAGTACGAGTTGAAGAAACACCATAAGGCATCGGTTGCAAGTTGTTTCCGGGTTGATACGGGACGAGAGGGATTTCCAATGATGTTGTCTAATGGATGATCGTGAGTCCATTTTCTAAGGTGTTCATGTGGCAGTTGTTGAGGAACCGAGGTAGCGAGTCGATGTCTCCTCAAGAAGATGGTTCGATGATGATTCGTGAGTAGCAAATATGTTTTCAAATGGAGCATCTTCAGGTGTAGCAAACGGATTAACTTCATCATTGATGCCAGAAACATTTCCATGATGTACATTTGAAGAATGATGATTTGTTGATGAGATCAAGGATCGCAGCAGGTGCTTCTTGACTTAAAGATATTGAGACCGAAGGATTGACTTCATTCACGTGAATATGAGCATCCTCTCAAGGGAATCATCACCTCATTAGTGTTTGAATCATAAAGTTCATCAAACATAGGATCAAACAATTTCTTTAAATCATCTTCGGATGGAGGTACATATGGAGTTTCTTGAGAAGAGTTTGGAACAAGAGATGAACCAATGGGACTGTTTTGAAGTGCGGGTCCCGAATGGATTGTCCAGAGCCATTTGACCGGTCACCATCAAACGTAACGTGAATGGTTTCCATGATATTTCAGGTTCTTTTGTTATAGATTCGGTATCCCTTTTTGTTTGGTGCATATCCTACAAATACTCCAATGTCACTTTAGCCCTAAGTTTCCCTAAGTCTTGACCCTCATTAGTTGGATAGCACAATGCACCAAACACACGAAGGAAAGAGAGATTAGGTTTTCTCGTTGTGGACAAGTTCATATGGAGTTTTTCCATGTACGGTGTGGATTAGGAACGATTTTGGTGTAGCATGCAGTGGCAATAGCTTCACCGAGAAACGAACCTTGAGTAAATCAACATTGTTCTAGCGGCTTCAACAAGAGTCCGATTTCGCTTTTCAACTACACCGCTCGTTGAGGAGTTCGTGACATACTTCTTTGATGACTGATTCCAACGCTTTCATAGAATTCATTAAGTTGTTTGTTGACAAACTCGCCCATTGTCCGTTCCGATAATTCGGCCGTTTTGTTAAGTCGAACCCGCAACTGCTTGATGAGTTTGATGATGATATCGGGAGTTTCATCCTTTGTCCTTAAGAACTTGACCCATGTGAATCTAGAGTAATCATCAACCACAACTAACACATATTTCTTCCCAAAGATATTCTCAGACCTCATTGGTCCACATAAATCCATATGAATCATATGAAGAACTTCAGTGACAGAGTTAGTAGGTTTGGGTTTATGGGCATATTTCTTGCTTTTTCCCAATTGACATGTGAACAAAGATGATCCTTTTCATACTTTAGTCTAGGTAAACCTACAACTAAGTCCTTTCTCGAGAGATCATTGATGGTGCCGAAGTTCAAGTGATTGAGACGACGATGCCATAACCATGACTTTGTTTTGAAGCCTTTGATAACAAGCAAATTGGAGAAGACTTCATCATATCATCGATAGAGATGGTGTAAAGGTTTGAACCACGAGTTCCTTTTAACAGTTCCTTACCATTAAGATCTCTAACAAAGCGTATGTTTTCAAGGCTACTTCTAGATCGAGTCACGAATTGACCAACAGAGAAAAGATTATGACCCAAACCTTCCACATAGTATACTCTAGAGATAACACTATCACCAACAACATAATCTCCATAACCCATAATAGCACCGAAATGATCATTACCAAATCTATCAGCCCCGATGAATTTGCTCACGAAGTTCATGAGCGACCGGCCTCCGGCCATATGCTTGGAACGACTGAGTCCGTGTACCACGTAATCGATTTGAACGATCCGCAGCTGAACACGCATAAAGAATGGATAATCGATAATTGGGATCCCCATGCAAGAATGGGTTCCACTTGGTTTTAGTAAATGAATTGGAACACCCACATCAATCAAACATCCATATCGAAGTAGAAGCAATGGAATCATTGGGAATAGATGCAATGTTGGTGTCTCAGATTTGACCTATTCAAAGTATGTTCACTTCTAAGGGAATAGTTCTACCAGTAGGCATCCATTTTCTAGTGGGCATAATCTTAGCAGTTTGAGAACAAACCTGATTATTCTTATGGCCAAAAGGTATCCAATAATAACCTATCTTTATAAAAGTTCTTCCCTGGGTTTCCACTGCTTTCTAACATTTTTCGTTTTTGCCTTTTTGCCTTATTTGCACGATTATTAGCATTAACAATTTTAATCGGGCATTTGACAAAGATTAGACAAAGCATTCACACCACATTCATGATTAGCAATGTAATTCAAGCATACATCATTACAAGGTTTGCGATAGTATCGTAATTCAATTAATTACAAGCCTAAGGCTAATACTAGAATCAACACGATTCGATTTATTCAACTCAAGCCTAAAGTTCCTAGATTGGTCTTCTACTCTCTTCCAATGCACATTCTTAGCTTGCAAGGTCCTATCATTCCTTGTATTGTCTTGAGACTTTGACCCGCCGCTTTAAAGTCACCGACATCCTCAGAGAGGGAATGGGAACATTAGTTGGTTGATCTAATTTTTGCATTCCTGAACTTGATGTGCAAGGATTCAAGTACTAGAAGGCACATTAGTGTATACTTTAAGATCGGATTTGAGCTTTTGTAGGCACACTAAAGTTCACTTTCTTAGCACTAACATAT
>OU343224.1:287245726-287275668 GCA_910596185.1 Chrysanthemum makinoi | reverse complement strand
GGATACTATTGGCCTACCATGCATGAGGATGCTCGAAAGCTAATCCTAGCATGAAAAGATTGTCAAGTACACTAAACATTCCCGAGATATATCCAAGAGAAGTTAACTCCAATCACTTCCCCATGGCCATTCTATAAATGGGGAATTGACATTGCGGGACCCTTCCCGGAGGAACCCGAAAAGGTCAAATTCCTTATAGTGGCAATAGACTACTTCACCAAGTGGATAGAAGCGAAGCCGGTTGCCACTATCACAGGAAACCAAATCAAACAATTTGTATGGGAAAATATCGTGTGTAGATTCGGACTCCCATGAGAGATAATATCTGACAATGGAAAGCAATTCCGAGAAAACTCATTCAAAGATTGGTGCGAGAATTTGAACATAAAACAACACTTCGCTTCCATTAAACATCCACAAGCAAATGGGCAGGTCGAAAGAGCAAACAGGAGTCTGGGGGAAGGAATAAAAGCTCGATTGGAAGAAAGGAGCTCGCATGTCATGTGGGAACACCGTACAATGATCAAATCAAGTAATGGAGACACTCCATTCTCGTTGACATACGGAACGGAAGCTGTCATTCCTACTGAAATAAGAATGCCCACATGGAGGATAGCAGAAGCAAACATAGAAGATAATGACGAGGCTTTAGAAATGAATTTGGATCTTCTGGAAGAAAGAATGGAACAAGCGGAAATATGCGAAGCAAAAATCGAAGCAGAAATGGAAAATATTACAACTCAAGAGTTCGTAACACAAGCTTCACGCCAGGAGACTTGGTGTACTGCAACAACGATGCAAGCCATGTGGAAGAAGGAGGGAAGCTGGGACCTAAATGGGAAGGACCTTATGAGGTCATGGAGGCATTAGGAAAAGGTGCGTACAAGCTAAAGGACCATGCAGGAAACCCAATTCCGCGGAAATGAAACGTCTGCAATCTTAAAAGATGTTACATACATCAAAAGTAAGCAACCCGTCTCCCACGGACTCCGCAGAGGAGGGTTGATATCATAATTTATCTTTTTATATTGTAATGTTTTTATTATCATGAATAAAAAAGGTGAAGCTTAGCTACCTTCACCAACTTTTACTTTAAATTTCTCTAATCGTGCCTTTTTTACTTTAAAGAAGTTACGACACATGTAAGTAAGACGCGCATACATTTGGGCATGACCCATGTAATGTTATTCCGAATAACAAAAGTTTGAGTAACCTCAAAATTCACTCAAGATACGTAAGATATGTTGCAAGTCCAGTATCGGGCGAATAACCCACAAGTATTCAACTAAGACTATTATAATAAGCACACCAGTGTGAAGATTAAAATAGAAAAAACTAAAAAGTTTTAAACAAAAAAATGTACATGTAATAGACACAGTCTACAAACAAAAGTGCCGCGCACTCACGGCCATAAAACTGGTAAAATAAAATTATTGTGCAAAATACAATAATGACCACATCAAACTTGGTCAGAAGGATCTGAAACAGGGTTCGCCTCAGATTGCTTAAGGGCATCCGCACTTGTGTCACCAACATTATCACCTTGTTCAAACACATTTGACACTTCATAGTCGGACACTGAAAGAGGGAAACAACAAGAAGGAACAAGTAACACAGTAGCAGTTACAGAACTGGACACACAAGCCGTGCCTGCAAAAGTTCTCACAGACAGAGGGTTAATCCAGGAGTACCATGTATCGCAAGAGCTAACCAGTCAAGAAGGGCACATTCCTTCACCTTTCCAGCGGAAATGAAACGTCTGCAATCTTAAAAGATGTTACATACATCAAAAGTAAGCAACCCGTCTCCCATGGACTCCGCAGAGGAGGGTTGATATCATAATTTATCTTTTTATATTGTAATGTTTTTATTATCATGAATAAAAAAGGTGAAGCTTAGCTACCTTCACCAACTTTTACTTTAAATTTCTCTAATCGTGCCTTTTTTACTTTAAAGAAGTTACGACACATGTATGTAAGACACGCATACATTTGGGCGGGACCCATGTAACGTTATTCCGAATAACAAAAGGTTGAGTAACCTCAAAATTCATTCAAGATACGTAAGAGATGTTGCAAGTCCAGTATCGGGCGAATAACCCACAAGTATTCAACTAAAACTATTATAATAAGCACACCAGTGTGAAGATTAAAATAGCAAAAACTAAAAAGTTTTAAATAACAAAATGTACATGCGATAGACACAGTCTACAAACAAAAGTGCCGCGCTCTCACGGCCATAAAACTGGTAAAATAAAATTATTGTGCAAAATACAATAATGACCACATCAAACATGGTCAGAAGGATCTGAAACAGGGTTCGCCCCAGATTGCTTAAGGGCATCCGCACTTGTGTCACCAACATTATCACCTTGTTCAAACACATTTGACACTTCATAGTCGGACACCGAAAGAGGGAAACAACAAGAAGGAACAAGTAACGAAGTAGCAGTTGCAGAACTGGACACACAAGCCATGCCTGCAAAAGTTCTCACAGATAGAGGGTTAATCCAGGAGTACCATGTATCGCAAGAGCTAACCAGTCAAGAAGGGCACCTTCCCTCACCTTTCCAGCCCTTTTAAAGCAATCATTAACGGAAGCCGACAAAGAAGTCTCACCTACTACAACAGGACTCTCGGGGTGATGAATAGGAATGGTCACCCTCTCAAAACAAAACTGAGAGTCAACGGCAGAAGATCCAGAAACAGAGGCTTCAGGATGAAGTAAACCCATAATATCTTCAACACTAGAATCCTTAAGAGCCTCCAACGAGGACAGCAAGGGGAATCGAACACCACGAAGTGTCTGAATAGCATTCTTGTAGTCAGCCTCAGCGGAAGTATTATAAGCCTCTACATCAGAAAGTCGTGTACAATCTATGCCGTGGCGATGCCCGGCAACAAGTCCATCTTGTATTCCCTTTTCAATAGCACGACTGAAGGCTACACTCAAAGTCCCAAGATAATAAGGAGAATGCCAACACTTGGATACTGCAAGCTTAAAACCCTCGAACAAAAGCCATCGGCAGACTGACACAGCAGCAAGCAAGCAAGGGTGGAGCTTCTCCTCCAGATAAACGGAAACCATAATAAAAATCTCCCTCAGCGATCAAGCTCTGAAATACGAGGACGAAGATCGGAACATTCACTCTCCAAAGCTTGCACCTGAAAGTAAAAATGTCCCATAAAGACAGATAAAAAAGGGGGGGGGGACAAACCTGCTCAGCGAGTTCAACATTGCTGGAGTCCAGAGAAGAGTTTGCATACCGCAGTTGCCCAAGCTCACTATCCTTATCAGCAATACAAGACTCAAGTTCCTTGACCCTTGCAAGCAATACCTCATTCTCTTTCCCAGCTGCCTCAAGAAGAGACACACGGTTATGGAGGGAAAGTGTCTCAGAAACTTTAGCTTCCGTCCATGACAACCTGGACTCCAGTCTAACAATATCGTCAGCTTGACGATCACACCTATCAGACAACTTATTTCTTTCCCGAAGATCATGCTCCGCACGCATCTGAACTTCAGAACCAAAACACAGCTGGCGAGCTGACAAAACATTAAATTCTGAAAGCAGCCGATCGTAATCCATTTCGCGAAGCGAAGCAAAAGGTTTGGGAGGAGCAACCCGTCAACAAACTCGCAACAGTCTGAGGGGCTATCAAGAAGGGACCCATTAAGAACCTTCCAGTTTGGAATATAACGTTCCTATACAGCACCGCCAAATGTAATTGCAAAGGGACCAGGCCAATAGCAGCCCGAATGTCATCAGCCAAAGGTTGACCAGTAGAAGAACCAGGAAGACCTCCAAAATCCTGATGAGCACCGCCACCTGCGGATGAACCACTAAGAAAGGGGGAGGGATTAGGAAAGGCATCCCTTACAACCAAAACAGGAACGGTAACCGTCGTCACAACAAAGGGTGGCAAGAACACCTGAGGCAGTCTAAGATCTGGTAAAAGAGGTAGCCTCAGCTCTATCAGCATAGGTACTACAATCAGAAGAAGAGTCTGAAGAAATGACAAACCTTTGAATAAGACCAATAAAAGGCTCATTCCTGACATAAGAGCCAGCAGAAAACTCAACTTCACACTCAGGGGTCGTCGAGATAGAAGAAGTAATAAAAAGAAAAGTATGGGCAGCTGTGAAACCAATCTCAGCATCCAGAACACTACTATCCAACAAAGCTTGAAAACCAATAAAAATGGTGCAACCAATAGAACGCCTTTGAGAAAAGTCAGGACACAACCTTTTCACAAGATTGGAAGACATCCCAACAATCAAGGAAGGATTCTTCTTCCTCTTTAGCGAAGTACCAGAAGTAGCATCCTCAGTAACAACATCAGTAGTCTCGAAGGTTGATCCACTTCCGGCATTGGCATCAGCAACCTCAGACCCGAAAAGATCGTTAACACCAGCTTCCAATTCATCTTCAGTGAGAGGAGGAGTAATATGGAGGAGCGACACTGTATGATGAATAGTGGCCTCCAAAAGCCTGGGCTCCCCCTAACGACGAAGGCGCCCAACCATTCTAAACTTAGCAGGATCAGGACACTGAATATAAGTAGGCCAAGTCATCACTGCAAGAAGGAAAAATAAGTTAAAATTTCGATGGGAAGAGAACAATAGAAAGTAACACCATGGGGGAAACTTACCTGTTCCATCATCATTGAAAAACTTAGGGTACATATCTTCGCCCAAAGAATAATGGCGACTCAAGCCAACCCAACAAAGAAACACTTCAAGAAACTTCCGAAAAGGATTAGGGTGGGAAACTAGAGTTGTGTAATGATCAGCATTATACTCGTCAACATGAGGCATAGGATCCTTCAAATAATTTTTATTAGCATTCCAGGGAAACAAGGCAGGGCATGCAAAGTCATCAACCCAGAAAAAGTGATCGTTCCAACTCTTCAAATAATCAAGGGGTTTATTATAAACCATCAGAGAACCATCACGCTTGCTAAAAGAAAACCACCCTTCTTTGTGTTAACATAGAAACAACGAAACAAACCAATAGTCAGCGGAATACCATAGGCACGACATAAGATTTCAAAATGAGAAACCTTGGCCTCGCCAAAGACGAAAAGCTGGGTAATGTTAATGCGATAATACCTACTTAAATCAACAAGAAAAACCGACAGCGGAAGACGAAAGTTTGCATAATCAAAAAACCGGGTGCACAAACCAATCTTATTTGGGGGACGCTCGTGCATAGTGTGATTAGGTGAAGGAAGCTCCTGGTGAACCTCAGGAGGAATATGAAACTTACAAAGGAAGGGGATAAAAATATCTTGGGTAGTACTACATTTTATATCCACAATGGCACTCATGACGAACGGATGAAGTCAAGATCTAACCTGATAAGCGGATGGATCTCCCTTTCTCAAAAAAGATAGAACAAAGCGGCAATGGTGAAACATGGCAGAAGAAGAAAAGTGAAATAGTAAAAACAGGGGTAGTAATTATACTAGGAGTATATCCAAATAAAGATAGTTACACGTGTTAGCAAAAATATGGTTGAACGATCAGGATTAAAAGTAAAAAGATAAGGACAGCAGAGGCGCGTGGGCCACTCAGTCAAATCAAGCAGAAAATGAAAAGTATAAAAGCATCCACGTCGCACGAAACACTTTCCAAGAAAGTGAAGCATCAGAAAGACGCTTCAAAGGTACTTAAAAGAAGCTGCTTAGTCAACTTAAGTCTAGTAACATTCACCGCACGCGACAAACATCTGCATGCAATGAATATTCTAGAATGGGGGGGGGGACTTGATGATGTATAGCACGAATAGCGGGCCTATAGGTCCTAACTCGTGTTATACACATACTAGACCCAGGCCCAAAAACAAAAACAAAACTACGAATAACAGACCAACAATAAGCGCAATAACGAAATTGGCTATAGTCCAGACTCAAAGACGCATGCTGGACACTTAGCGGAACAAACCTCTGGCCGTAGAAGGCATCTTGTGGGCTCATCCCGCGATTACCATGGGACCTTGCCCGACAAGGGCCTCACTCTGGCCACTAACTCTTATATGCGAGTCGTTAGGAAACCCTAGTGGTAAACCTCGCCTATAAAAGGGGCTCTAATCCCCACACAAGGTACAACTTTCTCTCTCATAATAACATACACACACACATTCTTATTATCTCTGACAAGAAGGCGTACTTACTCTCACGCCAGAGTCTAATCGTCAGGTTCTTCCCCACGGTAAGGCTAACGGTTTACTCTCACTTGTGTAGGGATTCAATCAACTACTTGGATTAGTACAAGATTAGCCGACCAACAGCTTGTTAGCCCAGCCCAACAAGCATCATAAACACTCATCATAAACCATCACACTTTTGTACTAACATCAACCATTCCTACGATCCTACAAGTGGCATCAGAGCCTTGGTTTTTATCATTGGTTGATTTGTGTGGTCTTGTATCTTGTCAAAAATCATATTTTTTGTGAATTTGGTTCATGTTTGGTGCTATCATTCCAGCCTTTGACTGTTTCCACTATTTATTGGGTATTAACAGTTTCTTGATATGTATATGGGTCTTACCTGGTTTCCAACAATACTTCTTTGGTATCTACAAGTTTTATACTTATCTATTATGTTGGTGTCTCCTGAATATGGTCATATGGTTATCATTTTCTTTATAATGTCTCGTAAATCTTGTTGTCATAACTTGGTTGGTTTAATGGTCAAAACCGAAAAGTCAACAAAGAATTGGTCAAAACCCTTTTCTTACGAATTTGGAGCCTTCTACAGTTACATTTACGAATTTCTTGGAAAGAAATTCGTAACAACCTAATTTTACGAATAAGACTTATTCGTAATATGTTTACGAGTAAGCTTATTCGTAATAACCTAACTTTTACGTGTTAGGTTTTGGTTACGACTAAGATGTTTACGAATAAGAAACTGAACCTTTATGAGTAACATCTTACGACCTTGGACTGAACTATTTACAAATTAGAGTTTACGACTAAGGATCTTATGAGCAAGGGTTTTACAAGTAAAGTTCTTTTTATAAACAAATTTTCCAAACGAGACCTCAGATCTGTTGGCTTAACTATTGTAAAATAAAAACAGAAGATGTCGAGGAACTGTGAAATCTGCTTAAGGTCTAACATGAATCCATCACCATCATCTACTATCCTTAACCCATCTCAACCTTCACGACTCAAACATAAAAATAATAAAAAGATCTCAGATTCATTCGAGATTTTAAAAGATAGATCAAGACCAAGGAGGTCGAACACACGAACGTACATCATCAAAGATCCTAGACTCGGACTGAAAAATTAAAAATTAAAATCTCAGTTTCATTTCCTTTTTTTCGTGTGGTACAAAAGACCATAGATCTAGAATACCTTATCACGAAAGAATAAAACTATCATCGATCATTTCTTGTTGAAGCTTTACCTCAATTAATATTCAGACATAAAGACAAGGATTATAACAATTATGTTATCTTTTCTTAGTCCATTATTGACAAACAATAACGAAAATAAAACAAACAATTGAACCCTGCCTTAGACCCAATAACGATTCTTGAAGACTTTTTCTTGAATCGTATGGAACGGGAAAAACAATTCGAAGAACATCAAGCTCGGTGAGGTTTATGTTTGCTTCGAATCTTAATTGGAATGAGTAAGGTATAAACTGAGATGAGACGATGATGATGAGATGAGATGAGAAGATTATTTCATATTTATTTTTGTGACTGCGTTTTTTGTTGGATTAGATGGGGGAGATTAAAATGTGATTAGGGTTACAATATTAGGGTTGGGTGAAATTAGGTGCACTTTTGTACCCGGATAATTAAGGTTGCTTAGATTTGTTTGATTTGGGCTTCGTAAATGGTAATGATTTGTTGGATCGGATAATGAGTTGGGATGGGCTCGGGTTTTACCTAATCTTGGACCGAGCATCATTTGTAACTAAATGACATGGGCTGTTATGATTAATCCGGAATTTTTGAATGGGCTATGCTAAAAAAAATATAACCACCGTATTTTAATACATTGTTAAATTTTGGTAGAATATTCGAAAAAAAGAGTGGTATTTTGGATTCATAAATTTTTAGGGGGATACGTTTTTGACAAGATAGGGAAAAACCATTATCATTGTTAATTTTAACCAATTAACGAAGGCTAGTTTTAGGCATTTAACCGCAAGATGTGACTACGGCGATAATTCATTGTTATTTATTTAAGGTTAAAGTGGGATATCACAGATTCATGTACTTAGTATCTTGAAGATATCGGGGTTGGTTGGATGCATGATTCTTTGAGATCCTTGTTCGAGCTTTTAATCGTTATGAATGACAAAGACTTGAGTTGTCTAGTTATACCTGATGTAAGGAGTTACGTTGTTATGCTCACAGCATATAGCTATCACTTTAAAGGAATTACGTTGTAGTGCTGAATTTTCACACAAAGCTGTGGATAATTCGAGAGACATTAGTTCACCTCTTTCCGATCCGGTTAATCAACCCGGTAAGGTATTGGTTCTTTGTCAGTCATTAGTGCAAGCTTAAGTCACAAGTTTGGGTTATTTTACTTCAGTCTCAAGTTCGTCATATTGAGTTTTCTTCATCAGAAGTCACTACAAAGAGCTTTCAGAATGATAAATGGGGTCGGTAAAGAGTTAGCTGAGAGAAGTATAAAAGTGTAGAGAAGTTTTATCAGCATTTTATTCTCACGAGATATTTATGGTACTTCACACTTGTTTGATTAATTAGATATACAGGGTTACGCTGTCTCCAATTTCTTCATCAAAATACGTGGTGTTGATAAGGATTTAAAACATACGTTTCTAGGGGGTCATTTAAGCCCTAAATCGACACATTTTATATCCATTACTGCTTAAAATCGTTCCTTTTCACTTTTTAGGTCTTTTGGAAGCAAAATGCTGGAATGAAGCATATTTAGAAGAAAAGGTGTAACACCCCAACCCGACAAGGGTAGAAGTGTCACTTTCTGGTGTCATATCAGAACATACAAATAAAATTCTTCAAGCGGAAGTCTTAAAGAATAACATACCAAGTCATTTAAACAAAAGATTTACAAGGAAAATTACAAAATCCAAATGTCTAAAATAAACCAAAATTTCACAACAATAGCCCGCCAAAATAAGTCCAACTAGAAAGGTAACTAGAGTTGGTCCACTCAGATAATCCAACTCTCAGCCCATCAAAGCCCATCTTCAAATCTAAAACCTGCCGCAGGAAAAGAAATGCGGTTGAGCTTAAAAAGCCCAGTGAACAGATATAACAAAACGAAAGCTAAATAAAAGCATAAACGAAATGAAACAAAGGAAACTGATAACAAGGTCGCAGCGAAAAGAGAACAATGAGTCAATGAGGATCCTGCAGAACACAATTTTACAGATAACCAAAACGAACAGATAACAAGGAGAAAGAAGCAAAACAAAGCATCGACAACATATAAACAAGCACATACAACCCAGACATACAAGAACTGAAACATAAGTAAGCATAGCAGGCGTAGCATCCACACAACACATATGTCATACAATCAATTCAGGAAATCAAAAGGCATACAAGCCAAACAGATATCTACAGGAAAACGGAAGCAATTAATTAATAAGTGAGCATAGCAATTCACACAGGTCAACACCCTTAGTTGAAAACATAACCAGTATCATAACAAATGAAGTACTAACGGCAATAACACATGGCACAATAACGTAATAAGTAGGAATACAATATAAACGATATAATTAAATGAATTAAAGACCTAGCAGGGCAACTAAACAAATTAACAATCCAGATGTCACAAGATGACCCATTTACCCAATCAAACCGTAGCATAGCAAGTAATTAAAATGATGGTCAACAATAAACAGATGAGAATACAACGAAATAATCATAGTCCACGAGATACCGAACAAAGCACACATAATAAACTGACAAAACTATCGATTACACCTTAGTATGGTCACCAGACAATTCAGAGAGTCACATAACAGTGAGATCACATATCATCATATGAAGATAGGTAACTCAGATAACCGCATAGTAATCACATCATGGCAGGATAATCAGTAGTCACATAAAACATGAATAGCATAATCAAATTCAATAAGCATATAATAACCCAGTACGTGAATGGAACGATATTCTAAAGTAACGGAATGAGAGTGTGACAGATCAAAGCAATGGAATATATATATCTTGGTAGTAGAGTGAGTCATATAAAGGTACTGAGTAATGAACAATTAACATAGCATATAGTGCGTTGGGGAATACAAAAGGTACAATATAGCATATCAAAGGTGTAAGGGTTGTCAGAAATCTACCACGAGCCCGTAACATATCATATCATATCATATCATAAGTAACCATTGTATTGAGGGGTGACCTCGAATACCATACATAATAGGAAGGGAGACCTCAGTAACAAATGGAGTAGCTAGCTCCCGGAAATGTGAAGACACGGATTGCACCCGACATCATTCACCATATAAATCTCCAATCAGATCAAATCCCTCGAAACATATCATATCTAGGATGCATCCATACGCCCCCCGGAACATAATGGCCAAATCATATACATATAGTGAGCTCATAATCATATCATAATGGGGACGGTGTGGAACATCACTCAACCACACTAAAGTCATGCCATTGGTGCATCAATGACACGGTCAGGTTACCTTCCTGATTAGGAAACATATTTGGCTCGGGTATCAAACTGACGGGTCAAAGCATAATCATATCATAATGGGTTCATATCAAAGGTTCATATCAAAGGTTCATATCAGGTTTCCATAACATAAGTTCATAATCAGAGGTTCATATCAGAGTTCATATCAGAGTTCATATCAGAGTTCATATCAGAGTGAGCACAGCAAAGTCATAGGGAAGCCCTAATAAGGAGGCTTAGAGTAAAGCATAACAATTCAAACGAATATCGAAGATGAAATACGAATCATGAGAAACCCCTACTGAAAAGGATAGAATACGTACCTTATTCGAGCAAATCACAATGAAAGTAAAATCAAGAAAGCAGATCAATCCCGCCGCCGGAACCTATATGAATTAAATAACGTTCTATAAGGATCAGATCACTCGTTTAAGACGGCTTTCCTTTTTTAGCAGGTTTCTAGTTTTAATAATCTTTCCATTTTAAGTACTTTCTATTTTAGGTAACTTTCTATTTTAGGCAGGTTTCTATTTTTAGTATCTTTCCAGAAATAGCAGGTTTCCATAATTAGTAACTTTCCATAATTAGCAGGTTTCCATAATTAGCAGGTTTCCATAATTAGCAGGTTTAGTTACTTATCTTAAGTTAAATAGTGAAAATGAGTGTTATTATGATTTAAGGATCAATTATGACAAGTTATAAAAGTGTAGGGTTTAAAATGTCAATATTGCAAAGTTTAGGGTTAAAAGTGTAAATATAGCAAGTTTACTCATTTTACTCATTTAATCCATTTAGTTAACATATTAACAAGTTAATCCATCAAGTTTCATAATTTACAAATTAACCCCTTATCTTTATTAAATCCTTAATACAAAACCCTAGTTTTCGATTATGATTAACGTATAGGTTTTAACACATGTAGACTCGATTATCATAGATTACACAACATATTAACCACCATCCATTTTAGGTCGTGACATCCCTCCTCCAAACATATATATGTACCCCACATAATAATCAAAACAACCTCAGAATCATTCGTCATCGATTCCATTTATCACATACGTATACGCATAGTTTCACAAGCTCATTTAACCCTTTAATACAATACATATATGTCGACATATAGAGGAACCCAAATTCAGTATTCATATTTACATGCCACATATCATTCGATTCATACATGCTTAGAGTCATGATTTTATGTATTCCATTTCATCATTTTATGTGACAACATATCCATCATTTTATGTAATATATTTTCGTATAACAAGCCCTATAAAGGACTCCCATGGCCACGAATTGAATAAGAAACAAAAGAGAGAAGACGTGAGATGATGATACGTTACCCTAGTAGTAATGCGACAAGGAAACAAGAATTAAACCACCACGATCAAAACCAAGCCTCCTTGGCTTTCTAGACCCCACGACCTAATAATCAAACCCACGTCCAAGCTTCCAAACACTATCACAAGCCCACCAATCGATCACACACGATCACAAGCCTCCTAGGATCACCTTGCTTCTTTGATTTTCGGATGGAAATGAGGAAATAAAAGGGTGCCGCCACTTTAGGTGAAGGAGAGAGTGCTAGGGTTTTCTTTGTGTGTTTTTGATATGAAAGATATGTGTAATTGAGATTGAATGAAATTGATTTGGAGATAAATGTGGGAGTGAATAGTGGCCACCATGGAGGGGAAAGACCAAATCTTTAACTTTCCAATCTTATCACTTCATTATGTATGTAGTCTTCTTTCTAGTCTAGGTGAATTGTGTACACATTGAAATGTTTATTTGTTACTTAGAGTTTAATCATTTATATTCTTTTAATTCATAACATAAGTTAATTACTTTCATAATGTGTGTATATTATTAATGATATAACTTGTTAAACGATGTTGACGTGTTTCCCGAGTTTGTAAAACTTTAAGTTTGAGGGCAAAATTGTCATTTCACGCGTTTGAGATTTTAGGGTTTTACAACTCTTCCCCTCTAAAAGAAAATTTTCGTCCTCGAAAATTGAAGTCGCCGAAGTACTCAGAGACGTACGAGTTTAAGGCAGACGTAGCAATCCATAGTTTCATACAGATCATAATCGATTTCGGTTTCCAAAGCGTACCAAACTTATACGTAACGGATGTCGATGAGAATCTCACAAAGAGGTACATAATTTCAAATGAACATGTGGGTCGACAAATAACGGATATAGGTCATAGTCCATTCACGTACCAACCCCAGGCATTTCCCAAGACGTCGCACAATTTCAATAATTTCAAATTATATGATCTCGGTATTATCACGGTGATCAGGCGTCATAATACTTGCATCACATAACAAGTCCTTATTGTCATCATATTCTGTCTCGGGTCATGACAAATCACATAACCAATATGACATCACAACAGATAACATACAGGTAGCAAGCACAAACCAAAGCAGACCAGATTCGCAAACATGCAGCATATAATACATCAAACCAACTTACCATACCAGAAAAGAAAGAAGGCCACCAACTTGCATAAAACAGTTCCTCATGACTCATTACTGACGATCCAAAAGAAAAGCTGAGATATCACCAAAATGCTAAACGATAAAACTTCACGATCCACACCGAATTCTGAACAAATCAAAGAAGAGCAATGCCGATCAAAATCACATAGCAAAATATCAAACCGCCACAAACGCATGACAAAAAAATCGGAGTAACACGTGTCGCCCAATCATGTGAAGTAGATGAATCTCCTCAGCCACCAGTTGAATCTTGTCTCCATCTTTGCGTCTTTGGTTGATCCGTCCAGCCCCTCAGCAGATCCTCGATGTCCCAAAGAAGACGCAGTCGGTGCGGCTTCGCTTCATGAACCTCTCCAACTCGGGGATCATACAAAGAACGCAGGGTCAGCACCATCTTCTTCGGCTCCACGGTAGTCTCCATCTAACGATCGATAAACGGATGTGCGAAGACAAAAATAACAAAATTCGATGCGAAAAGAAGAAGGCCAAATCAGTGAAGACAAAAGGATATCAAAGTCAAATCTGAATGACAATCAAAAGGAATCAGAAGAGATCGGAACAGACGGAAGCCTAATGTCTACCCAAGTTCACAGTCAATCCTAAGGTCAACAAGACGAAACCTGGCTCTGATACCATAATTGTAACACCCCAACCCGACAAGGGTAGAAGTGTCACTTTCTGGTGTCATATCAGAACATACAAATAAAATTCTTCAAGCGGAAGTCTTAAAGAATAACATACCAAGTCATTTAAACAAAAGATTTACAAGGAAAATTACAAAATCCAAATGTCTAAAATAAACCAAAATTTCACAACAATAGCCCGCCAAAATAAGTCCAACTAGAAAGGTAACTAGGGTTGGTCCACTCAGATAATCCAACTCTCATCCCATCAAAGCCCATCTTCAAATCTAAAACCCGCCAGAGAAAAGAAATGGCTGAGCTTAAAAAGCCCGAATGATATAACAAAACGAAAGCTAAATAAAAGCAGAAACGAAAAGAAACAAAGGAGACTGATAACAAGGTCGCGAAATAAAAGAGAACAATGAGTCAATGAGGATCCTGCAACACAATTTACATAACCAAAACGAATGATAACAAGGAGAAAGAAGCAAAACAAAGCATCGACAACATATAAACAAGCACATACAACCTGACATAGAACTGAAACATAAGTAAGCATAGCAGGCGTAGCATCCACACAACACATATGTCATACAATCAATTCAGAAATCAAGGCATACAAGCCAAACAGATATCTACGGAAACGGAAGCAATTAATTAATAAGTGAGCATAGCAATTCACACAGGTCAACACCCTTAGTTGAAAACATAACCAAGATCATAACACGGAAGTACTAACGCAGTCAACACATGGCAATACACGTAATAAGTAGGAATACAATATAAACGATATAATTAAATGAATTAAAGACCTAGCAGGGCAACTAAACAAATTAACAAGTCAGATGTCATAAGATGACCCATTTACCCAATCAAACCGTAGCATAGGCAGAATTGAAAAAAATGACAGGTCAACAATAAACAGATGAGAATACAACGAAATAATCATAGTCCACGAGATACCGAACAAAGCACACATAATAAACCGACAGAACTATCGATTACACCAGTATGGTCACCGCAACCCAGAGAGTCACATAACAGTGAGATCACATATCATCATATGAAGATAGGCAACTCAGATAACCGCATAGTAATCACATCATGGCAGGATAATCGAGAGTCACATAAAACATGAATAGCATAATCAAATTCAATAAGCATATAATAACCCGGTACGTAAATGGAACGATATTCTCGAAGTAACGGAATGAGAGTGTGACAGATCAAAGCAATGGAATATATATATCTTGGTAGTAGAGTGAGTCATATAAAGGTACTGAGTAATGAACAATTAACATAGCATATAGTGCGTTGGGGAATACAAAAGGTACAATATAGCATATCAAAAGTGTAAGGGTTGTCTGAAATCTACCACGAGCCCGGAACATATCATATCATATCATATCATAAGTAACCATTGTATTCGAAGGGGTGACCTCGGAATACCATACATAATAGGAGGGGAGACCTCAGTGACAAATGGAGTAGCTAGCTCCCGAAATGTGAAGACACCGGATTGCACCCATCATTATATAAATCTCCAATCGATCAAATCCCTCGAAACATATCATATCTAGGATGCATCCATACCGGAACATAATGGCCAAATCATATACATATAGTTAGCTCATAATCATATCATAATGGGACGGTGTGGAACATCACTCAACCACACTAAAGTCATGCCATTGGTGCATCAATGACACTAGCCGTTACCTTCAGGAAACATATTTGGCTCGGGTATCAAACTGACGGGTCAAAGCATAATCATATCATAATGGGTTCATATCAAAGGTTCATATCAAAGGTTCATATCAGGTTTCCATAACATAAGTTCATAATCAGAGGTTCATATCAGAGTTCATATCAGAGTTCATATCAGAGTTCATATCAGAGTGAGCACAAAGAAAGTCATAGGGAAGCCCTAATAAGGAGGCTTAGAGTAAAGCATAACAGTTCAAACGAATATCGAAGATGAAATACGAATCATGAGAAACCCCTACTGAAAAGGTATAGAATATCTGTACCTTATTCTGAGCAAATCACAATGAAAGTAAAATCAAGAAAGCAGATCAATCCCGTCGCCCGGAACCTATATGAATTAAATAACGTTCTATAAGGATCAGATCACTCGTTTAAGACTTTTCCTTTTTAGCGTGTTTCAGTTTAGTAATCTTTCCATTTTAAGTACTTTCTATTTTAGGTAACTTTCTATTTTAGGCAGGTTTCTATTTTTAGTATCTTTCCAGAAATAGCAGGTTTCCATAATTAGTAACTTTCCATAATTAGCAGGTTTCCATAATTAGGCGTGTTTCCATAATTAAAGTTTAGTTACTTATCTTAAGTTAAATAGTGAAAATGAGTGTTATTATGATTTAAGGATCAATTATGACAAGTTATAAAAGTGTAGGGTTTAAAATGTCAATATTGCAAAGTTTAGGGTTAAAAGTGTAAATATAGCAAGTTTACTCATTTTACTCATTTAATCCATTTAGTTAACATATTAACAAGTTAATCCATCAAGTTTCATAATTTACAAATTAACCCCTTATCTTTATTAAATCCTTAATACAAAACCCTAGTTTTCGATTATGATTAACGTATAGGTTTTAACACATGTAGACTCGATTATCATAGATTACACAACATATTAACCACCATCCATTTTAGGTCGTGACATCCCTCCTCCAAAACATATATACCACATAATAATCAAAACAACCTCGAAATCATTCACATCGATTCCATTTATCACATACGTATACGCATAGTTTCACAAGCTCATTTAACCCTTTAATACAATACATATATGTCGACATATAGAGGAACCCAAATTCAGTTTCGTATTCATATTTACATGCCACATATCATTCGATTCATACATGCTTAGAGTCATGATTTTATGTATTCCATTTCATCATTTTATGTGACAACATATCCATCATTTTATGTAATATATAGATAAGCCCTATAAAGGACTCCCATGGCCACGAATTGAATAAGAAACAAAAGAGAGAAGACGGAGATGGTGATACGCTACCCTAGTAGCGGTAATGCGACAAGGAAACAAGAATTAAACCACCACGATCAAAACCAAGCCTCCTTGGCTTTCTAGACCCCACGACCTAATAATCAAACCCACGTCCAAGCTTCCAAACACTATCACAAGCCCACCAATCGACACACACATCCATCACAGCCTCCTAGGATCACCTTGCTTCTTTGATTTTCGGATGGAAATGAGGAAATAAAAGGGTGCCGCCACTTTAGGTGAAGGAGAGAGTGCTAGGGTTTTCTTTGTGTGTTTTTGATATGAAAGATATGTGTAATTGAGATTGAATGAAATTGATTTGGAGATAAATGTGGGAGTGAATAGTGGCCGGCCATCAAGGAGGGGGAAAGACCAAATCTTTAACTTTCTAATCTTATCACTTCATTATGTATGTAGTCTTCTTTCTAGTCTAGGTGAATTGTGTACACATTGAAATGTTTATTTGTTACTTAGAGTTTAATCATTTATATTCTTTTAATTCATAACATAAGTTAATTACTTTCATAATGTGTGTATAATATTATTAATGATATAACTTGTTAAACGATGTTGACGTTTCCAGTTTGTAAAACTTAAGTTTGAGGGCAAAATTGTCATTTCAACGATTTGAGATTTTAGGGTTTTACAACTCTTTCCCCTAAAAGAAAATTTTCGCCCTCGAAAATTGAAGTCGGCACTCAGAGACGCATTTAAGTTTAGGCGCGCGACTAGCAATCCATAGTTTCACACAGATCATAATCGATTTCGTTTCCAAAGCGTACCAAACTTATATATCGTAACGGATATGAGAATCTCACAAAGAGGTACATAATTTCAAATGAACATGTGGTGACAAATAACGGATATAGGTCATAGTCCATTCACGCACCAACCCTGTGCATTTCCCAAGACGTCGACAATTTCAATAATTTCAAATTATATGATCTCGTATTATCACGGTGATCGCCATAATACTTGCATCACATAACAAGTCCTTATTGTCATCATATTCTGTCTCGGTTCATGACAAATCACATAACCAATATGACATCACAACAGATAACACAAGTAGCAAGCACAAACCAAAGCGTACCAGATTCACAAACATGCATATAATACATCAAACCAACTTACCATACCCTAAAGAAAGAAGGCCACCAACTTGCATAAAACAGTTCCTCATGACTCATTACTGACGATCCAAAAGAAAAGCTGAGATATCACCAAAATGCTAAACGATAAAACTTCACGATCCACACCGAATTCTGAACAAATCAAAGAAGAGCAATGCCGATCAAAATCACATAGCAAAATATCAAACCGCCACAAACGCATGACAAACAAATTGGAGTAACACAGGTCGCTACCAATCATGTGAAGTAGATGAATCTCCCAGCCACCGTTGAATCTTGTCCATCTTTGCCTTTGGTTGATCCGTCCAGCCCCTTCACAAAGATCCTGATGTTCCAGAAGACGTCAGTGTCGGCTTCGCTTCATGAACCTCTCCAACTCAGGGACAGCATAAAGAACGCAGTCGCACCATCTTCTTCACCCAGTAGTCTCCATCTAACGATCGACAAACGGATGTGCGAAGACAAAATAACAAAATTGATGCGAAGAAGAAGGCCAAATTAGTGAAGACAAAAGGATATCAAAGTCAAATCTGAATATCAAAGGAATCAAGAGATCGGAACAGACGGAAGCCTATGTCTACCCAGTCCTTACAGTCAATCCTAAGGTCAACAAGATGAAACCCGGCTCGATACCATAATTGTAACACCCCAACCCGAAGGGTAGAAGTGTCACTTCTCGTGTCATATCGTAACATACAAATAAAATTCTTCAAGCGGAAGTCTTAAAGAATAACATACCAAGTCATTTAAACAAAAGATTTACAAGGAAAATTACAAAATCCAAATGTCTAAAATAAACCAAAATTTCACAACAATAGCCCGCCAAAATAAGTCCAACTAGAAAGGTAACTAGGGTTGGTCCAATCAGATAATCCAACTCTCACCATCAAAGCCCATCTTCAAATCTAAAACCTCCGCAGAAAAGAAATGCGGCTGAGCTTAAAAAGCCCAGTGAACAGATATAACAAAACGAAAGCTAAATAAAAGCATAAACTAAATGAAACAAAGGAAACCGATAACAAGGTCGCAAATAAAAGAGAACAATGAGTCAATGAGGATCCCGCAGAACACAATTTTACGATAACCAAACGAATGTGATAACAAGAAGGCAAAAAAAGCATCCATCAAACATATAAACAAGCACATACAACCCAGACATAAGAATGAAACATAAGCAAGCATAGCAGGCGTAACATCCACACAACACATATGTCATACAATCAATTCAGAAATCAAGGCATACAAGCCAAACAGATATCTACAGAAAACGGAAGCAATTAATTAATAAGTGAGTACATCAATAGCCACTTAGTTGAAAATATAACCCAGATCATAACAATGAAGTACTAACGTACCAACATGCATGGCAATAATCGAATAAGTAGGAATACAATATAAACGATATAATTAAATGAATTAAAGACCTAGCAGGGCAACTAAACAAATTAACAAGTCAGATGTCATAAGATGACCCATTTACCCAATCAAACCGTAGCATAAGCGAATTGAAAAAATGACAAGTCAACAATAAATGATGAGAATACAACGGAATAATCATAGTCCACGAGATACCGAACAAAGCACACATAATAAACCGACAAAACTATCGACACACCTTAGTATGGTCACCGACAATTCGAGAGTCACATAACAAGTGAGATCACATATCATCATATGAAGATAGGTAACTCAGATAACCGCATAGTAATCACATCATGGCAGGATAATCAGTAGTCACATAAAACATGAATAGCATAATCAAATTCAATAAGCATATAATAACCCTGCACGTGAATTGAACGATATTCAAGTAACGGAATGAGAGGGTGACAGATCAAAGCAATGGAATATATATATCTTGGTAGTAGAGTGAGTCATATAAAGGTAATGAGTAATGAACAATTAACATAGCATATAGTGCGTTGGGAAATACAAAAGGTACAATATAGCATATCAAAGGTGTAAGGGTTGTCCGAAATCTACCACGAGCCCGGAACATATCATATCATATCATATCATAAGTAACCATTGTATTCTGGAGGGTGACCTCGGAATACCATACATAATAGGGGAGACCTCAAGAACAAATAGAGTAGCTAGCTCCTGAAATGTGAAGACACGGATTGCACCCGACATCATTCACCATATAAGTCTCCAATCAGATCAAATCCCTCGAAACATATCATATCTAGGATGCATCCATACCGAACATAATGGCCAAATCATATACATATAGTGAGCTCATAATCATATCATAATGGGGACGGCGTGGAACATCACTCAACCACACTAAAGTCATGCCATTGGTGCATCAATGACACAGTCAGGTTACCTTCCTGACTAGGAAACATATTTGGCTCGGGTATCAAACTGACGGGTCAAAGCATAATCATATCATAATGGGTTCATATCAAAGGTTCATATCAAAGGTTCATACCAGGTTTCCATAACATAAGTTCATAATCAGAGGTTCATATCAGAGTTCATATCAGATTTCATATCAGAGTGAGCATAGCAAAGTCATAGGGAAGCCCTAATAAGGAGGCTTAGAGTAAAGCATAACAGTTCAAACGAATATCGAAGATGAAATACGAATCATGAGAAACCCCTACTGAAAAGGGATAGAATATCTGTACCTTATTCTGAGCAAATCACAATGAAAGTAAAATCAAGAAAGCAGATCAATCGGCCATTCTCGAACCTATATGAATTAAATAACGCTCTATAAGGATCATCACCGTTTAAGACGGCTTCCATTTTTAGTGTGTTTCCAGTTTTAGTAATCTTTCCATTTTAAGTACTTTCTATTTTAGGTAACTTTTTATTTTAGGCAGGTTTCTATTTTTAGTATCTTCCGTAAGTAGTTTCCATAATTAGTAACTTTCCATATTCAGTTTCCATAATTAGGTGTTTCCATAATTAGTGTGTTTAGTTACTTATCTTAAGTTAAATAGTGAAAATGAGTGTTATTATGATTTAAGGATCAATTATGACAAGTTATAAAAGTGTATGGTTTAAAATGTCAATATTGCAAAGTTTAGGGTTAAAAGTGTAAATATAGCAAGTTTACTCATTTTACTCATTTAATCCATTTAGTTAACATATTAACAAGTTAATCCATCAAGTTTCATAATTTACAAATTAACCCCTTATCTTTATTAAATCCTTAATACAAAACCCTAGTTTTCGATTATGATTAACGTATAGGTTTCAACACATGTAGACTCGATTATCATAGATTACACAACATATTAATCACCATCCATTTTAGGTCGTGACATCCCTCCTCCAAAACATATATGTACGCCCCACATAATAATCAAAACAACCTCGTAAATCATTCGTCATCGATTCCATTTATCACATACGTATACGCATAGTTTCACAAGCTCATTTAACCCTTTAATACAATACATATATGTCGACATATAGAGGAACCCAAATTCAGTTTCGTATTCATATTTACATGCCACATATCATTCGATTCATACATGTTTAGAGTCATGATTTTATGTATTCCATTTCATCATTTTATGTGACAACATATCCATCATTTTATGTAATATATTTTCGTATAACAAGCCCTATAAAGGACTCCCATGGCCAATGAATTGAATAAGAAACAAAAGAGAGAAGACGTGAGATGGTGATACGCTACCCTAGTAGCGGTAATGGACAAGGAAACAAGAATTAAACCACCACGATCAAAACCAAGCCTCCTTGGCTTTCTAGACCCCACTACCAATAATCAAACCCACGCCCAAGCTTCCAAACACTATCACAAGCCCACCAATCCATCACCTATCACAAAGCCTCCTAGGATCACCTTGCTTCTTTGATTTTCGGATGGAAATGAGGAAATAAAAGGGTGCCGCCACTTTAGGTGAAGGAGAGAGTGCTAGGGTTTTCTTTGTGTGTTTTTGATATGAAAGATATGTGTAATTGAGATTGAATGAAATTGATTTGGAGATAAATGTGGGAGTGAATAGTGGCCGGCCATCAAGGAGGGGGAAAGACCAAATCTTTAACTTTCCAATCTTATCACTTCATTATGTATGTAGTCTTCTTTCTAGTCTAGGTGAATTGTGTACACATTGAAATGTTTATTTGTTACTTAGAGTTTAATCATTTATATTCTTTTAATTCATAACATAAGTTAATTACTTTCATAATGTGTGTATATTATTAATGATATAACTTGTTAAACGATGTTGACGTGTTTCCCGAGTTTGTAAAACTTTAAGTTTGAGGGCAAAATTGTCATTTCACGCGTTTGAGATTTTAGGGTTTTACAAAAGGAGTGAAAACATGAAGAAAATGGCAAAGTCAAGATCAAAGGCCATCCAAAGACACCTAACAGCGTCCCCTCCAAAGGGCGACGCATTCCCCTATTGAAGACTTGATCAAAACTGTAAGCGACGGCTCAGTGGAATTTATGGTCCTAAAGCCTGACGGCGTCACGCCTTAATTCTAGAAGGCGTCACTCACAAAAACTACACCAGATGCCCAAGATCAAAGATTCAGACGACGTCTTGTATGAAGACTGACGGTGTCAGACATCTCAAGTGAACACATCTTTAATCATCATACGAGCACACCTCAATTAGCATAATCTATCCATAGTTAGTTAGTTAAATTAGATAATTAGTTAAAATAGTGAAATCGGTAGAAGTACCACCCCCCAAACATATACCCCAAGATTTTACCCTTGCTTTCTAAAAACCATAAAAAAGTATAAAAAGAATCATCCTCAACCCCATCTTCTCGTCATATATCTCTTTGTAGCATTCCTATTTCCTTAGAGAACGAAATCAATCCCCGAGGCTTACCCCATACTACACTACAACGATTAGGTTCACTGCCTAGAGGGTTGAAAAGCTTGCTCATAGAAAAGGAGGTTTCCTCGACCCCGAACCTATGCATCAAGTTTTTGGCGCCGCTGCTCGCTGCTGGGGAATAGAATAGCTAGTTAGATTTCTATCTCATTTAGGTCCCCTCGCTTGATTCCTATCAATTAAGATTTTTTTCTCTTTTTCATTAGCTTCTTTGTAGTCTATCCCACTTCTTTGTGTGTTTGTTTGTAACCTTGTCACTTTTCACCATGGGTGACAATCCACCACCAAACAACAATCCACCACCACATTAACCACTTCTACTCAACCAACCACCACTTGAACCGCCAAGAGGCCGTACTCTTGGTGCATACTCTCAACCAAGCCATCAAGGCTATAGGAACACCATTGAGCTCCCACTTCAAGCTCAAACTACGGCCCTGCGATCCGACACCATCCGATTGGTGCAAAAAGGATGTGCATTCCATGGACTTCGTTCCGAAGATCCTAATCAGCATCTCAAGGACTTCCTAAACATTTTTGACTCTATCAACCTTGATGCTACCACACGGGAGACCACGCACTTGCGTCTCTTCCAATTCTATCTACCGGACCAAGCTAGTAATTGGCTTGAGCGACTTCCCACCGGATCCATCTCAAGTTGGGATGATCTCACCACTAGTTTCCTAGCCCAATTTTTCCCACCGAGGAGAACTACCAAACTAAGTAATGACATATTGATGTTTCAACAACGTCAAGGCAAAACTCTTTACGAGGCGTAAACTTAATTCAAGGACTTGCTCTATAAAGTCCCTCATCACGACATTGATCTTTGTCTTTAAGTCCAAATCTTTTACGATCATGTCAATCTCTCAACTAGGCAAACCATCGACCAAGCGGCTGGTGGCAAGCTTAGTGAACTTACCACGGAAAAGTCGTGGGGTACAATAGAGGACCTTGTCCGCGATGACAACGAATTTTGGAATGACCCCCTGAGTTGCCCAAAACCGTCAAGGTAATCTCCTTGCCTCCCGTTGACTCACAACCTTCCAATCGTAGGATGCTCGAACTTGAAGATCAAGTCAAATTCCTAATGATTTCCTACGAAACTCCTAAGCCTTCATGCCAAGTGAACAAAATCAATTTACCTTGTGAATTATGTAGTGGTCCCTACGACACTCGTGATTGCACAAAACTCCCTGAACAAGCTTTTGCGGACTACGCCTCCACGTGTACCGACAGAGCAAGAGAGAAATGGTACACTTTCAAGCCTGAGCAAAACAACCTAGGAAATTCTTACAACCCCTCTTGGAGGAATCACCCTAACCTTAGGTGGAGCCGAAACTCAAACCTTCCCTAAAACAACTCGTCTAGTCCACCTAATAGGTCCCAACCAAACCATACCTCCTATAACAACACTCCAAACACCGAAACTTCCACTAGTCTTGAGGGAATGGTGTCCAAATTCATGTCATCTCAAGAATCTCGATTGACTAAGCTTGAAGCTGATTTCAGGAAACAACAAAGCAAGATGACAACCAAGCTCGACACCCTCTTGAAAGCATTCAATGACCGGGATGTAGGAGCACTCCCAAGTGACACTATCAAGAACCCAAAAGTTAATTCGATTTCATCGACTCCATGTTCTTGCTCACCAAAGGAGAGTGCAATTCGGTCAACGCCATCAACAATTATTTCAAATAAACCATCCCAAGATACCAAAAGCCCAAGTTGACGGTCCATGCAACTCCTGAAACACCAATTAATCGAGAACCCAAATCTACTCTAGAAGAGGAGTTTAAGGAGCTTTACCTATAAAAATCGGTTCTTGAAGTCTTGACTCATGCGCCTTACTATAATGCTTTAAAAGACAAATATGAGCAAAAACTAAAACTAGGAGAACATGGGTCCGCATTTGTGCAAAAAAAATTACCTAAGAAGTTAGATGCTCCCGAGATATTCATTCTTCCATGTAGCATTGGAAATTCCAAATCTTTCGACACATTAGCCGATCTATGGTCAAGCATCAACCTTCTTCCATTGTTCCTCCATAAAATCCTTAACCTAGGTAAGATAGAACCAACGGAAACAATCTTAGGTTTATCGGATGATAGTATTGCATATCCGGTAGGCATAATGAAGGACATGGTAGTACACGTAGGTCGATTAACTCTTTTGGCGGATTTCAATGTGCTAGACATGAATAAGGACCCGACATGCCCATTATTAGTTGGAAGAGGATTCTTAGCTACCGCTAGTGCCATAATTGATTGTAACATGTCTAAGATAGTGGTAGGAAAAGGGAGTGCTAGGTTAATTTACGATGTCAAGCAGCATTCCTACTACAATGAGGGTGAACAAATACCTTATGAGATCATGTTGGATAGGAGACTATCTAGATATGGACCTTAGACCAATAGAGACTTTGTAGGCCCTCAACGACCTTTCTATCTAGAAGAGACCTACATGAGTAACTCATCTCTCAATGAACAACAATTGGCTAGGGACATTGAAGTGAACCCATTCGAGGATACTTTAGTGTTTAGGAAGATGACCGAATTCCTAGGAACCTTGCCCATTAATCTTTGCATGAATTGTTGGTAAGTTGAGAGTGAGAAGGCTAAGTATAATTGGAGTTGGGATAGACGACCTAGTGATGGGAATGGAGAGGGGCACATTAGGATGACGATCTATGAACCCAATGGTGAGAAGTTTGAAAAGACATACCGGACTAAGCGTACTAAGAGGAAATTAAAAGATAAGTTTGATCCCTACGATATTCTTGAGGTTAAACTTACTTACCTAGGTACGTAGGAGCACGACTTCGAGTCTAGCTATAAGACTGATAAATAAAGAAAATCTCTTTGTGGGAGGCAACCCATGCTTAATTGTTTGCTTGTTTTGTTTTTCAATTTGTGTGTTTATATATCTTTTTTATTATTGTTTTTTCTCATGTTAGACTTTGTGAAAATGCTTTATTTTGTTTTTAACCTCGTCTTAATTACATATAAAGGTATTTTACAAAAAGATAAGTGTAGGGAAGATCATACATGTTTTTAAGAAGATGAACATGAGAATTACAATAATAGAAATTGATATATATGTGTGTTTGTTAGAGTCAAATGCTTGTATCGAGTCATAATGGATGTTTTTTGCAGAAAATTGTCCAGGTTTTAATGAGGCAATTTTTCCAGAAAAACGCAGCAAACCAGTTTTTGTCAGGACAACCTGATGGCGTCAGGATTAACACTTGACGACGTCAGGCAATGTAGAAAAAAATATCAGTTTCTTTTTCTGTATAATTTATTATTTTTGGAAATTCCCAATTCTTAATTTGCCAGAAAAACTACAAACATCCATTCCACAAGCATTATATCTTACTTGCTTTTTAGTGTAGCTGTGTGTCATATATAGTTTTACCGCCGATTTTACCTGAAGGTTTTGTTTGTTTTCTTATGAGTATGCAGGTTATATTGGACAAGAAGAAGAAACACATATTGGATGAAGCTTATTACTTATGCATTCATTTTGGAGGAGGATGTAACCGCAACTTCACGCATATCCTACGCTAATCAGGGGATTATTAGTTTCTTTTCCTTACTTACCTTCCTTTATCATAACTTTGATGCTTTTGGGGAACACTGGGGACAATGCTCAATTTAAGTGTAGGGAGTGAGAATAAAACGGGAACTTAAAAACTATTCACTCACTTGATTATTTGTCTTGTCCTTGTTAATTGGTGTAATAAACCATAAGAAATATTTGTTAGGGTAATTTTAGCACCAAATTAAAATTTTTTTATGACATTTACGAGCTAAACTTTCGTTTTAATATAGCGTCTCATGGATAGGAATTACATGACTAGCATAAAAAACCGTTTACCACTCAAATTCCACCCCAAAATGTAAGGTTCGCCCCTAGATCTTTAGGAATAAAAGCGTTCATCTTTAATACTTAGTGAGTGTACCGGTAGATTCTAGAACTTGTTTTGTGATGCATTCCGAGATCGCTAGTGAGACTACACTTGTGTAGTTAGGATTAACTAAATGATAAGAGGCATTAGGATAACCCTTGTTTTAAACCTGTATTATAATTACATATTCCACATCGGTTGAGTACTACCCCACACCCTTGCGATGTACTCATCTTTTGTACATGATACCCCTAGTTAACTCCTCAGATCCTATCCTTTTTGCGGTTCTTGTGATGTTTCGGTTTTCTGGAATATCAATGAACAAAGATCATTTACAATCCAACCCCAAATGTACACCCAAATCGCCTTAGCCTACCTTGTATGCACTCATCTCTAGTGTATTTTTGTTATCATTATTAAACCCTTAGTTCAATTATCTAGTTACTTGCATGGTTGCTAAGTCGAGTCATATCTTTTGTACACAGTTTTGGGATGATTGGGACTCATGGGTTCAAGTAATATTTTATGGAGTAACGGGAAAGAACGATAAATTCAAATTCCCTTTGTCTACGTAATATTTTATGGGTTAAAGTGTTTTGATCTTTTCAAATCGGGTCAAATAGTTTAGTTAAATAAAAACTCAAGTGTAGGGATGCTCCTATAAATCCCTTATATTTTGATGTTATCATAGAGGATGGTAGAGTAAAAAGATATGAAAAAAATTGAAAAAAAAGAGTAACGAGTTGTTAAAAAAATGAAAAAATACGGGCTATACTCCTACATCTATCTTTATGTTTATGTTTATAAGTTTGTGTTTGTTTTGTTTCAAGTTATTTAGTGATAGTGAGTCGAGTCTTGGCTTAGCAACACCACGCTTTACATGCTTGTTACATAAGATTTTTGACTTTCCACCACTAAATATCCCCTATCCAAAAAAACCCTTTACTTCCATACCCTAAGCCTAACGTTACAACCCTTGCAAAGACCTCTTAGATAGTTATTCCTAGGTGCTTATGCCAAACCAGTGGAGGTTTGATCTATTCTCAAGCTTATGGTAATCTATGTACTATGCCAGGTAATGAGTGTTTATCTTCCATTTCCTTTTATATTATACTAGCAGGGTACTCGCGCGTTGAGGCGGCGGGTACCTTGAAACTAAATTTTTTGGCATGCAATGTTTTTCGATTATACTAAAGTTTTTGGCGAGCGAAGGCCACCTAGACCATGTTAAGGGGTGGTGATGCCGACACATGCCGTTAGCGGTGTTGGCAGATTTAGTTGGTGGCGCTGGTTGCTATTTAGCACAAGAGTGGCAATTTACGTTTTTTAGAGAGAGTGTGAGATATGATTGGTCTTTGTGTTTATTTGTGGGTTTTATACTCGCTGTACTAATCAATACATTTAATGGGCTGTTAACAAGAATGGGGCTGTTACAATACATGGATTTTAAAGTCATAAAAGTGGGCTTTAAAAATATTAGAGGGACTTTAAGTTTTGCATTCAATGACTACTAATGTTACAAGTATTGGCTTAACTTTTAAGCTAGCATGTGTATGTATTAATTTAGCAAGAGACATTATATTTCTATAATAAGTAAGTTACAGAGTCTGAATTTTAAGCCTTGCTATTCAGGGAATGTCCTAAATGCATTATAAAGTAGTAAAGATTTCATATAAACCAGAGAGATGAGAAAATCCAAACACCAATTATGAGGTTCTAGAATATAATTTGCATGCTTGTTATGACTATTGTGGCGCTTTTACTTGTTGTAAACTATCTTAAACCAATGCTTCATGCCCCCTAACTTATAAACCGAATGGAAAAAGCACATTTGCTTGAGGACAAGCAAATACCAAGTGTAGGAATACTTGATAAGGATTTAAAACATACGTTTTTAGGGGGTCATTTAAGCCCTAAATCGACACATTTTATATCCGTTAGTGCTTAAAATCGTTCCTTTTCACTTTTTAGGTCTTTTGGAAGCAAAATGCTGGAATAAAGCATATTTGGATGAAAAAGAGCGAAAACATGAAGAAAATGCCAAAGTCAAGATCAAAGGCCATCCAGCACACCTGACGACGTCCCATCCAAATGACGAAGCCGTCCCTCTATTGAAGACTTGATCAAAAGTGCATGCGAGAGCTCAGTGGAATTTCTGGTCCTAAAGCCTGACGGCGTCATGCATTAATTCTGGAAGGCGTCACTTACAAAAACTACACCAGACGCTAAAGATCCAAGATTCAGATGACGTTCTGCATGAAGACTGACGGTGTCACACATCTCAAGTGACGCCGTCCCAACGATGACTTGGCCCAAACGAAACCCTAATGACGGCGAACTGATGGCGTCACTTGCAAAAGGTGACGCCGTCGCATCTGTAAATCTATATATAGAATTCGATTTTTCTGTATTTTGAAGAGGTAGAATTTTGGAGAGAAAACCCTAAATCTGTTGTAGTCCGACTTGGACAGTATTCTAGGGTCCCATACCTTATTTTACATTGCAAGATAAGTTTTTTTTATCCAATTTATCATTATGTCTACCCTATTTTCAATTGATTGTGTGTATGCTTGTTTGTTTAACATGTCTAGCTAAATTACTCTTGTGTTTGCTTAGATCTATGAAACCTAGTTATTAATTGTTGTTAGGTTGTCTCTTGTCTTAATTGTTAGACGCTTGATTAAGCAAAACTGGCTTATTCTTTCATTGTTGCGAGCTTGAACGTCCTAAATAGTAAAAAGCCATAGGAGTGCACCTAGGCCATCGTTGTGTTTATTGCGTGAGTTGTAGCTTTAGTTAAATTAGATAATTAGTTAACATAGTGAAATCGGTAAAAGTACCACCCCCCAATCATATACCTCGAGATTTTACCATTGCTTTCTGAAATACATAAAAAAATGAATAAAAAGAATCATCCTCAATCCCACTGATAACATCAAATAGTACTGAATATTAAGTGTCAATTTCCCCCAATAATACTTGTATTTCGTATCATTTATATGGATTTACGCTTGTTTTCCTCTATATTTCTCTTTCAGGTAATTTTTGAACATTGGAGCTAATGAGACGCGGATTTGGAGAGTTTATTGAAGATATATGATAGTATTCCCACTTTGAAGTAATTACGGTGTAACTCTTCTCTCACATTACGCCGTAATAAAAGCGTAGCTCAGAAGACCAACTAAACTAAAGATTACGGCGTAACTCCATCTCAGGTTGTTAGGAAT
>OU343224.1:287101552-287245340 GCA_910596185.1 Chrysanthemum makinoi | reverse complement strand
ACAACTTGGCAAAACAAAATAAAGTCCTTGGATTACCATCACTGGTATTTGCAAAAGACAAACCATGTGCAGCCTGTGAAAAAAGGAAAAAATCACAGAGCTTCCTTTAAAACAAAACAAAATTTCTCAATCAAAAGCTGCTTTCATCTCCTTCATATGGATCTTTTTGGACCTGTCAGACCAAGATCTATTCAGCACGAGAGTTACACCCTGGTCATTGCTGATAAATTTTCAAGATATACATGGGTATACTTCCTCATCAAAAAGAGCCAAGCAGCTGAAACAATCATGTCCTTTATCAAGAAGATTGAGAATCAAAATGACATTAAATTAAAAAAAAATGCGTACCGACAATGGTACTGAATTCAAGAATCATGAGCTTGAGTGTTTCTGTGACGAAAAGGGAATATCCCAAAATTTCTCATCTGCTTATACCCTTACACAAAATGGGGTAGCTGAAAGGAAAAAGCAGAACACTTCGAGGTTGCAAGAACCATGTTAAATGATTCAGTGCTCTCTAAGCATTTCTGGACTGAAGCAGTCAAAAATGTCTATTATACACAAAACAGGTCATTGATTGTCAAAAGACATAACAAAACACCATATGCAATATTCAAAGGAAGACTCCCTGACATCAGCTACTTCCATGTATTTGGATGTCCCATGTTTATACACAATCATAAAGAGCACTTAGGAAAATTTGATGCCAAAGGTGACGATGGTTACTTCTAACGTTACTCACTGATGTCTAAAGAATTCAGGGTGTTCAACACCAGAAGACAACAAGTTGAGGAAACCTTTCATGTAACCTGAGGCCTAAGAGCTCTGAATCTACCAGGTTCTCAAACACCTCTGTAGAAGAAATAGGAATTGATGACTCATCAAGATATCCTCCTGATGAATATTGATGTATTTCGTTGTGTATAGGTAAATTATTATTATTAAGTGTTACATTTATATTTAGCCAGAACTTGACTTAGATCTCTCTCAAACCCATAAACATGTCTACTAACCACCGATGATAATCAGTCAACAAACAAACCCTAAAAAGGGTTACCTCTCAGCGTCAGCATATACATCAACAACCAGAATCAACCGCAAAGAAACCATAAGGTTTTATAATAATAACCATAAAATCGATCGCATCACCAATAACCAGATCGTACCAAAAAAAAGAATCGCTTGAATAAAATAAAAATGACAGGAATGATAAGCCATAATAGGATATACGATCTAATAAAAACAAAATAATCAAAACCCTAAAAAAAATAGTTAGGGTTTCGAAGAATCATAGCACACCGCCCCTAAAAAACCACAGCACAATAATCAATTGCATATGAATAAAATGAATCAGAGATCGTTTATAAGTAGAGAGACGATTAAAGGGATGTTTTGGCCAGATTATAATAGGACCTGGTGGCCGGATATCCCCATAGAGAGAGATAGAGAGAACGATTAAAGGGATGATTTCCCAATGTGCCTTTGGGTGGATGCGGGATGCTACATCTTGATCAATATAATGACGTATATAGGCTCATTTATTTATTTTTTTGGTAAAGGGGAGTAATCCTGCACCCTGGTAAATATATTAACCAAAAAACGTTTAAGTACAATGTATATGAGTGAAATCCCATATCTCAGCCCGTTACATAGGCATAAAGCTTACATAACAAGATACTACCTATTTTCTAAACAAGAAAACAAACCACTACTCAAATGATAACATAGGCCATAACGAAAAAATTACTTCCTAGGTCCTTGAAGCTTGGTGCCATACATGGCATTAAAAGCATCCATTATTCCAAACCTAAGTCGCAACATTCTATTTTAGGTTGCGCGTAGAGGTTTCTCGGCTTATCCATCGAATTCGTTAAGAACTAAACGTCTTAACTCATGGATCATGGTGAGTTTCATAGCTCCTACTTTTATATATTTTGAATTACTTTTGGGGGAGATACATGCTCAACAATTTTCATTTACTTTCATAAGTACTTTAAACTTTTAAGGATTACCGTGAGTTTCATAGCCCCTACTTTTATACTTTTTGAATTACTTATGGGGGAGATACATGCTCAACTATTTTCATTTACTTTCAAAAGTACTTTAAACTTTTACTAATTACCGTGAGTTCATAGCCACACTTTCTATTAATTAATTGTTTTACAAACCCTTGGGGGGGATACATGCTATTTTTAAACTGAACACATTGCTTTGAAACTGTATGCCATATCTAAATGTTTTATCGGCACTAAGTAACCGATTTCCATGTTCGAAGTCCTTATATCATGAACCATTAATCACGAGCGAGTGAACGCGAATAATATGGGTAGATCTATCGGGATTGGCGAATCCCGTTTGTTTGACCAAGACCTGGTAAACAAACGCACTCTATTTGAGAACTTTAGGTATAACGGAAAATTACCTACTAGGGTACTATTACTATTATATCAATTTCTATTGATACACTGTTAACATTTTGGTTGTCATGAGCTTTGACCAATAATAACTGCTTCTTGCCTAAGATGTCATGAAGTCCTTTAGTGATTAACACATTTGTAGTCATGTGCGCATGAAGTCCATCTGGTGTTAACACATTTGTAGTCATGAGCTTAGTGCAATAATTACTATTTTATTTTCAACTATGAGTGTGACTCTATAGCTCACACTACGAATAATTGTGTTCAACTACTTAACTATAAACTCTATGAATTCACCAACCTTTATGTTGACTGTTTTAAGCATGTATCTCTGGTCCATAATGAACGAGGCTGGCACAGAGGAGCATGGATACTCCAAGAAGGCAATAAATTTTATTATCATTCGAAAACTCATTTTATGTGATTTGTAAACCGTGAAACTACTAGGAACTCATTTTTGTAAACTCTGACATTTATATAGTTCGAATGATAAATGTTTTAAAACGACCCCATTAGTGTTCGTTTTTTATTGTTATAACTGTTGTGCCATTAAGTAACACCAATTTGAATTCCGCTGCGTATCACGAAATTGGGGGTGTTACAATATGGTTGCTAATGATATCGCGATGAGAAAAGATAACATTTGTTCGTGTTGGTTTAATCAAACAAATGACCAATTTGCTATATCATTTGCTGGTGTTTTAGTAAGGGAAGATTTGGCTGAAATTGATGTGTAGTTGGGAAATAAGATTTTGTTTGAACGGGTAAAAAGGTATTGGGATAAGGGAGATGACAACTTGAAAAGCAAGATAGAGTGGGAAATAATGGGATTTGTTTTAACTAGTTTGAATTCTGGTTATGAAGGTATGGAGGTAACATATAATGATGCGTTTGATCAATTAATGTTTGATTCATGGAAGTGGTTGAAAGAGAAAAGGAAACACAATACGACTAATATGGTTTGTTCATGGGGGTGGACAAACGGAAAGAGAATACGGCTTGTCCATGGTTACAGGACAAACAAAGAAAAAATATGGGCAAAGTGAGCCTGAGTTGGCACTTGGGTGGCACTCAATGAAAAGTGAGCCTGAGTTGTCTCTTAATGCGAAGTGAGGCTGTGAAAAAGGAATTTGACATGTGGGAATGGCGTAAAAGAAAGAAGACATGTGGTGCAAGATTCGAATTTAAGTGTAAAACTGGAACTTTGACATTTGGAAATGGCCCTTGAGGAAGAAAGAAGGAAGGATGGAATCAGTTCACGTTTGGGTCAATGTTCTACCTGAACCAAAAAATTTGGGTGGATCAGTTGTATACATCGCCAAATCTTTGGAGCAAAAACAAGGGAAAAGGCCTGGTAAGCCTGGTGCTAATGCTCATGTTCCCGAAAACTTCAAGTCCGAAAAATAGAATGAAAATGCTCTTTTCTCAAGTACATGTATGAGATCAGTTATACCTGGTTCAAGAGATTTAGCTACTGTCGCGTTTGATAGTTTTGAAAGTGATCAAGGTGAAATCATGAAGTGCTTTAAGAGTGAACAAGTTCAAGAGGCGGTTATAACTGATCAAAGTACTTTAGGAATTGATATGGTACTTAATGATGAGACAAGAGGTGCAACGGGTTTCAGTATCCAGTGTATAAGAGAAAAAGAGACGTTATAGAGCAAGTTGGGGCTGGTAATGTGTCTTCTAATATAATGGCTGACCAGATTGTTCAAAAGGGAATATTAGTCTTGGAAGGGAATTACGGGGGTGCCAATGTGTCTTTTATGTCAAGTTGCAGAGATTCTACTAAAAGGCCTAATGATGTTCTTGGTTCGGGTTTGTTAATACCAGGAATAGTTGGTTGATCTAAAGAAGGTTATCTCAGCATAGATGCTTGAAGACAAGCATCATTTCGAGGGGAATGGTTTGATACACACCAAAACGTAGTTCAAGAGATCAGTCACGTGCAAGGCACGTGTAGGGCCAAATTCAATTACAAACTTGGCGGGAAATTGTGTTACTGCATCCCTTACCATTTCTATATGTATAAGTAGTTTCTTTCTTCATTTGTAATCATTTACTAAAATTGACTGTAATCAACTCTCTCTTTAATTCTGTTACTTCAAAAGTGAATCATTGAACTCAAATACGGAACCATTTCTTCTCTCCATGTTTTTCTGTTTGTGTAGTTGATCTACGAATTCTTATTCCTAGATTAAACATATCTTTCCTTTTGGTATATATCAATATTTTCAATTAATAGGTTTGTGTTAAGTGTTAACCTGGAAATAGGTACGGTTTGTAAGTTTTTCTGTTCGGTTGTTTGGTTTCAAAATTTTGAACACTCCTTACTGTCACTCACCGCACACCACTACCATCTTCTCAATATCGTTGCAAGATAGCCCGCACATCCATCTAGTAATACAATGTTAAATCAGTAAATCAATAAATCAATAAATCAAAGATTTATAACAACATTATCATTCATAAAGAGTGGTGCATTAACGTTTTTGTCCTTGGTTGAACTACAACCATTAGTGTTATGATAATGTTTGAATACACACCTACCGATTCTGATTTTACGGTTAGTGCATTGATTGTTTACATTTATGGTGGCCCTTGCCTTTCAATAATAAGTTGATGGAGTACAAATAATTTACTCTTTTCATTAATGTGTCATCAGCCACCAACAAATTATAGATGCACACTATCGATAATGAAGAAAGACTTGATGGAGTTGTACTATGCTTAGCGTATCGTTTATCTATCGTATTTTTATACTACTAAAAATTTGAGTCTTATACCTTCTAGAAGTGTCACACGGAGAACCTTCATGTATAACTTTTACATTAACGAGGATATTCATTTGCGAGTAGGCTGAGCAAATGAACCGAATAGACCGGACCGGACCGACCGACGGACCGACCGAGACCAGACTAGACCGGACCGGACCGGACCGACCACATTCGTTCCAGTCCTCGTTCTCGGCTTTTGGGCTAATTTGATCCTCGGTCCGGTCCGGACCACAAACCGATTAATTTTGGCTAATTTTGCCTTGTTGGACCGGACTGACCGAATGACCGACTCAGACTGACCACATTCGGTCCGATCTCGGTATAAGATTTTTTCCAAAATTGGTCTCGGTCCGGTCCGGTCCGGTTTTTAGACCGTGATCACCCCTATTTGCGAGTCGTCGTGTGATACCCTTTTTTATTTATTTATTTATTAACTAGAATTATGTTTTAGCTAATGAAAACGCACCTTTTTTGCAGTGGGCCGGATAGCCTTATTCAGGAGTTAGGTATCGAAATGAAGCATCATCAAAAGGTAAAAATATTAGAAAAACCATACCATTCAAAAAGGGAATTGATACTCACATCATATTTTTTGATTAATGCATCACAATCTTTGTATTACAGTTTGTACCGTACAATATTGTAATGCATAATATGTGATGCATGCATTATAAAATATGGTGTTAGTATCACCTCCCATTCAAAAATGATTATACATTAAGTTGTTTGATTATCATGTTTCTCATGGATGATTTAGGTCGACTCTAGGTTTCTACAAAATAATTTTATTAGTTTTTGACACAAAACAATTTGTGCCAAAATAAAGAAACCTATGTTTGCCAAAAATAAATTATGCTAGTGTTGTTTATTTAACGATGTTGGTATATATATATATATATATATATATATATATATATATATATATATATACACACATATATATATATATATATCATGAGGTTGAGATCCCTGCAAAGTGAAAAAAATATAAAAATCTTTAGAAAGCCTATCATTGATTGGCATGTGTCCTCATCCAATCCCTCATAAAAACTTTTTCCTTATTAAATTTGGTTATAGGGCATTTTGGTCCTTTTAACATGTTTTTTTATTTCACCCTAAAACTTCAAACGTAAATAACTTTCAAACGACAAACTTTTATAAAAAACCGATTTCACCATAAATTTTTAAATTTGATTCTCTTTAATTTGGTATGCATTTTGATATATAAATCGTAACTTTTTGTTTTCAACTTTTTAAGTGGGTGTTGATTTTCTTGAAATTTTTGGTATTTTCAGCTCTAATTTTGACTAGTTTAAAAGCCGAATTTTACAAAACTTAAAACATGAAAATTGTAAGCTTTTGACCATTCTTTACTTAGAAATTTGAATCACTCAAATCCGATATGATATGAGTGAGATATTGCACGTTAATGATGGCGTCTTAGTCATATTTAGTGCATAGAAAGTGTTTGATAAAATGCCTAAAAGAAAATTTCTTATAAAAGTACATTCAAATGCACTAATTGGTATACCAAAATACATTTTTTGTTATTTTTGTTATTTTTGGTTTATTTTTAACTGATGAACAAGCAAATGATAAACTGATGAACATTGTGACCATAACTGATGAACATTATGATTTTTTCGAAAATTGATGAACATTATGACTTTTTTTTAATACCGATAAACTGATGAACAAAATTTAAAAGAATTGATGAATATATTTTTTTATTGGTGAACAATACTAACTGATGAACAAGACTAATCGATGAACTGATGAAGAACAACTAACAGATGAACATTGCGATTTTTTTTAGAAAACTGATGAACAATATCAAAAAGAACTGATGAACGTTATTTTTTCGAAAACTGTTGAACAATATAAAAAAAAACTGATGAACGTTATAAAAAATAGCTGATGAACAATATCAAAAATAACTGATGAACTAAAGAACATTAATATTTATTATTATTTTTTTTAATACTGATAAAAAAAAAAGACTAACAGATGAACAAGACTGATTGTACCTAACTGAGGAACAATATAATTTTTTTATTTTGAAAACTGATGAACAACACTATTTGTTTAAAAAAACCGGTGAACAAATGATGTAATTGATGAACATTATAATGTAACATCAAAGAAAACTGATGAACATTATAATGTAACATTAGAGAAACTAATTGATGAACACTGTGACTCAAATAGATGAACATTATGATTTCTTTTAAACAACTGATGAACAAATTTTTTATTGATGAACAATAAAACTGATGAACAACTCGTTTTATTGATGAAATAAAACTGATGAACAAAAAAACTGATGAACAACTCATTTTATTGATGAAATAAAACTGATGAACAAAGTTAAGTAGAACTGATGAACAATAAAACTGATGAACAACTCGTTTTATTGATGAAATAAAACTGTTGAACAAAGTTAAATAGAAGCGATGAACAATAAAATGACGAACAACTTCGTTTATTGATGAAATAAAACTGATGAACAATAAAACTGATGAACAACTCGTTTTATTGATGAAATAAAACTTATGAACAAAGTTAAATAGAACTGATGAACAACTCGTTTTATTGATGCATAGACCCACGCTTGAAAATATAAATAAAATACACACTTTATGGGAGTGAGTATGATACCGCCAAGCAACAAAAAACACAAGTTGACATTAACTTTCAACATCTTAACACAAGGGGCATACAGTTACTACTTAGACCCAGCAACCAAAGACTTGTAGAAATGCTAAAAGCTCTATTGCCATCCATTTAGACCAGCATATCCTCCACCAAATTCATCATTATTTCATTTTTCTCTATTTATGATTTCAAAAATTGATAATAAAAAAATTAAATTGATGGAAATTTAAAAACTTACTCTTTAATGAACACTTTTAAGTTCTAAATTACACAATAGTTTTTCTTACACATTTTATCAAACACTTAATATGCAATTTTATAAACACCTTTTATCATGATTTAGGATGATGATTATGATTCTCGTTAAGGATCTGCAATCTGGAAGCACGAATCAAACATTCCTCCTCATCCTTTTCATCATCATATTCACCAGAAAATAACGTCATATTGTTACGACTTCGTTCCAGCTCAATGGTTATCATCTTTTTCATGAAAAGTAGGTGGCCTGATAAGAGGTTTGGAGACGAAGGTGGGAGTGCGTTGGTAGAAGTAGCAGGAAGTATTATATGTTATGTGATTAATATGACATGTTATTAAGCAAGAAAGAATTAAACAGTATACAGTGATTGAAATTGGGAAGTAGTTGGAATGAAGATAATATTTTAATTAAGTGGGAACATGACATGAATGCACCTGAATAAAAGACACACCCTTTTTATGTGTAACTGCACCTAATCTTGATCTAACGGTCAAGATTGCTTTTTAGGCTTTTTAAATATTGAACACTTTTTAATAGATCCGAACTCATATATATATATATATATATGTGTGTATATATGTATATATATATATACGTATATATATATATATATATATGTGTGTATATATGTATATATATATATATGTATATATATATATGTATATATATATATATATATGTATATATATATATATATATATATATTGTAGGATCTTACATATATTGTGTTATGATGATTCGGGTGGCCTTGGATGGTGATGATACAAGTATGCCAAGGTTTTAGAGAGATGAAGAGAGGAGAGGGTGTTTCTAGAGAGATAAACAAAAAGAGAAGGTTAGATTAATGAGAAAGCACCACCCCTTCCAAGGATGGAAGGGGTATTTATACTTACAACAAATACGTCCTCCTGTCGGACTGTGGATCAGGCATACAGTGGGTAAAGACCCGTCCTTCCTCCACGGTGTTACTCTAATTAAACTACACTAATAAACACGTAAATAACGATATGTCTATGAGCTAACTTATGCTAGATAATAGTTGGGGTGACCGACTCTTCACTATGGATTTTCTGAATCCTAACAATCTCCCCCTAAGGGAGGTCACCCCATGAAATACATTTTGAATCCTAGCATTCTTTCTTTGTCTTTAGTTCCAAGCTCGTAGACTTCAATTCTTCACTTCCGTAATCTTTGTGCTTTAGCAGTGACTCTTCATAGTCCGCATAGTTTTGTACTTTCAGTGGAGGTCTTTGAACTGATCCACATCATGATGATCTTCGAGCTTTCATTGAGATCATCAGCCACAGTAAATCTCTGGATCACCCTTTGTTGTGTTGCCATCATGTGAAGTTGTGACTTATGGACCGACATGCTCACACTTTCTGGATCATGACATCTTTTCATCAGAGTAGCGGAAGCTTTACTGGTTCATGATATTTGCATCTATCAGAGCCAGGTTATGTATATTAGCACTTGTCATGATTTCTTTAATTAAGTGTGGATGCTGTGAGCATGCAGCTATGAATTAACTTCTCAATATCGATCAGCAACCGTCCAAATGTACCTGCAAACAACAGTTAGCAATAAAACACACATGTAATAAGCTTGGAAAGGAAAATAAGCAATGGAACTAGTAAGTATACCAGCTAGGCTTTCTAAAAAGCTAATTTACAAAGATTGGCTTATACTAATAAGCTTGTGAGAAGCTTATGAAGAAACTGAAAAACCATGACTGATCATTGTACTAAATGGAATGGGACAAACAAAAGCCATAGCAGGCTTATCAAATAAGCTACAAATGGAAAAACTAAACTTGGAACTTTGAGATAGCTGGGTGAGCTTCTCAAAAAGCTAAGGTACACAAGCTAAGCCTTACTAATAAGCAAGTTATAAGCTTGTGAAATGAGCTCATGAAACTGTGCACAGGGCATGATTATGAAAAAGTGTCTAAAACAAGCTGAGAAATAAGCACTTTATAAGCTAAGCAGAGATAAACTAATATTTTTCTAATTAAGATGAGCAGCTAAATATTGATATTCCAAAAGCACAAAGCATGAAACTCAATATTATATCCTATATAAAATTACCTATTTTATTCAAAACGACTATCTTGAAATTTGACTTTTAAATTAAACTAGAAAATTGACTTTAGTGAACTTGTGATCAAATTTACTCACTAATTATGATGTATTAAGATGAATTAAGACTAGATTAAGCTAAGTCTACTAATTATGCACCAACTTAAAGGTTTTGATCTTGAAAATCCTTGACAATTAACTGTCAAGGGATTGGATTTGGAGTTTTGACTTTTTATCAAATGAGCACTATTTTTATTTGTTTCACTGAGCCATATTAACCTAATGTAACATATATCAACCAAAAACAAAGACTTGTGCACTCTCCAGCACAATTAACTAAGCAAAACCAAACAACCCTTAACCTATCTGTTAAGAAGCTTTAAACACTAAGACAAACTTTTAAGCCAAGAAAGCTATTAATTAACTTACATTAACTATATTGAGACAGTATTAAACTAAAATTAACAGACTTTAAACAAATAAACTATGAAATGCAAAATATGAGAAAACTTCTTACAAATTGTGTCCAAGCTTACAACTGAGAACTGAAGATTGAAACAACTTCCTATAGCTTCCCAAGAAGCTCTAAAACCAAGGGCAATCCTGTATTTACCCTGCTCCAGCTTTGATCTTCATTTCCATGGATTTTTTATTTTTCACTAATTTATTTGTATTTTTGGTATTTTTTCTTTTTTATACTAAACTGACTTTTAAATGTTTCTAATAGCTTTAATAAGCTATCTAGGAGCTTATATGATCTTACTGGGTCCAGAACAACAACTACAAACAACATAAGCTAAATTTGAGATTTTGGCTCAAAAATTGCATAAACTGGATACGTACATAAAACTTGAAATTTATAATTGATTAAGGTTCACATACACTTAAATTTACTTAAACAAAGTACTTGGAAGATTAAAATTACACTGGAAAGCTTGAAAAAATAAAAACGACTAAAAAAATTAAAATTACACTAGTTATTTGTTCACATTGCTTCCTCTCTCTCTTATAAAGATCTTTTCAACTCTTGTCGATATCTCTGAACATATCCCACCTCATTCCAACCATTGGATTGGTCAAAATCATCATATTCGTACATGTGGGTTTTGGCCAATTTTCTTAAGCAGGTTTTCTCAATTAAAGCTTTTGGATGGATGTAGAGGTGGAAGGGTGTTAACAGGTGTAGAAAGGTGGTGGTGAGGTGGAGAGGTGGGGAAAAAGTGGTGAAACCACCTGGTTTCGTGGTTGTAGGAGTGGGAGAGGTGAGTGAACATGGTGGCGGTATTTTATTTAAAATCGTGGGTTGGGCTTGGGACCGGGCAGGGTTGTAGGATTGGATATGGGTTTTAATAATAACAAAGGGGTCCGGTTTGGTTTGTAGAAATATAAGCCCAAGGACCATTCATGTAATATTCTGAAAAGTGAGGGACTGAAGTTGAAACTTTTCCAAAGCATCACATAAGGACTAAACACGCAATTAATGGTTAGTACAAAGACCAATATTGCATAAAATTCCATTTTTATAAATCCAAGGACCAAAACTGTAAACTTTGTAACTCCAGGGACCAAACTTGTAATTTTCTCAAAACTTATCATATAAGGACCAAATACGCCACATTTGAATAATACAAGGGTGTAGTTTGAATAATTTCCATTTTAAACACCCGAGGGACTGATTTTGACACTTTTGTAAAGTTGAGGGACCAAAGTTGTAAATATGCAATTTTAAAACTTTGAAGGGTTTGTTTTGAAAACTTTGAATCCATGGACCTTAAATGATATTTTTCTTTATTTTGATTTACCAGGGACTAGATTTGACAACTTTTGAAACTTGGGGGACTAAAACTGCCAATTATGCAAACTTGATCTGATTTTGGTATTTTTGTATTTAAAACACATAAAACACTTATTTGTGATATTTTCATCATTTTGATGCATTTCTGAGTGTTTTCAGATGTTTTTGCAGTTTAAATGGTACAAAAATGATGAGTATTTAGACACTCATCAATCCCCCACACTAAGATATTGCTAGTCCCTAGCAATCTTTTATGAAAATTTAATGGATTTTATCTCTTTACCAAAAGCCATTACTTCTGGAGTAGCCAGTTGTTTTAGTTCAAGTAAGAACCTTGGTACGATGATAACCAAATGATTTTGAGCAAATCATAAGCTTTCAACGGCTTTGATTTGTCTTTACCAGAAACCGTTTGCTTCTTGACTAGCCAACTCTTAGATAAAATATCTTTGGTGAGTCGATTACCAATTATGGTTTTCCAACTGCCTTTACCACAAGCCATAAACTTGCGGGCTAGCCAACTCTTCACTAATTAAAGATATGGTGAGGTGAACACCATACAATTTTGGGCAAATTGCAAGCCGTCAACGGATTTGAGATATCTTTACCAAGAGCCGTTTGCTCCTGGATTAGCCAATCCTTATGTGGGTTAGACATGGTGGACTGATTACCATTTGTTGTGTTTAGTACATAGTACTTCCACTACAAAAAAATTTTAAAATCTGGCCATTTTAGGGAAAAAAGGGACTAAAAGGGTACATTTATGATCAAATTCGCCAGAATTTCCCCCCACACTTAGAAATGAATATTGTCCTCAATATTCAAAGTCCCGGGTATTATGCCGAATCCTTGAACGTAAGAAGATAACATTACTAGCTAAGTGTAGAAACACAACAATTATTATTATTTTTTTTATTTTTTTATTTTTTTAGATCTATATACAACATGTGGGGCCTCTCCCCCACATTAAGGTGGTACACATGGGTGAAAACCCATGTTTAACTACTGTTTTTGATTACCGAGTCGCTAGCTTGACTCGACCCCGAATTAATTTGTTCATGGGGAGTAAGTGGAAGAGACAATCTCCATCGGACTTTCATTCAAGATGTTTGTATAAACATTGAAGTACGCGAAAGTTCCACACCGATGAGATATAGATAGAACCGGCTCACAAATGGTAAATGAAAATGCCGGGATCAAAAATGGTGTCCTCATTCCCGAAGGAGTGAAGAACAGGAGAATCACCAGTATAGGTGAAGAAAGAAAGAAAATCATGATAAACATCATGACTAACTCATCATTATCAGAAGGAGAATTCATGATTTCCGGATCATGAATCTCATCATTTAAGCTCATTTGATCAAGACATATTCTGGGTGGGAGGGATGGCATTTTGATATCAAGCAAGTTCTCATGGTTGAGAACATTTCCCTCCGGAACACAAAAATCATTTTTGTCTAGATCAAAGTGGAAGTTATCATACTCTGGTAGAGATATGATATGAGTGAGTTCAAAGGAGAACTCCTCATAAAGAGAATTATTCATGTGATGTAAGTCTGTGAACTCTTGTTCCACTTGTAGACTCATCACTATCCTCAATCTGAGTATCAAAGAGTGGATTCTCAGAAATTAAAGTGAATTTAGAGTCGAATTCAAATAGAGGATTAGTGAGAGTTGTTTTGAACGCTTCAGGAACAAAGTGACCAACATTCTCTATTGAATTTGTTAGGGTCAGAAGTGAGTGAACGATCATTACAAAGGAGACTTTCAATTTCTCCTAGGTTGGCTTTGAAATCAAAGAGATCATCATCACTTTCCGATGAAAGTGGAATGATGTGAGTGAGTTCATCGGTGAACTCCTCAAGAAGAAGATCAACTTCAAAATGTGAAAGTGATGCCTCAACATTCTCAATGTCCCCATAAGATTTACAATCATCGCTAAAATCGGAGAAAGTCTAAAAATGATCTTTTGAACACTCAAGAGGGGAAAGAGAATCACACATATGATCAGAAGTTCCCTGTGACTCTCTCGGGATTGGGACAAGGTCCTCAACACTAGACTTTATGAATTCGTCCGATTCCTTTTTCAGGAACAGTGTCAAGATGCTCGTCCCCATGTTCAGAGAGTGAGTGGGAGCTTCGGGTGTGATAGCAGTTGTTTGAGAATGAACCTCAACTACTGGGATATCAACTGATGAACTTGATGAATCTTTATAAAATTGTAGGATACCAAGTGCATCCTCATCATCACTGTCAATAAAACGAAATTGAGAGCTAGATCGGCCGCTTTTTTCTTTTGCAATTGATTCCCTAATAGATTTTTCAAAGGCAATTTGGGAATTCATTTTAGCACCTTTTTGACTAGCAATTCTTCCATAGATTTCTCATGTGAATTTTGAATGACGGGACATTGTGGGAGTGGAGATTTGTCAAATCCGGAAGGTTGACATTGATAATCATCATGAGGACCCCACAATATACACAAGAAAAGCTGGGAGCATTTTGAAATCTTTGTTTTACTCAACTCCTCAGTTCTTTTCATTGACTCCAGAAGCTCTAGATAAGTGTCTTGTTGGGTTTGCTGAGGAGTTTGAGTCATTTGGCACTGTGGAGGTTGGTCGTGATATGGATAGTCGTAATTGTTACAAGGAAATGGAATCCCTGTTTGACAATCGAAATTTGAAATGGGACCTCCACAGTTCTCACAACAATAAAACTGTTGAGTCCGGATTGGTGAATTATATGGATATTGGTCTTAACCAAAGTTCTGAGCATCACTTAGGAAACTGTTCATATACAAACGCGTTTCCGGATTGACACTCAAATCCTTGGTGAGGATCTCCACAAAATTCACACGGCGGTTATGTTGATTATATGAAGATAAGTTAATTTTGTGGTGGGTAATTGGAAAAGTTTGAAGGGTCGTTAAATGAGTTTGGATTAGGATCATAATCAAATGAATTCCTCGAACCACAAAACAAACAACTCCCGTTCCGAATATCGTTACCACACTGTACACCGTACACTCGACATGGTGAACCAAAAAGGCTCACCACAACCTTAAAACACAAGGAATAAACGATTCCATTTGAGAGTTATGAGAAGGAATTGGTTCATTCAAAGAATCAACAAAACCAACATGGTGATCCGAATGACTATTAAGTCTCGAAGAACATTTTGAAAAATCAGGAGGTGAGACAAGTGGGGTGCTCTGAGAGCTAGCAATTTCCACCACTTCCGTTATGGTCTCTTGTTCAGGTTCTTGAGAAACGTGAAGATTAGGCAAGTCATTCTTGCTAGTCACCGGTCTAAATTCCGCATGATTGCTTTTAACCGTAAATTGTGAAAGTTTAGGATCAATTTTAGACGGCTTAGGAGCAATTGAGGGTTAGATCTTTGGATAACCGTAGGTTGGACGTATTTAGCACCTCCATTATCAAAGGGAAGTACACGGTCCTTTGTCACCCGGTTTCTCGTTCCATTTCCCTACGCAGCATTAATGGATCATCACGAACAACACGAATTCTTGACATTTGTGATAAAGTATGAAGTTTTTTCAACTTCGTTCCGAATTCGTCGTAGTCGAGAGATTCCATGAGAATAGAAGAAGTTAGAATCAAATGGATAGAGGGTAAAGGGATAAAGAATCAAAAAGGGTAAGAGGGTAAAGAGGAATATTTTTGGTATTTTTGAAAAACATTTTGTTAAAATAAGAAAGAAAATCTTTTTGGGTTTTTGTGTTTGTTGAAAACTGATTTTAAAATGTTTTCGGGAAATGTTTTGTTTATATATGATACTAATAAGAAAATATGAACAAGGATGGAAAATATACAATGGATGTATATTCAACAACACTGATGCTTCAAATTCGTAGTGACGCAGCACACCTCCCCGGCAGCGGCGTCAAAATTTGATTCGGTCCAGACGGTCAGGTTTTATCACACAAATTAACCACTTGTGAATGGTCAACCGTAATAAAAGAGTCCGCACAGTCTGAAACAAATACAATTAGATCCAGGAGAGTATAGAGTTTCCCCGGGTCGTTAAGTCCCAACGAGGTGTGAACACTGTAGTAAGACGAATCTGTGATCGGGTGATATTGAATGGAAAAAGGTTTGTGAATAATTATATCTAGAGAAAAAGTTTGTAAATTACAGGGGCTTAAATGCAAATTAAAGAAAATTAAAAAGCTAAAATATATTAAATAAACGCTATCACTATTTTTTAAAATGATGTTTTTCTTGATTTATAAAACAAAATAACTTAAATAAACTATTTTAATTAAAACTTAAACTTAAATTATCTAAAAACGTGACCTAGAATGAAAACGTGCGTTGTATGTAAAAATTACGCGAGTGCGCAAGATAAAACGTAAAATTTGTAAAATAAATGTCCTACGAGTGTAAAAACAATTTTCTTACTTACTATATGACAAAAGAAAATTTTAGAAAAAAGATTTATATTTTTTTGACTTTTTATTTATTTATTATGAATTAAAAACTAGATTTAACTAATTAAATTATTAAAAATACTAAACCTTAATGAAAAATTATGAAAATTTTATGATAAATACTTAATAATATAAAGAAGCTAGGAAGAATGTAAAAACGGAAAAAACAGTACTGGATAAGCTGGTAATAAGCCAATTGCCTAAATAAGCTAATAAGGCAAAAATGGTTTAAGTACATAGATAATGCAATCCATGACAAGAAAGACCCAAGGGCGCAGGCTATCCAGGTACAACACTATCACTTTCGTAAAGGTGGGAGGTCTCAGGTTCGAGCCTGCCTCCCATCTTTTTGCAAAATTAATTTTTTTGGACTTTTCTTTTTGAAACTGATTAAGCAATATGAGATAAGCAAATTATAAAACTAAAACTTTTTATAAAAACCAATAATAAGCTCAGATTGAGCTTATTATCTCAATAGTGGGGCTAAAAATGGAGATAAGCACAAAGTTAAGCCAAAATGGCTAATAAGCTATAAAATAAGCAAAAGTTAAAAGAAAATAAGCTAGACACTGATAATAAGCTAATATAACAACTGAGAAAGCATAATGACTTAAAAATAAGCACAAAATAAGCCACATGAACCAAATAAGCAATTCAGTTATCTTGAATACCCAAACAGATTATGGGACAACTTTGGAGGCTAATTTATGCTCATGTAATAAGCTTGGAAAGGAAAATAAGCAATGGAACTAGTAAGTATACCAGCTAGGCTTTCTAAAAAGCTAATTTACAAAGATTGGCTTATACTAATAAGCTTGTGAGAAGCTTATGAAGAAACTGAAAAACCATGACTGGTCATTGTACTAAATGGAATGGGACAAACAAAAAGCCATAAGCAGGCTTATCAAATAAGCTACAAATGGAAAAACTAAACTTGGAACTTTGAGATAGCTGGGTGAGCTTCTCAAAAAGCTAAGGTACACAAGCTAAGCCTTACTAATAAGCAAGTTATAAGCTTGTGAAATGAGCTCATGAAACTGTGCACAGGGCATGATTATGAAAAAGTGTCTAAAACAAGCTGAGAAATAAGCACTTTATAAGCTAAGCAGAGATAAACTAATATTTTTCTAATTAAGATGAGCAGCTAAATATTGATATCCCAAAAGCACAAAGCATGAAACTCAATATTAAACCCTATATAAAATTACCTATTTTATTCAAAAACGACTATACTGAAATTTTACTTTTTAAATTAAACTAGAAAGTTGACTTTAGTGAACTTGTGATCAAATTTACTCACTAATTATGATGTATTAAGATAAATTAAGACTAGATTAAGCTAAGTCTACTAATTATGCACCAACCTAAAGGTTTTGATCTTGAAAATCCTTGACAGTTAACCGTCAAGGGATTGGATTTGGAGTTTTGACTTTTTATCAAATGAGCACTATTTTTATTTGTTTCACTGAGCCATATTAACCTAATGTAACATATATCAACCAAAAACAAAGACTTGAGCACTCTCCAGCACAATTAACTAAGCAAAACCAAACAACCCTTAACCTATATGTTAAGAAGCTTTAAACACTAAGACAGTCTTTTAAGCCAAGAAAGCTATTAATTAACTTACATTAACTATATTGAGACAGTATTAAACTAAAATTAACAGACTTTAAACACATAAACTATGAAATGCAAAATATGAGAAAACTTCTTACAAATTGTGTCCAAGCTTACAACTGAGAACTGAAGATTGAAACAACTTCCTATAGCTTCCCAAGAAGCTCTAAAACCAAGGGCAATCCTGTATTTACCCTGCTCCAGCTTTGATCTTCATTTCCATGGATTTTTTATTTTTCACTAATTTATTTGTATTTTTGGTATTTTTTCTTTTTTATACTAAACTGACTTTTAAATGTTTCTAATAGCTTTAATAAGCTATCTAGGAGCTTATATGATCTTACTGGGTCCAGAACAACAACTACAAACAACATAAGCTAAATTTGAGATTTTGGCTCAAAAATTGCATAAACTGGATACGTACTGTGAAGATCGTTGTAAGCTCTTAGACGAGGTCTAATATTATATCTAGGAACACATAATAATAAAGGCGGAATATTCAAACATAGAATCAATATTATTATGAACAAGGTTTTTCATTCACCATCTCTAGCTAAACAATAATAAAGATCAAAGAATTGATCTAACACTAACTAACTAAACCACTAAACCCTAGGCGTTTTCCCAATCCCTACGCCTAGGTTCCCACACACACCCCTTTAGACGTCTACATCTCATACGTACGTTTAAACTAATGACCCTATGTCTCTTTATATACTAGAGACATCTAGGGTTTACAAGAGGAATCATAATATAATTTGGAAACTAATTATTCTTTTAAGCATATCTTCTAGAATCTTCCAAATCCTCCATCTTTTTGTAGTTTCCCTTCTTGTCACTTTTAGTCCTTAATGTTTCATTCTTCTTGTTTTGTATTATCAAATCTATAATAGACCCAACAATCTTCCCCTATTTGATGATGACAAAACAAACACGATTCTTGTACGAACTTCCCTAGACGAAGTAGCAGAAGTTGAGATAATTAAATCTCACCATGAATGAAACAATCTTCCCCTTGACTTAAACATGTCACTCAAACATCTCTTCCCCTTTTTGTTATCAACAAATAGAGAACATATGCAAACTTGATCTTGACCACTACGAACCAATATCATACTTCCAATCTAAGACTTCCAATGCTTCAAATCACCCACCATTACGCATCATAAGAAAAATGGATCCAAAACAGTAGAAAACTCCAACTAGCAGTAGTAATAATGATCAACAGTAATAAAAATCAAACACTTCCCCTTGAGTGATGCATGTACATCAATGATTCTTCAAAATCTGTAGGCTTACTTGTAATGATCACTTTGTGAAGAACACCAAATATAACGAACTTGATGAAGAAGTAAAATTTCCCAAACTTGTGTCTTAAATCTTTTACTATCCACGAAACTCCATACTTATACGAACCAAATATAAGTAGACCGCAATCCCTTGAAAAGAATCCTCGACTAGTATGAGACACTGAGCACTACAATGTAACTCCTTCAAGTGATAGCCAATGTGTGCATAGAGCATCATAAGAAAAATCACACATTGCTAGATTCAACAAGCTAGATGATAAGAACCCAAACCAAGTAATTCCACTTCACCTTCAAATAAGTGATAAATAATCCTCTTCGTAATCAATTATTCAATGAATCTAATACAAGCCTTTTTTAATCCTTTTAAGAACATAAATTTCTTCCTGTGTGTGTGAACCAAATAACCATTCTGTGTGTGTGTCATCCAAAAATCCATAACAATCTTTATGCTCGACTTCCCCTTAAATTCAAATCATATGAGAAGCAGTACTTTAATATAACAGTACTTTGAGAAGGAGCAGTACTTTCATTCAATCAGCAGTACTTTGTATATTCCAACAGTACTTTCGTATATAAACTGCAGTACTTTCATTAAAAAGAGTATCAGTACCTTCGAGCAAGCGATTTACTGCGTAATAGCAGTACTTTAACAAACATGCAGTACTTTAAAATCTGCAGTACTTTGAAAATACACAGCAGTACTTTCACATAAAAGCTCAGATGGAAGATCCCTTCGGTGGAAAGTTAGATTGATATATAGAGAACATCCACCCGAAATTTCGTTACGATCCAACGGTTAACGAAAAAGTTATGATCGTTTCAAAACAGTGCTGTTGTAACCTTACGAATTTTTCTGCAGCATACTTCGACTGCTTATAACTTTTGATTGAGAGCTCCGATTGACAATCCCTTTGGTGGGATTAAAGATAGATATACCAAGAAGCTCCAGTTCGAATTTTAGCCCGATCCAACGGTTGAATAAAAAGTTATGCCTTCTGGAAAACAGTGCTGCAGAAGTATTACGAATTTTTGACAGCTTCGAATTTTTCTTCCTTCTTCTTCAAGAAAAACCTTGTAGATCCCTAGATATCACGAGCCCCAGGCTTTGATACCACATGTGAAGATCGTTGTAAGCTCTTAGACGAGGTCTAATATTATATCTAGGAACACATAATAATAAAGGCGGAATATTCAAACATAGAATCAATATTATTATGAACAAGGTTTTTCATTCACCATCTCTAACTAAACAATAATAAAGATCAAAGAATTGATCTAACACTAACTAACTAAACCACTAAACCCTAGGCGTTTTCCCAATCCCTACGCCTAGGTTCCCACACACACCCCTTTAGACGTCTACATCTCGTACGTACGTTTAAACTAATGACCCTATGTCTCTTTATATACTAGAGACATCTAGGGTTTACAAGAGGAATCATAATATAATTAGGAAACTAATTATTTTTTTAAGCATATCTTCTAGAATCTTCCAAATCCTCCATCTTTTTGTAGTTTCCCTTCTTGTCACTTTTAGTCCTTCATGTTTCATTCTTCTTGTTTTGTATTATCAAATCTATAATAGACACATGTGAAGATCGTTGTAAGCTCTTAGACGAGGTCTAATATTATATCTAGGAACACATAATAATAAAGGCGGAATATTCAAACATAGAATCAATATTATTATGAACAAGGTTTTTCATTCGCCATCTCTAACTAAACAATAATAAAGATCAAAGAATTGATCTAACACTAACTAACTAAACCACTAAACCCTAGGCGTTTTCCCAATCCCTACGCCTAGGTTCCCACACACACACACCTTTAGACGTCTACATCTTGTACGTACGTTTAAACTAATGACCCTATGTCTCTTTATATACTAGAGGATAAGGACTAAATAATAAAACTTCCATTGCAAGCAAGCCCTTCCATCTTTTTGTAGGTTTCCTTTTTGTCATATTAAGTCCCTCTTGTTTCATTCTTTTTGTCTTTATCAACTCAAACTTATAATTCCCAACACGTACATAAAACTTGAAATTTATAATTGATAAAGGTTCACATACACTTAAATTTACTTAAACAAAGTACTTGGAAGATTAAAATTACACTGGAAAGCTTGAAAAAATAAAAACGACAAAAAAAATTAAAATTACACTAGTTATTTGTTCACATTGCTTCCTCTCTCTCTTATAAAGATCTTTTCAACTCTTGTCGACATCTCTGAACATATCCCACCTCATTCCAACCATTGGATTGGTCAAAATCATCATATTCGTACATGTGGAGTTTTGGCGCCAATTTTCTTGAGCAGGTTTTCTCAATTAAAGCTTTTGGATGGATGTGGAGGTGGAAGGGGGTGGTTAGACAGGTGTAGAAAGGTGGTGGTGAGGTGGAGAGGTGGGGAAAACAGGTGGTGAAACCACCCTGGTTTCGTGGTTGCAGGAGTGGGAGAGGGGAGTGAACAGTGGTGGCGGTATTTTATTTAAAATCGTGGGTTGGGCTTGGGACTGGGCCAGCTGGGTTGTAGGATTGGATATGGGTTTTAATAATAACAAAGGGGTCCGGTTTGGTTTGTAGAAATATAAGCCCAAGGACCATTCATGTAATATTCTAAAAAGTGAGGGACTGAAGTTGAAACTTTTCCAAAGTATCACATAAGGACTAAACCTGCAATTAATGGTTAGTACAAAGACCAATATTGCATAAAATTCCATTTTTATAAATCCAAGGACCAAAACTATAAACTTTGTAACTCCAGGGACCAAACTTGTAATTTTCTAAAAACTTATCATATAAGGACCAAATACGCCACATTTGAATAATACAAGGGTGTAGTTTGAATAATTTCCATTTTTAAACACCCAGGGACTGATTTTGACACTTTTGTAAAGTTGAGGGACCAAAGTTGTAAATATGCAATTTTAAAACTTTGAAGGGTTTGTTTTGACAACTTTTGAATTCCATGGACCTTAAATGATATTTTTCTTTATTTTGATTTACCAGGGACTAGATTTGACAACTTTTGAAACTTGGGGGACTAAAACTGCCAATTATGCAAACTTGATCTGATTTTGGTATTTTTGCATTTAAAACACATAAAACACTTATTTGTGATATTTTCATCATTTTGATGCATTTCTGAGTGTTTTCAGATGTTTTTGCAGTTTAAATGGTACAAAAATGATGAGTATTTAGACACTCATCAGCATCACACACAAGATATCAATGATGATTGATGGTTCCACGAAAAATCTTGTAAAGATAAAATGTGAACCGGATCTGAGATGTTTGTTAATTATTTGTTCGAGTTAAGTTAAGATGTGGATTGTGAGTTGGGGAGAGACGGTGAGGGTCCTTTGGAGAGTCTAGATTAGGTTTCGTTTTTTGTTTATGAAGGATTAAGGGTCGAATCTGATTTGGGTATGAATAAGACTGAAGTCGAGATGTATTTTGGTATTTGGTATTGAGTTAGTGGTCTTGGTCAGGGTATATGGTATTGATGGTCGTGGTCAATTTTTGCAGTTTACGCGTAACACCTTTCTTCCTTTTAGATTACGCGTAAGGAAACTGTTATTCTTACGCGTAACTTTTTATCTTTGAAACCTTATGCGTAATCTGTGTTACGCGTAACTTTCTTATGCGTAAAGACATACACGTAAGACTTCTTATGCGTAAACCATTCTTATGCGTAAGCCAGGTCTTGGTTACGCGTAAGTATAGGTTTATGCGTAAAAACCTTACGCGTAGAAATTCCTACGCATAACTTCACAGTTATGCGTAATATCTCTGTAGATGGCTCCTTAGGCGTAAGAATAGGGTTTTGTCCCTTTGACTTTTACGCATAACCATTCCTTACGCATAACTTCACAGTTATGCGTAAATATCACTGAAGATGCTCCTTATGAGTAGAAAACTAGGGTTTTGACCCTCGTTGACTTTTTCCGATGAGTTTTCCGACCATGTTTTCCGACCATCTTAATAGAAAACCCAGAAAAACTGCATAAAAATGCATCTTTTTACCCATTTTGACCATAAAACAACATAAGAAAGGCTTTTTGTTTACTCGTTTTGACCATTTTGACTATAAAAACTGACCAGATGACCACATGGTATTTCACGCGTTTGGACCAAAAAATCATATATGTGATAAAAGCATTCTGTTTGGACAACGACATGACACAAAACAGATGTTACCAGGATAGCACAAGACTTTTGACCAAAAAAAATACAAACTATGTATAATAAACTGTTACCACAAACAATAATGAACACAAAATTTCAGATCTGAAAAATATGGGTAAAACATTTTCCGACCATTAAAACAGTATGCAAAAACAGTTTAAAAACATGTAGCAAAACCACAAAAAATCATCAAAACACAAAAACCTTGGCTCTGGTACCATTTGTAGGATCTTACATATATTGTGTTATGATGATTCGGGTGGCCTTGGATGGTGATGATACAAGTATGCCATGGTTTTAGAGAGATGAAGAGAGGAGAAGGTGTTTCTAGAGAGATAAACAAAAAGAGAAGGTTAGATTAATGAGAAAGCACCACCCCTTCCAAGGATGGAAGGGGTATTTATACTTCCAGCAAATACGTCCTCCTGTCGGACTGTGGATCAGGCATACAGTGGGTAAAGACCCGTCCTTCCTCCACGGTGTTACTCTAAACTAAACTACACTAATAAACACGTAAATAACGATATGTCTACGAGCTAACTTATGCTAGATAATAGTTGGGGTGACCGACTCTTCACTATGGATATTCTGAATCCTAACATATATATATATATATATATATATATATATATATATATATATATATGTATATATATATATATATATATATATATATATATATATATATATATATATGTATATATATATATATATATATATATATATATATATATATATATATATATATATATATATATATATATATATATATATATATATATATATATATATATATATATATATATATATATATATATATATATATATATATATATATATATATATATATATATATATATATATATATATATATATATACATATATGTACATATATATAAGGAAACAATAGTAATAAGCCTGACACCGAAGGGAGTTCTTGCTGAGTAAAGCCCCAAAAGCGTAATCTCAGAGACTAAAGCAAGAACTCCCTTCGGTTCGGTTTTAGCAAATTCGGTTTGGTTATTTTAGGTTCGGTTCGGTTTCGGTTTTCGATTTATTTGGTATATATACATACATATATATATATATATATATATATATATATATATATATATATATATATATATTTTTATATATATATATATATATATATATATATATATATATATATATATATATATATATATATATATATAGGGTAAAATTAAAATAAAAAGACAAATATCCGTAAAAAGAATAAAAAAATGTGTTTTTCTTTTTAAAAAAATCTCCAAAATATCTGAAAAAAATTCCACAAGATCGAGTATTTTGTTGCATAAAACTTTTGTGAAAACATTTTTTATAATTTTGAGTTTTGATACGATTTTTTTAATGCACAAAAAACGAATTTTGATGCGCAAAAAAATTTTAATGCACAAAATTTTCAACTTGTTTTAGTTAGATGCGCAATGTTATTTTGATGAAAAAGTCAAAAGAAGTTGGGTGCAAAAACCAAATTTTGATGTATAAAAAAATGATTTAATGCACAAACCTATTTTTTCATAATTTTTTGGGAAAAAATATCCATTTTTAGAAAAAAAAAGTTTTTCACAACTTTTTCATGCACAATCATACCCGATCTTGTGGAATTTTTTAAGAATTTTTCGAGAACTTTTTTTGAATTTTTTTTTTATCTTTTTACGGATATTTGTCTTTTTATTTGATCTTTATCATATATATATATATATATATATATATATATATATATATATATATATATATATATATATATATATATATATATATATATATATATATATATATATATATATATATATCTCCACACTATATAATAGAGGAGACCATGACAACTCACCCTTGCCACGTCACTATTGCCACGTCATTGATGACTCATTGCTGACTCATTGATGACAGGGCGTTCGATATCCAACTGCATAAAAAAAGGCTATTGCCAAGGTTCGAACATGGGATTTTCAGCAAGCATTCCCCACACGTTACCACTAAGCCAAATGGCTTTTTATCAAAAATTGTTAAAAACATAACTCATAAACCTGAAACATGTGTCACTCAGAAAACACAATATCAGAAAACATGGGTCACTCAGAAAACATAGGTTGTTTATTTGACTACTTTGCAACTCACGAAACACAATATCAGAAAACATTCCTCACATATTACCACTAATCAAATCAACAAAACTAATCACACACATCAATTGGGGCGTCTCTCTTGCTAAAAATTAGGGATTCTCTTGAAGAACGCAAAAGGGGATTTCATTATACTGTGGAGAAGTATATCAAATCATCCTAACAATCAATATCGATTACAGCTATGATGAAGAACGCAAAAGGGGGGATTTCACTGTTTTTTGACCTAATTTGCATCTATAAAATCCGCAACTCTCATTTGATTAGACATCACAATCACAATTCACTCATCATTATCAAGTAACATGTATGTTTGTTACTAATCCTTAATAGTGGTTTTTTTTCAAACCATTTTTATGTACTTTAATTGTGATTCTTATTCAACTAGCGAAAGAAATGGAACAAAGCAAGAAAGCAACTTTTGGTTATGCCCCTGGTATGGTTTACAACTTGATTATACAATGCATTTTAATGTTCATGATAACTAATATGTGAATCATATGTTTTTTACATTTTCAGATACGCCATATGAACCAGACAATGGATCATAGTCAATGGACTCAACCACTGTTCCAAAAAATGGTATGTTGAATCTCAAAATTTTAATCCTAACCTGAGTTTGTTTATGTTCTAATTGTTGTACATTACTATGAATTGTAGATTGTATATCTATGTGAATATTTAGAAAGAACCAATACATACAAGTGATGATGCTTTATATCACAAGATAATAGGCACGCTTAATGGGTGTTTGGATTAGCTTCTCTAAGGCTTATGGGTTTATTTGAAACTGAAAAAGCTTATAAGCTCACTTTTCCGGCTTATGAACTTATGAACTTGAGCTTATTTCTTATTTAAGAGTATTTACTTTAAGCTTATTTGGCAGGCTTATGGGCCTATTGAACTTTTGAAAAGCTCATAAGCTCAAAACTTTGGGCTTATGAGCTTATGAACTTCAATAAGCCATAAGATCACATTGAAAAGCTCATAAGCCGAGATTACAAATTTGAAAAAGCTCCCAAATAAACATAAAAAAAGGGGCTATAAGCCGAAAAAAGCGGTTTTTTAGATTCAAAAAAGCCCAGATAATAAGCTAATCAAAACACCCTCTTACTGGTAATTATGGCGCATCAAAATGGTAAAAAAATGTAGGTAGTCAAGGAAGGGGGACCTGATCAAGCAGTTGAAGTGAACCACGCTAATAACGGATAGCTTCCAAAGCCATTACTGTTCTAACTGCACAAACAGCCAAATCCATTACTGTTTTATAAAAATGTCCCAATAAAATAGTTTATATATGTATATAGAGATTGGTAATGATGACAGTAATGAAAGTTACCTTCGGGTCGGGTAGGGAGTGATGGCGGCGCTGCTGAAACTTACAAGTTACAAACAATAATTATGTATGGTTTACAACCTGATTATACGTTTCATTTTAATGTTCATGATAACTAATATGTGAATCATATGTTTTTTACATTTCAGATACGCCATATGAACCAGACAATGGATCACAATCAATGGACTCAACCACTGTTCCAAAAAATGGTATGTTGAATCTTAAAATTTTAATCCTTAATAAATGTAATTTTCAAGCATTATCCATTAGTTCCTGTAATATATCAATGATAATAACAAGCTTATATTGTTCTTTATGATAGCTTATAAAGAAGTTCTACGTAGGATTTGAAACTATCGATGTTTTTATTTTCATTTTTGTTCTTCATACATTTGTTCAAGCAAATTTTTAATATTTTAAGTTATTCACTTTCTTTTTAAATTTATTGTTCAAAACTCTCTATGTCACTAAAATGTTTTTTACTAACGAATATTATGAAAGTAGCCCGCCCATCGGAAACAGTCTTTGCAGAAAATATGTTAACAGCGCAAAAAAATTGGAGCCTGCATCTTTTTCTGGCAAATAGCACATAAGTTTTCTGCCGCAATTATCAGCAGAATGTTTGACTGCAATTGTCTGCCATTTGTTGTACTGTCACTTGGTGTACCTCATATCTGCTTCACTGATTTCTCAGTGCCTGATGTTTCACGATCGCGAAAGGTAATCTTCATTATTTATATCTTAAAATGTTACGTTACGAATAGTAGAGTTATATATTTGAACCGATGTTAGCTTAGTATTTTACTCCTCGAAGAGTATTTGACCCAAGTTACCTGATATTATCCATTATTCAGCCCGCGCACACAGCTATTATCCATTTTGACCCATACTCAATGTCAACTTAAAATGATTCATGTTCGGTACTTGACCTTAGCTTCAGGTTTAATGATATAAAGAAAATAAGTACTAACGTGTCCATGTATTCTTTGCTTGATAGTACTAATATAGTAATCAACCTATATGTTTTTTACTTATTATAACTGTGTGAGCTCATGTTTGTTCATAAAGACCTATTTGACTTCTAAAAAAGCTTGCGACAAAGTACTATTTCTATATGAATTAGATGTCGCCTTAATAGTTTGCTTGAACACTACTAAATTTGATTTACTTTTGTGGAGTTTTAGGCATGTTTTATAAAGTCATTATCTAAAAAAAAAAGATAACATCTTGGGCAAGGTGTAAAACTATATTGTGGGAAAACAAGATTGATTATATGCGGGATTTTAGAGACAAAATCTAATGTTAGGAAGCGTACTCTATTTTGTAAGCGCAATCTTGAATACCCACTTATGATGGTTCAGGGGGTGGGTTTAGGGGGTTGAATACCCACTTACCATCGCTATCATTTTGCATTTAGACACAACACTAAACGAATACGCTGCAGTGTACAAGACGTAACACAAAATTCATGATAACCTTTAAGATTTTGTAGCAGAATTAGTCATGCTTGAAAATTCATTATGATATGAATATCTGAACATCTGATTATGGTGCAGATATTTGCTTCAGTTATCATGGCTGAAGAGCAAACAACACCAATGGCTGCAGACGAAGTAGAACCAAAGAAAGAAGCTCCGCCTAAATGACTTGAGATAAGTTATAAGTTTTAATTTTTTTGTTCACAACTCTCTATGTCACTAAAGTGTTTTTACTAACGAATCTTATGAAAGTAGCCCGCCCATCGGGCGGGTTAAGCAACTAGTATATATATATAGGGAGAGTTAACGTGAGATCAAACTTAAAGTTGTAAAAATAAGATCAAGTCTAAAAAATTACAAAAACATTTATAAATAATATTTTAGCAATAATACACATAAAAATAATATTTCAATACAAATTAACATTTTAGCAACTAATAACCAAATGATACATGAGTTTGTATTAGTGATACACTTGATACACATTACACTAAAAAATATTCCAAAATCTGATACACATACAAAAACCTGATACACATTACACTTCTAATCAAAGTGTATCACCTAGGTTTCGTAATTTTTAAAAAGAAATCTATCGAAACTTTAACAATTTTAGTTGTTGTTAATAAAAAATTTATTTTTGTTGTAAGGAGAGTGTCGCTTGTCAAATTTTAATTGGATCTCATTTTAACAACTTTAAGTTGGATCTCAAATAAGATCAAACTTAAAGTTGTTAAAATGAGATCCAACTAAAATATGACAAGTGACAATCTCCTTATAACAAAAATATATTTTTTATTTACTAGAAATAAAATTGTTAAAGTTTGGATATATTTCTTTTTAAAATTTACGAAACCTAGGTGATACACTTTGATTAGAAGTGTATTGTGTATCAGGTTTCTGTATGTGTATCAGGTTTTGGAATATTTATTAGTGTAATATGTATCAGGTATATCACTAATCCAAACTCATGTATCATTTGGTTATTAGTTTCTAAAATGTTAATTTGTATTAAAATATTATTTTTTTTGTGTATTATTGCTAAAATTGTTATTTATAAATGTTGTAGTGGTTTTATAGACTAGATCTTATTTTTACAACTTTAAGTTTGATCTCACATTAACTCTCCCATATATATATATATATATATATATATATATATATATATATATATATATATAGGTTTTTAAAAAAGTTGTCAGTGATTAAAACTTGATCACGTATAGTATCCCCAGACTCAAAGAGTCCGGACCAGATACATATGAGCACGAAGAATGTCGCTAAGACACCAAATCTCCAGATCTAACAGAAGTCCGGACAACGCACGAAACCAGTCCGGTATGACCAAACAATTGCAGCAGATTCGTTGCTCCATATAGTCGCGGCATAATGATGAGCTGCGGAAGGTAAGCAAGTCCAGAACGACATTGCGATCTCGATCACTGCCTAACCCAAAGAGAGTAAGGAATATAACTTGGGGTCTGGAAATAAACATGGACGTACCAGAAAGGGAAAGAAGCGGCGACTTGACAGTCAAGAGCATTGTTACCAAAACATAAAGTAGTCAATGGGTATGACTTCAAGGCAAACATTCTATAACCTATCGATCCATATGGTGCATCACATCTCGTGACCCCCAAAAGATGACAAAGGTGTTCAGCTATAAATAGGAGTGCATTAAACATTTTAAATGTTGCAACTTCCCTTACTAAACATACACACACTTTCTCTCTAAATACTTACTTTCGCACTCGATGTTGAGACTAGCGGTGTTTTTCTTTCTTAGCGGAATATCATGAGTACTTTCACTTAGTCCAACATTCTTTAGACTTTCGCGAAACCCCGTTCACGTAATTCTGAATCATATTATAATATCCTATGGAATTTTTTACTAACAAGTTCACGCCATCCATGAGGGCTTTACATAACCACGTTTCAATCTTTTTTACCAAATGAGTAAAACGGCAAGTGAAGCTTCCCCGTGCCATGAAGGTTCCATGGTAAGAAACATGGCTGGAAAAGGAAGTGGAAAAATTCCCAAATATCCACCGGGATACGTGTTGGAAGAGGTGGTTCGTGACTTTCGTGATAAGCATTATGACGAGCTCCTACAACTGATGGCTGATAAAGTCAATCAGAAGAAACTCAAAGGGGTCAAAGCTCGCCTGAGTTTCTGGGAGGGCTCACAAAAAAACTCACAAACCCAAGGAAAATTCCAATATTCCGAATCAAAATCGGGAGAAAAGAGGAAAAAATCCAAAAAGAAGAGGAAAGGCAGCCCAAGCACCAAATCAAGGACTAGCCTTTATTCTCAATCCTATAGTGTCTTTTCAAGACATGGATGCAAGGACCCAGAAACCTCTCCTCACAAGAACTCCGAAGGGGGCAATGTTTTTACCCTACTAGAAGATAGAGAAACCGATGTTTTTCTCGCCTGAGATCCAGGTACCGCACATGAGGAGGCTGGACAAAGAGTGCCGAAGGTCCGCTAGTTCCCGATTGGGATCTAGAGTACCGGAGAAGCGAAGGAAAGAGACTAGGAACCTCATCCGAAGATATGTCACATGCTCTAGTGACAGACAATGGGAGATTTAAAGAAATTGAAATAAAGTTGACCGCGCAAAGTGTAGGATTTAGTTCTTTTAAAGGAAACTACTCCATCGGAAAGCGAAAACAGTGGATGGGGACATTGGAAATTCCTGATCAAAGAGATGAAAATCGAGCATTGAGGAGGATGACGTATACCTTACATATAAGTGTGAGGAGACAACCCCCTTCACTAGTCAAATCCGCAAGTTTATTTTTCCAAATAGGATTCGAATGCCGGCTAAAGTTAAAACATATAACGGTACCAGAAAAACATGTAATGGTACCGGAAAAACATATAACGGTACCGGAGATCCGGAAGACCACCTGATTTTTTTAGATGGCGGTTGTAAGGGAGAGATGGGCAATGCCAACCTGGTCTCTTATGTTCAATTCAACCCTGATGGGTACGACCCGACTATGGTTTTATGAGCTCTTTCCCGAAAGAATTAATAGCTTTGAGGATCTACGAAGGGATTTCTTATCCTCCGTTTTTTAACAGAAGAACTACACCGAAGATCCTGTAGAACTTCACCATATTAAGCAGAGGGAGGGGGATTCCACAGAAGAATTCATGGATTGTTTCAAGCCTACATGTCAAGGGAGCCTCATAATGCATGATGGAATCTAAACTCATGCATGGGATAACTAATCAGAGATGATCAACCAATTGAATGATAATATACCTAAAACAATGGATGAAATGTGTAAGGCAATGAAATCCTTCCTCCGAGGAGAAGTAGTCGCGGCCAACCAATCCAAGAAAAGACTTTTCTATCTTGGAAGAACAACGAGAACTTAGCTAAAATGATGGACGCATCAGGTTTCGAAAAGAAGTTAGATATTAAGAGTCGCCAAATGTCAGGCGGTAGAAGAAGTGAGTTCTTTACTCCTCTCCTAAAAACACCTAAGGAGATCCTAGCAATGGACTCCGTCAAATGCACTGCTCCACCACCTTTGGCGAGCTCTGTGGAGAACAAAAACAAGAAAAAAAATGAGAGTTTCATGGAGATAAATAGCATAACACAAACGATTGTTACCACCTAAAGAGACAAATAGAGGAAGCCATAAGGTCAGGCCAATTTGACCACCTCATAAAAGAAAGGAAAGCCAAAAAGAGGCTATTCAAAGGCAGTAAAGAAAGGAGAAGTCGCGACTGTAGAACCATAGAAGGGGTTAACGGTGTTTTCGATTGATTTGAAGTTTAACAACTTCTAGTCCCAAAGAGCAAAGAGTGGATATGCACAACAACAATTACAACCACATTATGAAGAGAGTAAAGATAGAGATAGACACAACAATATATACTGGTTCGGGATGGGGGTTTATACCGTCCGTACACCAAGTTGCGAATTCACGACACCGATACTATCACTAAGTATAATCATTATGGTGGACTATAAACCGTTATAACTTCACTTTATCGACATGCACAAAGATCAGCGCTCAATAAGAAGAGCTACTCCTAACGATATTCCGCCCATGGAAATCACCCGCAAGAATCTCGTGATTCAACTTAACAACATAGACCAATAATGATCACAAAGAACTTCCCTCGGAAGTATCAACCCCAACTAGACCTTCCTCGATCTAGGCTTGATCACCAAGATAAAAGACTTGATTACACTCTTACTTATCCACAACCTAGATAAGACTTCGAATGATTATAAGTGTTTGATTTTTTGAGATAAACTAACCTAGCCTAGAGACTTGATTCTAATAGAAAGGTTATAAAAAGGAAGACTCTCAATACAATTCACAAGATTAGATTAGGTTCTTGTGAATCTCTGTTGCTAAAAAAAGTGTTCAGTTAATAGATGATAAGAAGAGAAGTTAGAACACAATAAGATTGTAGACTTAAAGTGTAGAGAAAAAATGAAAATATAAAGAAATAATGTTTGGCAAGATTTGAGAATAAAAAAGACAAGAGGTGGGTATTTATAGACAGACCAAGCAAATGCCACGCCGAGACTGGCGCCCTTGCGCACTATGCAGTGCGGCAGCCATGTCCAAGATATTTCTTGGTATGTTCATTAATACCCAATTCTTGTTAAACCCTCAAGTGCAATTCACCTTTGACCTTTCCAAGTTCATTCCAACACTCAAAAGTGTGATAAGGTCAACAACCTTATTTATCCAAGGTTTTGAGAATTAAAGCACTTTGTGAAGTGATAACTAGATAGTTAGAGGTTTAGTCCGAATTCCAAGAGAAAGAGAACAACAATTGGACATTAGATGTAGGGTAAAATCTTGCCTCCCAAATTTGAATTTCAAAATTCAAATTCAAAAACTAGTTGCTGCTGGTGATGAGTTGCATATTGTGAGAGGGTTGAGAGTGTAAGATAATTGTGTCATAAGATATGTAAGAGATGAGTTGTAAAGATGAGCATTTAAATTTCAAATTAAAATGGAAGTTGGTGATTGTGAGAGGGTAGTATTTGGAGAAGAAATATGTATAAGAAGATGTGTAAGCTGGTGAGTTGGAGGTGGGAACACCATAGGTTTGAATTGGAAGAATGTTGGGGAAGTTTGAGTGTGTGGGAGGTGTTATGTAAATTCAAATGAGATAGTTGTGCTTGTGTGTGTAAGTGAGGTGTTTTGTATAATGTGTGTGTATGGTGATTAAAATTCAAAATTTGAATGAAAATTATAGGAAGTGTAGGAGTATAGGTTTTTAAGGGAGTGACGTGGCCAATCCAAGAACACATGTATAGAATGCAGTGAAGGAGTTTGAAGCTTGGAGAAGAAGGTGGTGATGTGTTCACTTTGTGTTGGTGGAGAAGAATGTATGTCAAAGAGAATGTTAATGTATTAGGATATGAAATGTAGGAATGTAGGAGACAAAAGGAATTAGTAGTGGATTGTGTTGTGGCGTAGGGAACAAGAGTGTAATAGAATGTTTGTGTGAGAGATTTAAACTCATTCAAAGGGTATTCATATTTCAAGAACTCAAAATCAAGCATTTAAGTTTGATAATATTTAATTAGGAAACAATTGAATCATTTACTTATCATCTTGATATAAGTAAGATAACTGATGTGCATCAAGGTAAAAAGCAATATCCCATGAATGAATTTTTTTTAAGCAATGTCGCCTTAGTTTAAGTGACCATTAAAGGAGTAAATGCATTATGTGATTAGTAAAGACGGATGTAAGGATTATAGTCACTTGAATAAGTCTCATAGGTTTGAGGAAAAACAATTCCGCCTTAGCGAGGCTTATAAAAACAAGTTTTGAGTTTGCGTTTTATAAAAATGATATTTTGGGAATCTCTCTAAGTCTAAATCTTAATGTGAATATCTAAAATATCGTATACGAACCTGTATTGAAAGAATCAACTTAGTTGGGAAAGACGAAAGTCGACTTGGAAAAACTGAATGCACAAAACACGCCATTGGCGCACTGGCCACGTGCTGACGCGTCACCTGGAAAATATTAGGGAGGCTTTGGTCATTGTTGCACCGAAAATCTCCTCCTTTTTTATGATGACAAATATTTTTCCAAAAGCAAATAGTATTACTTACGAAGCATGATGAAGACACCGTTAATTTAGCTTGCGTCTTGAACTTACTAGCTTGAAGGCTTTAACTCTTTGACTTTTGGAGATAGATACCCATGCTTTTCATGTTCGTACGTAATTTGGTGAAGATCTTGAGAACACTTTATATCTTCACTTTGCTTTCTTTTCCCCTTTTTCTCGAAGCAAAAAAGGTTCTTGAGCATAAAAATACCAAATGTATGAATGTAGAGACTCCAATTATGTTAAGGCTTCTTCAAAGCTCCCCCTAGATCGTTTCTCCTCTTCTTCTAAGGCATGGATCCATGGGTGAAGAAGCACCAGCTTGGTGGTATCATGGCTAGGTGACCATTTGGCGACTTAAATACAATGGTTAATTCAATAAGTGTAAATCATGCATTCCAAAATCTACATTAATGTTTACATTTCATTCCAACTGTAGCATAAGTGAACAAAATATGCTACTACATTAATGACATAAACAATATGTTGGGTTTTTGGTTCTGCTAGAAGAATTACACTAAGTGTGGAACCACTGCTAGTGTAATAGTTACCACAGCTAGAAGGGAAGTTACCACTGCCCAAGACAAAGTTGTGACAATCCGTACTTTCAGGTCATTTCTCGACACGATGCATGTCTCATTATTTCAACATTTATAGTAAACTTGGTTTACTTGTTTCAAATTCGCGTAACCTTGGAGGTTTAGCGGCGAATTCATGATCATGACATCACGTACATTTCATATGGACTATGATTAGTCTACATTTCATTGACATCATTTGCATCTCATTAATTCATTCATGACATTTCATTTCACTTTATACGCGTAATTTTTATATTTAATAATCTTTATCGCGTGAGTTATTATTTTGAATATTTAATCCATTACTTTCAAAAATGATCCCGATGTATTTTAAACTTACATTTAGTTTATAAAAACTATATTTTTAGTTTTCCTAGTGTTTCAAATTTATTTGGTATAGAAATCGTTAAAATTTAATTATTACGTCGTTTTTCTTAAAAACTACTCGATAATTTTTATATCACTCAAATTTCACAAGGAAAGTATTTTTACAATTTTTATCATCTCAATACAATCTATTTTGACTTATTAAAAACTTACTTGCACCAAAAATTTCCATTTACCCTACAAGATTTATTTAACTTACATTTTCTTTACAACTTATACAAGTTATACAAAAATATATACAAGTAAATGTTTAAAAAAAAAAATATATATATCTATCATTTCCCCCCCCCTTGGCCGACCAAGGGGGAAGGGTGTTAATAAATGATGCATGGTTCTTGATTGATAATGTTTTTACTCAAACATAAAAAGTCTACCTCAAATTATTACATACACTTCATTTCTCATTCACAAAGTGTTAGAACAAAACATTTCTCTCTTCTTTTTGCTCCATAAAACCGGCCACACTCAAGACACAAAAGGGATCAAAAGTTTTGCAAGATCAAGTGTTATTACAACCTAGTATATACTCTTTTTATGGTTTTGAAATAAAAACCAAGGGTATTTAAGTTAATCCTTGTTACTTTCACCTCATCACTATCACTTGTAAGCATGTTTTTATCATTTTTATGTTTCCTTTTCATTTTCATATGTTTCTTTTCATTTTTGGAGATATTATGCATGATATGTGATTTATACCATTTATTTCATGATTTTAGAGTTATATATACATATTGGTCATCCTATAAATATTCCCATGGTATTGGTTGGTCTTGATGGTGATTAGGAACCCATGACACCCTAAGAAGGTGTATGGTAGGATTAGATTAGTTTTGGAGTTGATTTGAAGGGATTAGAATAGGTTTTGTCCGAGAAAAACTATTTTCGATAAGTATATTTTATGTTCTGTCCTTGTTTTGCTTTTCTGGAAAATCCGACAGTAGGCATGACTTTTTGGCCTTGATTTTTAGAAAATATACTTTAAAACGAATCCGTGGCCGCTTGAACGGATAAAAGCGGACTTATAACGAAGAAGTTATGGATTTTACAAGTTTGACGACGAAAATTATATTTTTCAGAAATTTCAGCAACATGTTTTTATCTTGTACGGGTCAAAAATGAGCCTTAAGCTTCACAAATTATTTCGACTTCTCAAAAATATATTAGTTTACTTCGATACGAAGCTAAGGACATATTAAACGTAGAAAACGGATTTGAAACGACAAAGATATGCACTTTTTCATAAACTTGCCGTAACTAATTTTCTGCACACTATTAGCCAAAAACCACCATCTTTAACCCTTATTATCTTTATGTTCGAGACCTTTTGGACGAAAACTCCTGAACTGAAACTTTTAGATATCGATACAAACTTTCCAAAACAGTCGATTTCGTTCTCTAACGATCGACGTACACTGTTTTACGACTAGTTTTCCGGAGCCATTTTTGTTAATTTCACGATTTTTCCGACGACATTGTTTTGCGACGAAAAGTGGTAATTTCTCTAAAAATCATTATAAAACCATTGTAGGATGACATTTTGACGTATAAACATGTAAAGTGATTTTTGTTTGGTCAAGGCGTCAAAAGAGTATTTTTCGACGTCGAGTAATATTTTCAAAACTCATAAATGGTATAAATAACATATCAAGTGCATGCATAACATTACATTGCAACTCATGACATATCATATCATTGATAATAGGTCCCGGTTAACGCATCACATTAAACCTCGGTGTACTCACTTTTGCCATTATTCCAGTTTATCCAAGTGAGTTTTCATAGCCCCGTTTTACATGCTTTCGATTATTTTCAAACCCACGGGGGAGAATACATTGCACTACATTTTTCTTTGTACGATACCAAGTATGTTAAATTCAATTACATTGCTTAAGTTACCGCATTTGCCAATTTGAAAGTCCCCATTACTTGAACATGAACCGTTAATCTTTGAAGCGAGGATGAGTGGATAGATCTATCGAGGGTGACGCCTCCATCCGGGTTGGTGAATCCCAACCAGGAAAACGGATGCATTTCATTTGATCACATTACGGAGTTGTCCGGCAAACACTCTGCAGGGGCATACATGATTGAACAGTCTAGTTTCGGGGTCATGGGCTTAGAGCAATTGTAATATTATTTTTACGTGACGGATGGTCATGCATGATAGATACTTGTGTAGTCGTATAAAACATTTACATAAACCTATGATTTCTCACCAACATTATTGTTGACCGTTTTTAGCAATGTATTTTCAGGTAACTGAGGCATTCGCATCATGACATGGTTTAGGGACCTACATTTTGAGTCGCGGCGTCGACTTACATTATGTACATTATGGTACTTTATTTCAAAACATCGTTTGGATTTGTAACATATTTATATTTCCGCAAACTTGATAACCTTTTGGGACCGATGTTGTACTCTGAATGTTTTTATGATATATCCAACGATGTGTTTTTAAAACGGCACTTTAGGTCGTTCAATATAACTGTGATGTGGTGCGATGACAGTCAATCCCCAGAATTCCATTCTGCAAAACAGGTAAATTGGGGGTGTGACAGATTGGTACCAGAGCTACAGTTATAGAGAACTAGGTTGCATCATTGACCCTAGACTATAGCTACATTATCATAGCATCTCATCATTTCATCATAGTACATATTCATGTTTATCATGCGGATTCACTTACACTTTATTCGAGATTATTTACTTTTATTTCATATCGGTTGTCACAGACATGTCTTCAGATTCACATCCCATCACCATATCATCGGACTCTAGCTCGGATGATGTTCCAGATAACCCCATCATGGATGATGTTGCATCACATTCCACTGAGATCGTATCTTCCATTGGATCTACTCCAGTCTTTCCACCTATCATGACCGACATTGAGACCGAACCCTTCGAGGAGGGCGAGGTTGCACCCACTCCTCATGTTAGCCCGACTCACGATCCATCGGCACCACTACTAGCACCATCACCACCATCATCACCATATCCATCATATTTTCTTAGAGATCCTTTGCCTACGACAGACTTGCCGCCCAAAAAGCGTGCTCGTTTTGATATCCCTACACCAGCATCTACTGAGCCCGAGCCACCCGCTAGATTTGAGTTAGGAGAGAGTTCTAGGGCACTGCCACGACAGCCTTCTACCGAGGCGTTAGGAGCCCGTATTGATAGTCGCAGATCCAGTTGATAGTTTGACACGACGGTTGGAGGAGTTGTCAGTAGATAGGATTGAACCCATCGCTGAGGAGGTCGAGGGTTTGATATTAGGCAGGGTTTGTATTGATTTGTCTCATCAGAGTATTCAGAATAGGCAGTTAGAGGACAGGGAGAGTATTGCTTCTTTGCAAGTTCAGGTTGATGAGTTGAGGAGTTTGGTGGATAGTTTGGTTATTCAGGTTCGCGATCTTGACAGGTGGCGGGAGCACCATGAGGTGCCTTATGTAGACTTTTGTCATTGTATAGTTTTGACCATTATTATCCTAGTCACAAGGTGTGTGACGTAGTTTAAAGAACTTGTTGTATTTTGGTTGTTGTACAAACAAATGTATCAAGTATTGACTCTACTATGTAGGAATGGTTATTATTATCTATGATATCGGTCCATGTAGGCCGAAATTTTCATGTATATTATCCACGTGTGTTGTGATTATATTTGAGATATTTCGTTATTGTTCCGTTGTGATTCCATTTATCTTTATGCATGATGTGGTTGTGGATATATTTGTATGATGGTTGTTTCTACTTACGAGTTCTCATGATTGTTTCATCTTGTGATTTTGAAGAATTATGGCGCCTAAGAAAGCCACACCGGAAATGACCCAAGCAGCAATTCAAAAGTTGGTGAATGATAGCATTGCTAATGCACTAAGAGTCGAAAGGGAAACAGTGGCTGCTGCTGAAGCCGCTAGGCTAGCTACTGCTATTGGTAATGCCGGAGGATCTGGGGTTAAGAAATGTTCGTACAAAGATTTCAAGAGTGGTGAACCCACTAAGTTTCGAGGTACCGAGGGAGCTACTGCAATGGTACGATGGTTTGAGAAGTTGGAATCAGTGTTTTTGCTTTGTAACTGTCCGGATGACAGTAAGGTCAAGTTTGCTACGAGCACATTACTCGATGGAGCGTTGTCATGGTGGAATTCATACGCTCAACCGATTGGAATGGAGAATGCTTTTAAGCTTACTTGGGAGGAATTCAAGGGCTTGGTGACTAAGAAGTTTTGTCCTCGAACGGAAATCAAAAAGTTGGAGACGGAGTTCTATGAATTGGTAACCATTGGTTATGATATCGACACATACATTCGGAGGTTCCAGGAATTAGCCACGTTATGCCCGTCGATGGTATCGGATAATGAAAAGTTGCTAGAGGCTTTCATCGGGGGACTTCCCGAAGTTATTCAAGGAGATGTGACTTCGTTTGATCCACAAACAATTGAGGAAGCTATTCGAGTGACTCAGAAGTTGATGGCACAAGTGGTGAAGCGAGGTAAGTACACCACCACTAACCGAAACAACAACAACCCCAACAACCGTTTCAACAACACTAACCGAGGCAACTACAACAACAACAAACGCAAGTGGGACAACACTAGGGGTAGGAATGCTACTCAACAACCGCCCAAGAGGCAAGAGGTTGCTAAGGCTTATGTTGCGGGTCCGAAGGAAGGAAAAGGATATACGGGGGTTTTGCCGAAGTGTAATAAGTGTTTGAGTCACCACAATCCGGGTCGATGTCCTTATCCGTGTGAAAATTGCAAGAAAGTTGGTCACCGTACTAGGGATTGCAAGTGGCCACAAGTTACATGTTTTGGTTGCGGGGAAACCGGACACTACAAGAGGGATTGTAAGAAAGGAAAGAATCAAGCAAATCCGAATCAAGAAGGTTTGGCACGAGGAAGGGTTTACGTCATCGGAGGCGAAGAAGATAGGGAGGACCGAATGTCATAAGGGTACGTTTCTTCTCAATAATCGTTACGCTTCAGTTTTATTTGATTCGGGTGCCGATAAAAGTTTTGTGTCCAATGCATTTGCACCTTTGCTCAACATTAAGCCAACCACCTTAGATACATCATACATTGTTGAATTAGCTAATGGTAATTTAGTTAGCACAAATACCATTGTCCGCGGTTGCACATTCAATTTTCTTAATCATCCCTTCAACATAGACCTCATGCCCGTAGAGCTTGGTAGTTTTGACGTCGTCATCGGCATGGACTGGTTATCTAAGCATCGTGCGAAGATCATTTGTGATGAGAAAGTTGTTCATCTTCCCTACAACGGCGAAACTTTGATTATTCGTGGGGAACGAAGTGGAACCAGACTTAGTATCATATCGTGCATCAAAACGGAGAAGTACATTAAGAAAGGTTGTCTTGCTTTCTTAGCTCATGTAACCGAGAAAAAGTCGGAGGAGAAGCGACTTGAAGATGTTCCTATTGTCCGTGAATTTTCTGAAGTATTTCCCGAGGATTTACCGGGACTTCCACCGGCACGTCAAGTAGAATTTCATATTGACTTAGTGCCCGAGCTGCACCGATTGCGCGAGCACCGTACCGTCTAGCACCATCTGAAATGCAAGAATTGTCTAATCAATTACAAGAGCTTCTAGACAAAGGATTCATTAGGCCGAGTTCCTCGCCTTGGGGAGCACCGGTCTTGTTTGTGAAGAAGAAGGATGGATCCTTCCGAATGTGCATAGATTATAGAGAATTGAACAAGTTAACGGTGAAGAATCGTTACCCACTCCCCAGAATTGATGACTTGTTCGATCAGTTGCAAGGTTCTAGTATTTATTCCAAGATTGATCTTCGATCGGGTTATCATCAGCTTCGAGTTCGGGAAGAGGATATTCCGAAAACAGCGTTTAGAACACGTTACGGTCATTACGAGTTTCAAGTGATGCCGTTTGGATTGACTAATGCACCTGCGGTATTCATGGATCTCATGAATAGAGTTTGTAAACCGTATTTGGACAAGTTTGTTATAGTGTTCATTGACGACATCTTGATCTACTCCAAGAGCAAAGAAGAGCACGAAGAGCATTTAAGGATGATTTTAAGGCTACTCAAGAATGAGAAGTTGTATGCCAAATTTTCGAAGTGTGATTTTTGGAATCACAAAGTGCAATTTCTTGGTCATGTCATTGATAGTCATGGACTACAAGTTGATCCCGCAAAGATTGAAGCTGTGAAAGATTGGGCTACTCCAACGAATCCTACAGAAATTCGTCAATTTCTAGGACTAGCAGGGTATTACCGAAGGTTCATCGAAGGTTTTTCGAAGATAGCGAGACCTTTGACCAAGTTGACACAGAAAAACAAGAAGTACGAATGGGGAAAGAAACAAGAAGTTGCTTTTCAGTTGTTGAAGCAAAAGCTTTGCAGTGCGCCAATTTTGGCACTACCCGAAGGCATTGAGAACTTTGTTGTATATTGCGACGCTTCGCATAAAGGACTTGGGGCTGTTTTAATGCAAAACGAGAAGGTGATAGCGTATGCTTCTCGACAACTTAAGACTCATGAGAAGAATTACACAACTCATGATCTCGAGTTAGGAGCCGTAGTTTTGCGCTCAAGATTTGGAGACACTACCTCTACGGTACAAAGTGCACAGTGTTTACCGACCAAAAGAGTTTGCAATATATTCTTGATCAGAAGGAGCTTAATATGAGGCAACGTCGTTGGTTGGAATTACTCAGCGACTATGATTGTGAAATCAAGTATCACCCGGGAAAAGCCAATGTTGTGGCTGATGCTCTTAGTCGGAAAGAGAGGCCTAAACCTTTAAGAGTTCGATCATTGGGAATGACGATTATTTCTCCTCTACCGTCAAAAATCCACGAAGCACAAGTCGAAGCACTTAAGGAGGAAAATCGACCAAGTGAAAAGCTTTATGGTATGCCCGAAAGCGCAAATGGTTTTGTAAAGAGAGCAGATGGAGTATTATGTTTCAAGGATAGAATGTGGGTTCCATTGTATGGCGGAATACGAGAATTGGTTATGCATGAGTCGCATAAGTCAAAGTATTCTATTCATCCAGGATCGGATAAGATGTATCAAGATCTTAAGAAGCCTTCAGGTTTACTCCAACAACCGGAAATTCCTCAATGGAAATGGGAACGCATTACAATGGACTTTGTTACGAAACTTCCTAAGACATCGGGAGGTTACGACGCTATTTGGGTAATTGTTGATCGTCTTACCAAGTCAGCCCATTTCATACCGATTAGAGAGACATATTCCATGGAGCAACTCACTAGACTTTATGTCAAGGAAATAGTCTCGAGGCACGGAGCACCAATTTCTATCATTTCCGACAGAGATAGTCGATTCACTTCAAACTTCTGGAATTCATTGCAAGATTCATTCGGAACCAGATTAGAGATGAGCACAGCATATCACCCACAAACCGACGGTCAAAGTGAAAGGACCATTCAAACGTTAGAAGACATGCTAAGGGCATGTGTCATTGATTTTGGAAATGGTTGGGCTAACCATTTGCCATTGATTGAATTCTCGTACAACAATAGTTATCACACCAGTATCAAGATGGCACCATTTGAGGCACTGTATGGTCGCAAGTGCCGTTCACCTGTTTGTTGGGCCGAAGTAGGAGACGCACAACTTCTTGGTCCGAAATGGTACGGAAACCACGGAAAAGATTGTTCAAATTCGTGATAGACTCAGAACTGCAAGGAGTCGACAGAAAAGTTATGCGGATGTTAGACGCAAGGATTTGGAATTTCAAGTGGGAGACAAAGTTATGTTGAAAGTATCGCCTTGGAAAGGCGTGGTACGTTTTGGAAAGCGTGGGAAGTTAAACCCGAGATACATTGGACCATTCAAGATTTTGAGCAGAGTTGGTCCGGTAGCTTATCGTCTTGATCTTCCGTCAGAACTCAGTCATGTGCACAACACGTTTCACGTTTCAAACTTGAAGAAGTGTCTCTCGGACGAATCGCTCGTTATTCCATTGGATGAAATTCAGCTTGATGACAAACTCACTTTTGTGGAGGAACCTGTAGAAATCATGGACCGCGAGGTCAAGCAGTTGAAACAGAGTCGTATTCCTATTGTGAAAGTTCGTTGGAATTCTCGACGAGGTCCCGAGTTTACTTGGGAACGGGAAGACCAGATGCGACGCAAGTATCCTCATCTTTTCACCGACACCGTTACACCTAACAACGATTGAATTCAGGGACTGAATTCCTTTTTGGATGGGCGAATGTGACAATCCGTACTTTCAGGTCATTTCTCGACACGATGCATGTCTCATTATTTCAACATTTATAGTAAACTTGGTTTACTTGTTTCAAATTCGCGTAACCTTGGAGGTTTAGCGGCGAATTCATGATCATGACATCACGTACATTTCATATGGACTATGATTAGTCTACATTTCATTGACATCATTTGCATCTCATTAATTCATTCATGACATTTCATTTCACTTTATACGCGTAATTTTTATATTTAATAATCTTTATCGCGTGAGTTATTATTTTGAATATTTAATCCATTACTTTCAAAAATGATCCCGATGTATTTTTAAACTTACATTTAGTTTATAAAAACTATATTTTTAGTTTTCCTAGTGTTTCAAATTTATTTGGTATAGAAATCGTTAAAATTTAATTATTACGTCGTTTTTCTTAAAAAACTACTCGATAATTTTTATATCACTCAAATTTCACAAGGAAAGTATTTTTACAATTTTTATCATCTCAATACAATCTATTTTGACTTATTAAAAACTTACTTGCACCAAAAATTTCCATTTACCCTACAAGATTTATTTAACTTACATTTTCTTTACAACTTATACAAGTTATACAAAAATATATACAAGTAAATGTTTAAAAAAAAATATATATATATATCTATCATTTCCCCCCCCCTTGGCCGACCAAGGGGGAAGGGTGTTAATAAATGATGCATGGTTCTTGATTGATAATGTTTTTACTCAAACATAAAAAGTCTACCTCAAATTATTACATTCACTTCATTTCTCATTCACAAAGTGTTAGAACAAAACATTTCTCTCTTCTTTTTGCTCCATAAAACCGGCCACACTCAAGACACAAAAGGGATCAAAAGTTTTGCAAGATCAAGTGTTTAACAACCTAGTATATACTCTTTTATGGTTTTGAAATAAAAACTAAGGGTATTTAAGTTAATCCTTGTTACTTTCACCTCATCACTATCACTTGTAAGCATGTTTTTATCATTTTTATGTTTCCTTTTCATTTTCATATGTTTCTTTTCATTTTTGGAGATATTATGCATGATATGTGATTTATACCATTTATTTCATGATTTTAGAGTTATATATACATATTGGTCATCCTATAAATATTCCCATGGTATTGGTTGGTCTTGATGGTGATTAGGAACCCATGACACCCTAAGAAGGTGTATGGTAGGATTAGATTAGTTTTGGAGTTGATTTGAAGGGATTAGAATAGGTTTTGTCCGAGAAAAACTATTTTCGATAAGTATATTTTATGTTCTGTCCTTGTTTTGCTTTTCTGGAAACTCCGACAGTAGGCATGACTTTTTGGCCTTGATTTTTAGAAAATATACTTTAAAACGAATCCGTGGCCGCTTGAACGGATAAAAACGGACTTATAACGAAGAAGTTATGGATTTTACAAGTTTGACGACGAAAATTATATTTTTCAGAAATTTCAGCAACATGTTTTTATCTTGTACGGGTCAAAAATGAGCCTTAAGCTTCACAAATTATTTCGACTTCTCAAAAATATATTAGTTTACTTCGATACGAAGCTAAGGACATATAAAGCGTAGAAAACGGATTTGAAACGACAAAGATATGCACTTTTTCATAAACTTGCCGTAACTAATTTTCTGCACACTATTAGCCAAAACCACCATCTTTAACCCTTATTATCTTTATGTTCGAGACCTTTTGGACGAAAACTCCTGAACTGAAACTTTTAGATATCGATACAAACTTTCCAAAACAGTCGATTTCGTTCTCTAACGATCGACGTACACTGTTTTACGACTAGTTTTCCGGAGCCATTTTTGTTAATTTCACGATTTTTCCGACGACATTGTTTTGCGACGAAAAGTGGTAATTTCTCTAAAAATCATTATAAAACCATTGTAGGATGACATTTTGACGTATAAACATGTAAAGTGATTTTTGTTTGGTCAAGGCGTCAAAAGAGTATTTTTCGACGTCGAGTAATATTTTCAAAACTCATAAATGGTATAAATAACATATCAAGTGCATGCATAACATTACATTGCAACTCATGACATATCATATAATTGATAATAGGTCCGGTTAGCATCACATTAAACCTCGGTGTACTCACTTTTGCCATTATTCCAGTTTACCAAGTGAGTTTTCATAGCCCCGTTTTACATGCTTTCGATTATTTTCAAACCCACGGGGGAGAATACATTGCACTACATTTTTCTTTGTACGATACCAAGTATGTTAAATTCAATTACATTGCTTAAGTTACCGCATTTGCCAATTTGAAAGTCCCCATTACTTGAACATGAACCGTTAATCTTTGAAGCGAGGATGAGTGGATAGATCTATCGAGGGTGACGCCTCCATCCGGGTTGGTGAATCCCAACCAGGAAAACGGATGCATTTCATTTGATCACATTACGGAGTTGTCCGGCAAACACTCTGCAGGGGCATACATGATTGAACAATCTAGTTTCGGGGTCATGGGCTTAGAGCAATTGTAACATTATTTTTACGTGACTGGATGGTCATGCATGATAGATACTTGTGTAGTCGTATAAAACATTTACATAAACCTATGATTTCTCACCAACATTATTGTTGACCGTTTTAGCAATGTATTTTCAGGTAACCGAGGCATTCATCATGACATGGTTTAGGGACCTACATTTTGAGTCGCGGCGTCGACTTACATTATGTACATTATGGTACTTTATTTCAAAACATCGTTTGGATTTGTAACATATTTATATTTCCGCAAACTTGATAACCTTTTGGGACCGATGTTGTACTCTGAATGTTTTTATGATATATCCAACGATGTGTTTTTAAACGGCACTTTAGGTCGTTCAATATAACTGTGATGTGGTGCTATGACAGTCAATCCCCCAGGAATTCCATTCCGCTGCAAAACAGGTAAATTGGGGGTGTGACAAAAGTACTGCTAGTAGAAGACGCGTACCATTGCTATTGTTATTTACTACTGCTAGTATTATTATGTCGATTTATGTGTTTGTTATTCTAGAATGTTTTGAGTTGAAAGTTTTGTATTAGATAAATATAGAAAATATATTTATCTTGTAGAATAGGTATTGTATATTGTAAATGACTCCTTAGCCTATAAAAGTTGGAGGTCCTAGGTTAGAGTTAGATATACGTTTTGGTGATATCTAAAGTTGATCACTTCAAGGTTGTAAAACCCTAATACTGTCAAGAGTATTCGTATATTAATAAATATGTTGAGGTGTTTAGTGATAATTACCGTTCTATTATTATTAATCTTCTTAAGGTTAAACACTAGATTCCGCATAGTGTTTAATACATTGTGCTCGTTAAGCCAGCTTCTATATTAGATCGTTTGCTAAACTAGGATTAATATATTAATACGCGTTATCTAAACTATAACAGGGATCTAAGACACATCAGATCTTGGAGGTAAACAACTAACCTAGTCGTTTACAATAAACTACACGCCCTAGGTTACACACACACACACACCTTTACTAGACATCTACATTATGGAAGACTTGTATATAAAACCTACACCCCATGTCCTCTTTATATACTAGAGGATTAGGGTTTACAAAAGACTACAAAGGACTAATAAATAAATCTTCTTTTGCAAGCAAGTCCCTCAATCTTTTTTTAGATTTCCTTCTTGTCACTTTAAGTCCTTATTGTTTCATTCTTTATTGTTGTGTATCATCAAATCAATAAACCCAACAGGAACTTTGTTGAATACAAAGCCATAGTCAGATAATTGGGATCTCATCCATAAGATTTGAGCACAACAAGATGACATGGCTATGTATTCAGCCTCTATAGAGGATATGGATGTACTCATTTGTTTCTTTGAAGACCAGCTTACTAACTTATCTCGTAAAAACTGAGCACCTCCTGACGTCCTTCGACATGTATCTTGACACCGTGCATGGTCTACATCTGCATAGGCTGTTAGTGACATATCGGTGTCATTCGGATACCAAACTCCCATGTTAATGGTTCCTTGGAAATACCGAAAGACCCGTTTAACTGCTTCAAGGTGCTTTTTGGTAGGCTTAGCCTAGTATCTAGCACACATGCATACATCGAACAGAATATCAGGTCTACTAGCTGTGAGGTACATTAGGGATCCAATCATACTACGATATTTCATTTGATCAACCGTGATCCCTGAGTGGTCCTCATCCAGTTTTGTATGCTCCACCATGGGAGTGTCAACAGGGTCACAAGAATCAAATCCAAATTTCTTTAAAATTTCATTTGCATATTTAGATTGATTAATAAAAATGCCTCAAGGACTTTGTGAAATTTGTAATCCCAAGAAAAATGAGATTTGTCCCATCATAGACATTTGAAATTTGGAGCCCATCTCCTTTGAAAATCGGTCACATTCATTAGGGCGGTCGAGGCAAAAATAATATCATCAACATAAATTAGAACGTGAATTAAATGTTTTCCTGACTTTCTGGTGAACAGTGTGGGATCAACTGCTCCTTTGATGAATCCATTTGATAAAAGAAACTTTGACAGCATATCGTACCATGCCCTAGGAGCTTGCTTCAAACCATAAAGGGCCTTCTTCAAGCGGTAGACATGGGTCGGATATTCTGGATCCACTAAACCTTTTGGTTGACTGACATAAACCACCTCTTTAAGATCTCCATTGAGAAAGGAAGTCTTTACATCTATCTGATAGACCACCATATTCTTGCTGGCAGCATTAGCCAGAAAGATTCTGATAGCTTCAATTCATGCAACCGGAGCAAATGATTCCTCAAAGTCAATCCCTTCCTCTTAACGATATGCTTTAGCCACTAACCTTGCCTTATTCTTCAGAACATCACCGTGCTCATTAATCTTTACTTTGAAGATCCACTTGAGAGCAATAATCATAGCACAATATGGAGCAGGTACTAATTCCCATATATCAAGACAATCAAACTCATGGATTTCTTCTTGCATAGCACTAAACCAGCTGTCCTCAGACATTGATGTTTTGACATCTTTAGGTTCGATCTTTGATAATACAGAGTTGAAGAATCACTATAAGGCATCAGTAGCGAGTTGTTTACGAGTGGATACCGGACGAGAAGGATTCCCAATGATATTGTCCAATGGATGATCATGTGTCCATTTTTTGAGATGTGCATGTAGTTGATGGTAAGGAACTGATGAAGCCGAGTTAGGATCCCTTGGTGAAGATATTTCGGGTGTAGATTCAGGAGCAAATATGTTTTCAAACGGAGCATCTTCGGGAGTTGCAAAGGGATTTTCTTCAAAAGAATTCCTAGCTGCATTTCCATGATGTACAGCCGAAGATTGAGGATTCGAAGATGATGATGAGTGATCGGCAACTGGTACTTCTTGAGATAAGGATATTGAAATGAATGGACCATCTGTATTGGTTGGATTAGAAGCAACAACAGTTGGTGGTGCAAAACTGTCATTAGCCTGAGGTTCATAATATTCATCAAACATCGGATCAAACAATTTCTTCAAGTCTTCTTCTGATGGAGTTACATAAGGAACTGCAGGGGAGTGATTCTGTACAAGAGAAGAACTGATGGGACTTCTTGAAAAAAATTGAGGTGCGGGTCCAGAACTGGATTGTCCAGGAGCCGTTTTCTCAGTCAGCTCATCGAACGTAACTTGAATAGTTTCCATTGTGTCTCGGGTTCTTTTGTTGTAAATTCGGTAACCCTTCCGATTCGGTGCATAACCAACGAAAAATCCAATATCCGCCTTAGCTTTTAATTTTCCCAAATCTTGACCGTCATTAGTTGGATAGCACAAGGTTCCAAACACACGAAGAAAAGAAAGATCCGATTTTCTGTTATGAACTAGTTCGTATGGAGTTTTCCATGAGTTGTATGAATTAGGGAACGGTTTTGGGTATAACATGCAGTGGAAATGGCTTCCGCCCAGAGAAACATTGGAGCCTTTGAATAAATTAGCATAGTCCTTGCGGCTTCAACAAGAGTTTGATTTTGTTTTTCAACAACACCGTTCTGTTAAGGAGTACGTGGAACACTTCTTTGATGGCTGATTCCAATGCGTTCATAAAACTGACTTAGTTCTTTGTTTACAAACTCAGTTCCATTGTCTGTTTGGATGATTCTAACTGTTTTATTGAGCCGAACCTGCAACTGTTTAATAAGTGTGATGATGACGTCGGGAATTTTATCCTTTGACCTCAAAAACTCAACCCAAGTGAACCGAGAGTAGTCATCAACAACAACTAGCACATATTTCTTCCCATTTATAGTCTGCACTCTCATGGGTCCGCACAAATCCATATGAAAGGTATGAAGAACTTCCATGTTGGAGTTTGTAGGTTTGGGTTTATGGGCATACTTTGTACTTTTGCCCAATTGATAAGCCGAACAAAGATGATCTCTTTCATACTTTAACCTGGGCAAGCCTCTTACGAGGTCCTTTCTGGAAAGATCATTGATGGTGCCAAAGTTCAAGTGATTGAGACGACAATGCCAAAACCATGACTTTGTTTTGGATGCTTTTGACAACAGACAAATTGTTGAAGACTTCATCATGCCTTCGATAGAGATGGTGTACAAATTAGTGCCACGAGTTCCCTTTAAAAGCTCAACACCATCCAATTCTCTAACGAAGCAAGTGTGTTTTCTGAAAGCCACTTCAAGATCAGAGTCGCAGAATTGACCAACAGAGAACAGATTATGACCAAGTCCTTCTACATAATACACCCGAGAGAATACACTTTCACCAAATACATAATCTCCGTAACCCATAATTGCCCCAAATTGGTCGTTCCCAAATCTAACAGTCCCGATGAATTTATTCACAAAGTTCTTGAGCCGTGAGCAATCTCCAGTCATATGCTTTGAACATCCTGAGTCCAAATACCACAGAACGATTTGTATGACCTGCAATTGAACACAGACAAGTATGGATGACAAGGATAATTTGGATCCCCATGAGAGAATGGGTTCCACTTGGTTAGTAAATGAGATTGGAACACCCACATCAGTAATAGAAGCTATGACATCATTAGTGGTGGATGCAAGACTAGTAGAAGCACTGGGCCTATGTGAAGTATGACTACTTCTTAAGGGGATGATCCTACCAGTAGGTTTTCATTCCTTAGTGGGCATAGATCTATTCCTTTTAGGACAAAATTTATTAACTTTGAATATTACGCTAGTGGGTTTCCATTGATAACCCACATTATTGAATTTTCTCGCTGTAGGTTTCCAATAATTACTAACCTTTTTTCAAATTGGCTTCCTGACATCCTAAACCTGTTTAGCATTTCTTACATTTTTGACTGGAGATTTAACAACATTTTTCAACTCATTCACAGCACATTCATGATAAACACCAGAAACCAAACATTCATTACATGTTTTGCAAATAGTGGCAGAATTCGAATTAATTACAGTACGCTTATAGCTAATACTAGAATCAACATGATCCGTCTTATTCAACTCAAACTTATTGTTCCTAGGGTGGTCTTCTACTTTCTTCCCTTGATCACTCTTGGCTCGTGAGGTCCTCTCTTTCTTTGTATTGCCTGGAGGTTTTTACCCGCTTACCTTAGTGTCAATGATTATTCCTGTAGAAGGAACAATGAGAATATTAGTTAGTTTCACTACTTTCTGCATTCCTGGTCTAGAAGTGCTGGGATCTGAGATTCTAGAGGCACATCAAAGGTCACATGCTTGACTTTAGGCATAGAACAAGGCATAACTACACTATCTTTCCTAGTACCAGATTTAGGACATATTGCTATTAAACATTCTAAGAGTTCCTGAGATCGTTTGGCATATAAGCATGCATGCCCAACCACATTATTAAGTGGTTTCTCTATCTTATCCTCTTCTACAATCTCACGAAGACATTCTAGAATATACTTAAGGTACGAAAAATATGTTTGACATGCAAGTTCATTATTCCTAAGATGAGGGGAAATATATTTCACAGACATAGCATATTTTGTACAAGCAGTCACCTTTGGTGCAACATTCTCACTACTGGTGATTGGCATCTTCCCTTTTACCTGACTCTTCAGATTCTCAATTTCTTTTTGCAAAAAAGTTATCTTTTCATTGTTCTTGTCATGAGTGATCTTAATTGATTCATATAACTCTTTGAAATGCAGTTTAACCTTTTCATTTTCTGCTAGAAAACACTCATTTTCATGTTGTAATACATTAATGATGTTTTAAAGATGAAAATTCTAAAAATTCTGAGAATCTAAAGGAGGAGGCATATGGGAGCCAGTCACTTTATTCTTTTCACCCTTCATATGGGAAATTTGGGCTTTCAACCTTTTGATCATGTTACAATGAGCTCGAATTTGTTCATCACATTTGTTTATTTCAAAAACTGCATCAAACTCAGGAGCATCCGAAGATGTCTTGGCATTTGAGGTTTTAACATTTTGTTTAAGATAATGATATTTTAATTGTAAATCAAGATATTCAACTTCCAATTTAGAAATATGTCTGACCATGTTATCATGATCATCCCTTTCCATTTTCTCATAGAATTTTGAATTCTTAGTCTCAAGCTCAATGACACAATCTTGGGAGACTTTCAAAGCAACAGATAATTCATGAAATTGAGAAGCAGTAATGGAGTAATTTGTAACCTTGTAAAACACATCTTAAGCAATACATCTAGAAATCAAATTATCATTTAGGATATAAAGATTCTTTCTCTCAATCTCATTACTTTTGAGCTCACATTCATAATCTTTAACCTCGTTTTCCATTTCATTAAACATCCTTTTCATTTCCTTAATCTCTATGTCTATGGCCATTTGAAGACTCTCAAATTGTTCTTTTAGTTGTTTAAAGAAAGGGATGACCTTAGTTAAATAACATTCTTTTGTTTGCTCAAAGCCCCTTTCCCCTTCTGTGATTCCCGTTGGAGTGATTCTCTTCTTACATGTTTTCTCAAAGTCAACGAATAGTTGGTAAACTACATATAAGCTGACTAAGGTTTTTCTTTGAGTGGGAAGAGTTCTAGGCACTAAATGCATCAGTGTATTTGGTGGATACATAGTAGCTGGAGGAAATTTCCTAAGGGGAGGATTCTTTTCTACAAGTTCATTAGTTTTTTTCTTTTCCATATCTTTCTTCCAAAAGACTTGTTCAAGGGTTAATTGAGTCTGGGGTCTAAACTTGTTGAAGGCTATCCAGTTTTCCTTAGCATACTTGGGGGTTTTAAATGTTATATTATGCTCTACACACCAAGGATCTTTTAGTTTCTTTTTCATTTTCTCTCTAGAGGCATCTTCTAATTCTCTACCCTCTTCAGTGTTTTCTATACAAGTAGGCTTTTGTTTAGGCTTAAGGATTTCTTTACCATCATAGATCACCTTTTGAGCAGCTTTTGCTTTCTTACCATACTCAGGATTGGGTTCCTCTACAAGGCTAGTACTATGATCATCGCTTAATACTCTATGCTTACTGATCATGTGAGCAGTCTGAATGGTGTTACCTTGTACGTACTAATTCTTCTCAAGTTTGTTTTTCAAAGTTTTTAAATTGGAAAAATCATTTAAAAGTTTTGATTCCTTAGCATTGAATTCCTGTTTAAGCACTTTTACATTTTCTTGAAGTTCTTGCTTTTGCTTAACAGTTTTATTAAGTTTTTCTTGTAAGGAATTTAACCCTTGTTTTAATATTTCTTCCCTAAAATTACTTTTTCTAATAAGTGTACGCATTTGGTTATCCATCTCCTGCTCACGGGGTAGTCAATTCAAACTTTGCACGCTGTTTATATATAGCAACTTTTTCCTTATAGGCATTAAGTTTAGTGGTCATGGAATCATCAGGTGCATATTCAGTGTATTCATCAAATAAATAGTCATCATTGATAGCAGAAGATGCATCACTAGGTACAATTATACTTTCATCTTGCTTCATGTATTGATCATATGGAACAACATTGCTATTGCCCATATTTTAAATATCTGATTCAATGATTTCCATTGATTGTACTTTGTTGTGAATCTTTTGCACATCAACCACATCATATAGTTTTAATACCTCTGATATGATGGATTCCTTGGAGGGACTTGGTTGTTGAGGTGGAGAGACCATTGGAGTGATATTAGCCATAAAGATGGTCTGTGCCGTTGGTTCATCATCCACATCAGAATCAAATGCATCACAGTCTGCAACTTGAAAGACATTGGGATTGTTCTGAGCCACACCATGCACTGGTTGTTCATCCACATCTGCATCATAAGTCTTGGCATTTCCCTCAGCAAGAAACAACTACTCTTCCTCATCCAACACTGCTTCATTGTCTTGAGCTTGCACCAGTAGCATCTTATCCCTGAAGTACTCTGCATTCTGTGGACGTTTTGGTTGAGTGCAGTTCCTAGCAATGTGTCCTTCCCCTCCACAGTTGTAACACTTGAGTGGCTTCCCTTGACCCTGAACAACAATCCTTCCTCGATTCTGATTACCCACATAACTAGCTCCAGCTCCCACATTTTCATAACCAGTACCAACACCTACATTCCTTTGTTCATTATGTGGAAGATAGGTATTCTACCTTCCTTTCACGTTTTGCACTACAACCCTTCCATATTTAACCGTAGCATGATTGTGTAGATTAGATGCAGTTTTGAGATGATTGTTGGTGTGGGGAGTGAGTTTTAAGTTTTGCTTAACCATTAGAGCCAGTTGATTTGCAAGGTGTTCCATGAACATGTCCGATGGCTTATAACCAGAATCTGGAATAATTTTGTGATTATGATCCCCAGTGCGTATAACTTATGATGCTTTAGTACTTATCCCCACATTTGTGAAGAATGCAGTTGAATCATTTAAAGAGCTTGCAGCAGCAACATTCGTATTGAAATTTTCCATGATAATACGTTCAAAGGCAGCATGCTTCTCATGTTGGAGTAAATAAGCATACAGTTGCTCATAATTGGAGTGCCTCAGTCCTTTGTTCAATTTGACAGCAGTGACAAATTTGTGCATTCAGGATTCATGTTGTTCATGAACTTGTAATTGAGCTAGATATTTGGCATTTTCATCTTGATATTCCTCATATCATTCACAAGCTTGTGGAATCTCACATGATATTCAGTAATACTTTCCACTGGGTTCATTTTAAAGTTCTCAAAGTCATCATACAACTAAGACTCTCTATCTTCCTTAGTTAGTTCCGAACCAGAGAGAAGCATCTTGACATTATCCCAAACAACCTTGGCTTCAGTGTTGTGATTGATCAGCTTGTAAATGTCTTTTGGCAAACCTTGAATTATGATGTTTGAGGCTCTAATGTCAACATCATATCTCTTCTTCTCCTTATCATCAAGCTCATCGTATATTCTTGGTCTATCCAACCCTAACACAACATTTCCTTCAGTTCAAGTTTTGAGAATATCTCTGGTAGTTCCAATTTGAAATGGTCCATCAATTGACTTAAGGATGTTAACCCCATTCTCTTTTCCTAAGAAATACAATCTGATTCTTTAAGCTCAAGAGTCATAATCGGTTCTATCAAGAATGGGAGGATGAGTATCGGATACTGCAGCTTGAACGTCATCATCAACGGAAGAAGTGATTGTAGACATTATTCCTAAGTACACGGTATTTTACTACTCTTTGATTAAACCGAGAAATAGATTCTTTCACGGGATTTTACTAAATCAAGAGAAAACCGTAAAATGTATCACGAAGAAATGACAAGTCTCAAAAGACAAATCACACAACTGACAAATCGCAGTGAATCAAATCGCTTAATTCAAACCGCTTAACACAAATCGCTTCAACAAAACTGCTGTATCAAACCGCTTAGAGTCAAACCGCTTAACATAAAATTGCTTGATTCAAACCGATGTATCAAACCGCTTAGCACAAATTGCAAAAGACAAACCGATTAGTTCAAAATGCTTTGGGAAAAACCGCTTAGAGCAAAACTCTTATATCAAAACGCTTAAATCAAACCACTTATGACAAACCGCTTATATTAAAACCTCAAGGGAACACATGTACTTCCACTACTTTGTCCTTTTTATCTCTTTGTCTCAACACTCAAACCGCTTAGGTAACAAATAGCATAAAAATTGATCAACTCGCATATACAAACCGCGTAGTACAAGTATCAAACCGCATAAAATAGGCGACAAATCGCATACAAGAGTAGTATTCGAGACTCAAACCGCTTCAATGAAACTAACCAAAAATTAAACTTTTCAATCCCAAAATAGTCTAACCACGATGATTCAAGCCTTCCAAACCAAAACCTAAACACTTATGATGATTCTAAACACAAAAGTACTATCAAACTTCAAACTTTAACACTAAAAATGATCAAAATGATGAAAAATACTCAAAACGCATTCAAACTCAACAACCTATGAAAACAACTTAAGAATCTAAGAACTTGTAAGGTAGATGATCAAACCATGGCTCTTGATACCAAATGTGACATATTGGTTTTCAAAAACACATAATCAAACACACATATGGATCGAATGAGTTGAGGTTTTAGAGAGAGAAAGTGAAGAGAGTTGGGAAATTTAGTGAGACAAAGAAAAATGTATATTGAAAGCTCCAACCCTTTGCCTTGCTAGGCAAAGGGTATTTATAGGTTCTTACATGTAACGCCTCCTACAGGATATGGATCAGGCATACAGTGGGTAAAGACCCGTCCGTCCTCCACGGTGTTACTTAACTAACCACTATCTATTACTAAATGACTACGACTACGAGCTTTCTAACGAATACATATACTTGAGGTGACCGAGTCTTTAACTACCGGATTTTCTAAATCCTAAAAAAGTGTGCCTTTAGGGACAACGACTCTCATCTAGCAAGTGACAATTGCTTTTATCAAGTGAGCAAGCATTTAGAGACAACGACTCTCATCATGTAGTTGGCAATTGCTCTCATCAAGTGAGCAAGTGTTTAGGGACAATCGCTCTCATCAAGTAATGGAAAATTGCTCTCATCAAGTGAGCCTTTAAGGACAGTAGCTCTCATCATGTGAAGGGCAATTTCAAGTGTTTATGGGCAGCAGCTCTCATCAAGTAACGGAGAATTTCTCTAATCAAGTGAGCCTTTAGGGACAACGACTCTCATAATGTAAGGGAAAATTACCCTTATAAAGTATGCCTTTAGGGACAACGACTCTCATCAAATAAGTTACATTTGCTCTTATCAAGTGTGCAAGCATTTAGGAGCAACAACTCACATCATGTAAATGGCAATTTCTCTCATCAAGTGAGAAAGTGTTTAGGGACAACGGCTCTCTGGAACTCTCTCTCTAGGCGATTTCCATCCGCTATCAACCCTAACTAATCCGATTATAATTCTTCCTATTTTGAACGTATTATCCGGTAATCCCATGTCACTAAGTATTGCCTTAAGATATGATTAGATTTGTGTTGTTTGGTCGGTTTGTATTGTTTTTAATCCTCAAAATCACTGTACTATAAACCTGCTGTGTATGCGTTTTTAACCCTACATACTCTACATCGATTATCCAATCATTTTTTGATTGTTTCTTTTCCCTAGGGTTAGACGTGGTCTCCAATCAATGGCTCTCCTTTTAGGGTTTCGTCTTATGTAATCCTGGTTAATCATCGATTGTTTGTTTATTGAATTAAAATCCTAAAACAATGTCGATCATTGATCTATCATTCATCATTTTCTAGGTTTGGTTTGGCCTGGATGCATACATTAAGCCTATTCTAGGGTTAACAAGGATATTCTGGTTAATATTATATGCATGCTAGGTGTTTGGACTTTAAGCGTTAAAGAAATAAATTGAATCCTCTTGGAGTTTGGTTGTATTTGGTTCATATAAGTTCTGTGTACGTCTAGTTATATGATTTATGTAAGTGATCTAGGGATCTTGTGTATGTTTTGATCGGTGGAGTTATTTTTTTTGTGGGTTGATTACCTATGTTCGTGGGCTGAGAGAAGAAAGTTCAATTTTGATAGGGTACTCTTGTTCAAAAACCCTTGTTCGTGTTTTTCTCAGACCTATGAAGTGTTTGGTCGACATTCTTATCAACTGGGTCTAGAGGAAAGGTTGTTTAAGGATGTCATGGTTGTTTGAAAACCCTTGTTCGTGTTTTTCTCAGACCTATGAAGTGTTCGGTGGACATTCTAATTTTGACTCCGCTTTGTACTGCTTTGCTGCACTGGGTTGTGGTACGATTAGGGCTGATTTAAATCTTTAACAATTATTTGGGTTTCATGGGGAGACCTAGTGTTGGTTGATGCTGATTGCTATAATGGTTCAGGTCGGTTTGTAAGTAATGGTTTGATTGTTTGGATTATTGAACCTGCTGGTAATTTGGCCGTGATGATTAGGATAAGTGTCATGTCGTTTGTAGTGTCATGGTATGGGGTGTTTGGAAGCAAATCAATGTCTTTGGTGTCATTACTATTGATCAACATGTTAGTGATAATATGGAGTTTTTTTCTACCATACTTGTGTTTTTTGAGGCTTATTCGTGTAAGTTTTATTTTTCTATGTTGGATTCAGATGAGTTTTATGCCAATCATGTATACAAACTGATTATTTCTCCGGTTGGAGGGTTTCTGGATGGCATGGCGGATGATTTGTGTTGCTATGATGGCTATGGAGGATTAGGTATCTTTACCTGAGTAGGACATACATTTTTTGATCTTTATGATAGTCATTGTAGGTTGTAAGTTTTTTGTTAGTTATAAGAATGGTTTGTCATTCTTATAGAGTGGTTTTGTTCGTTGCTAGTAGGTGCATGTAAGTGTCCTTTGGGACTAAGATGAGGTACTTCAATGTTTTTTGGTGTAATAGTACTTTACCAGGGTGAAAAATCCCTTTTACCCAAAAAATGACAACGACTTTCATCAAGTAACAGAGAATTACTCTCATCAAGTGATCCTTTAGGGACAATGGCTCTCATCATGTAAAGGACAATTTCCACCATAAAGTGAGCCTTTAGGGACATCGGCTCTATCATGTAAGTGACAATTGCACTTTTCATGTATGCAATCATTTAGGGACAACGACTCCCATCATGTAAATGGTAATTGGTCTCATCAAGTGAGCAAGCGTTTGGGGATAACGGCTCTCATCATGTAAACAGCAAGTGAGCCTTTAGGGACAACGACTCTCATCATGTAAGGGACAATTACCCTCATAAAGTGAGCCTTTAGGGACAACGGCTCACAATATGTACCGACAATTTCTCTTATCAATTTTTCAAGCATTTAAGTACAATGTCACTCATCATGTAAAGGGTAATTGCTCTCATCAAGTGAGCAACCTTTTAGGGACAACGAATCTCATCTAGTAACAGAAAATTGCTCTCCTCAAGTGAGCCTTTAAGGACAATGGCTCTCATTATGTAAGGTACAGCTACCCTTATAAAGTGAGCCTTTAGGGTCAATGGCTCTCATCATGTAAGTGGCAATTGCTCTTATCAAGTGTGCAAGCATTTAGGAACAACAAATCTCATCATGTAAATGGCAGTTGCTCTCATCAAGTGAGAAAGTGTTTAGGGACAACGGCTCTCATGAAGTAATAGAGAATTGATCTCATCAAGTGAGCCTTTAAGGACAACGGCTCTCATCATGTAAGGGACAATTACCCTCATAAGTGAGAAGTTAGGGACAACGACCCTCAACATGTAAGTGACAATTGCTCTTATCTAGTGTGAACGCATTTTTGGACAACAACTCTCATCATGTAAATGACTATTGCTCTCATCAAGTGAGCAAGCGTTTTGGAACAATGACTACCATCAAGTAACATAGAATTGCTCTTATCAAGTGTGCCTTTAGGGACAACATCTCTCATCATGTATGGGAAAATTACCCTCATAAAGTGAGCCTTTAGGGACAACGCCTCTGAACATGTAAGTTACAATTTCTCTTATCAAGTGTTCAAGCATTTAGGGAAAAGGACTCTCATCATGTAAATGGCAATTGCTCTCATCAAGTGAGAAAGCATTTAATGACAACGAATCTCATCAAGTAATGGATAATTGCTCTCATCAAGTGAGCCTTTAAGGACAATAACTCTCATCATGTATGTGATAATTGCTCTTATCAAGTCTGCAAGCATTTGGGACAATGGCTCTCATCATGTAAACATCAATTTCTCTTAGCAAGTGACCAAGTGTTTACGGAAAACGACTCTCATCAAATAACAAACAATTTCTCTAATTAAGTGAGCCTTTAGTGACAACAACTCTCATCTTGTAAGGGGCGATTATCCTCATAAAGTGTGCCTTTAGGGACAAAAAATCTCATCAAGCAAGTGACAATTGCTTTTACCAAGTGAGCAAGCATTTAGGGACAACGGCTCTCATCATGTAAATGGCAATTGCTCTCATCAAGTGAGCAAGCGTTTAGGGACAACGGCTCTCATGTTGGGAATTATAATTTGATGATTACAAAACTACAAGGACTTGATATGACAACTTTGGATATTCGTGTAGAAGAACGAAAAGCTGGAAGATCTTCTTGTGATAATATAATATTTAGAAGATAATATTTAAAGTTTAAAAGATTTTGATATTATCTTCTTAGTTAGCTTTTTGTGGAAGTCTTGTAAACCTAATCTGTAGTATATAAAGAGATGTAGGTCGTTAGTTTTTAGTATGGAAAAAGCAAGATGTAAACACCAAAGTGTGTGTGTTTTCTTAGGCGCAGGGTTTGTAAAACACCTAGGGTTTGAGTTGGTTTTTTAGTTTATGGTTAATATAGAAAACCTTGTTAGCAGCATTAATGTTCTTACTTATTATTCCACTGTGTAAAATCAATGTTTTGATATCCTAGATGGGCTTAAATGGGACTTACAATTGGTATCAGAGCGGGTGGCTCTTGATATCTAGGATCTACAAGGTTTTTTTGGCAAGAAGCAGATCTGATGATGAGTTAACTATTATACGGTCGGCACAGAAAAAGGGACAGCGGCAAATTGGTAATTGGTTAAAACTTTTGTTCGTTTGCTGTTTGTTCTAGTCCTATTAATACTGGTTTTAAGTGTCTATGATGCGTCTGGTGTAAACCATTTGTACTGACTTTTAATACTAGTCCTACCTTGAGATGACTCTAATGTGGTAATACTGGTTGCATTGTATTGATTGGTTGTTAATTCTGGTGGCACAAATTGATACAATATTTGAATGGTGGGAAATAAAGGAGCTACGTGAGTCATCTTGTGTCACGTGATATTATTTGACTTTATTCAATGTGAAACAAGATGGTGATATTAATTAGTCCATGGGTCAAGATGAAGATTTGCTTTAATTGGTTCATGGTTGTTGACATTCACGTGATGTTGAATTTATGAGAATCTGACTTCACATATGTACGGCCAACGTAAAATATGAATTCTTGATCACATAAAGAGTTAATACAGGTGGATTTATATTAATTCTGGTCATGCACTGTCGCTTTCTCCATTGGTCACGTGATGGGTCCCTCATTTGATTAGTTTGGATAATTCATGTGGAGCGTTCACATTATTTCTGTTTAAATAATGGTCACGTGGGTCCCTCATTTGTTTGTGATAATCATATTTTTGGTACTGGTTGAAGCGCATGTGGATCACAACAGAATTATTATTTCGATGATGTCTTGGTATGGTTGTTTCCTGTTATGTTAATATTGATGGGGTTTGTTCATGGACAGTGAATTGGTCGACAACAGTTACATCATGAAGATCACATGATCACAAAATAAGTACTGGTTATTAAGTCTGGTCGCTTTATGTTAATACTGGTAGTAGGGTATTAATTATGGTACTAGTTTTAAGTTGGCTTGAAAGTTAATATTGGTGGTTAAGGCAGTTAATTCTGGTCATCTAAAGTTTATGTTGTTTGTTAGTTACTAGTCTTGGTGAGTTAAATTTTTATTCAATGATGAAACCTAGTAATTATTATATTTGATCCCTAACGATGATGGCTATTTTATTTGAAGATGTGATTATGAAGAAGGTTGAATATCATTTATTTGATATTGTAGTTGAGTTTCACAGGTGCGTGTCTTATCATACCTTTTAGCTGGAGGTAACTTGTTCGTACGTTCATGTTGTGGCTAAGACTTGGTAAATCTAGCAAGTAGAGTTTGCTATCACTTATAGGAGTTACGTTGTAGTGCTCAGTGTCTCACTAAAGATGAGGATTTTATCAAGAGATTGAAGTCTACTCATATATCCTCAGGTATGAGTTCATAGTCACGTGGTAAGTATAAGACATAAGACACAAGTCTGGGAAATTCAACTTCTTCATCAATTGGTTATATTCAGTTTTCTTCATCAGTAATTACTACATAAAGCCATCTACATGCATCACTTGAGGGGAAGTATTGTTCAAGTTGCAAGACCCCTATTAAATGATTTCAAAAAGGGGAAGTTGGGATGTTCAAGAAGATCTTAGTTCAAGGGGAGGCATTGAAGACAGTTTTTTAATATCAAATAGGGGAATATTGTTGGGAATTATAATTTGATGATTTCAAAAATACAAGGACTTGATATGACTGCTTTGGATATATGTGTGGAAGAAATAAAAGCTGGAAGATCTTCTTGTGATAATAGAATATTTAGAAGATAATATTTAAAGTTTAAAAGATTTGATATTATCTTCTTAGTTAGCTTTTTGTGGAAGTCTTGTAAACCTAATCTCTAGTATATAAAGAGATGTAGGTCATTAGTTTTTAGTATGAGAAAAGCAAGATGTAAACACCAAAGTGTGTGTGTGTTCCTAAGCGTAGGATTTGTAAAACGCCTAGGGTTTGAGTTGGTTTGTTAGTTAATAGTTAATATAGAAAACCTTGTTAGTAGCATTGATGTTCTTACTTATTATTCAGCTGTGCAAATCAATGTTATGATATCCTAGATGGGCTTAAATGGGACTTACATCTCATCAAGTAACGGACAATTTCTCTCATCAAGTGAGCCTTTAGGGAACAACTCTCATCATATGAAGGTGAATTGCAAGTGTTTATGCACAACAACTCTCATCAAGTAACGTAGAATTGCTCTAATCAAGTAAGCCTTTAGGAACAACGGCTCTTATAATGTAAGGGACAATTACCCTCATAAATTGAGCCTTTAGGGATAACGGCTCTCATCATATAAGTGACAATTGCTCTTATCAAGTATGCAATCATTTAGTAACAACGAATCTCATCATGTAAAGGGAAATTCCTCTCATCAAGTGAGAAAGTGTTTAGGGACATCGGCTCTCTGGAACTCTTTCTCTAGGCGATTTCCATCCGCCATCAACCCAAATTAATACGGCTATAATTCTTCCTATTTTGAACGTATTATCTGGTAATCGCTTATGATTACAAAGTAATACGTTAAGATCGGATTAGATTTGTGTTGTTTGGTCGATTTGTATTCTTTTTAATCCTCAATATTGCTATACTATAAACTCGCTGTGTATGCGTTTTTAACTCTACATCGATTATCCGATCATTTTTTGTTGTTTCATTTCCCTAGGTTTAGACGTGGTCTCCAATCAATGACTCTCCTTTTAGGCTTTCGTCTTATGTAATGCTGGTTAATCATTAATTGTTTGTTTATTGAATTAAAACCCTAAAATGCTGTCGATCACTGATCTATCATTAATCATTTGTTGGGTTTGGTTTGGCCTGGATGCATATGTTAAGCCTATTCTAGGGTTTAACAAGGATATTCTGGTTAATATTATATGCAGGCTAGGTTTTTGGACTTTAAGCATTAATGACATAAATTGAATCCTCTTGGGGTTTGGTTATATTTGGTTGATGTAAGTTATGTGTACATCTGGTTATACCATTTTTGTAAGTGATCTAGGGATCTTGTGTATGTTTGGGTTGGTGAAGTTATTTTGTTTACGGGTTGATTACATGTGTTCGTGGGTTAAGAGAAGAAATTTCATGTTTGACAAGGTACTCTTGTTCAAAAACCCTTGTTCGTGTTTTTCTTAAACCTATGAAGTGTTCGGTCAACATTCTTATCAAGTGGGTCTAAAGGAAAGGCTGTTTAAGGACGTCATGGTTGTTCGAAAACACTAGGTCTCATTTTAAATCCGCTTTGTACTACATTGCTGCACTGGGTTGTGGTACGATTGGGGCTGAGTTGAATCTTTAATGATTGTTTGGGTTTCATGGGGCGACCTGGTGTTGGTTGATGCTGATTGCTATAATGGTTCAGGTCGTTTGTAAGTGATGGTTTAATTTTTTGGGTTATTTAACCTGCTGGTCACTTGGCCTTGATGATTAGGATAAGTGGCATGTCATTTGTAGTCTCATGGTATGAGGTGTTTGGAAGAAAATCAATGTCTTTGGTGTCATTACTACTAATCAGAGTGTTAGTGGTTATATGGAACTTTTTTCTACCATACTTGTGTTTTATGAGGCTTATTCGTGTAAGTTTTATTCTTCTAGGTTGGATTCAGATGATTTTTATGCCAATCATGTATACAAACAGATTATTGCTCCGGTTGGAGGCTTTCTGGATGGTTTGGAGGATGATTTGTGTTGTTATGATAGCTATGGAGGCTCAAGTATCTTTACCTAAGTAGGACATATATTTTTTCATCTTTATGATAGTCATTGTAGGTTGTAAGTTTTTCGTTAGTTATAAGAATGGTTTGTCATTCTTATAGAGTAGTTTTGTTTCTTTCTAGTCGGTGCATGTAAGTGTCCTTTGGGACTGAGATGAGGGAAGTCACCCTCCTCCTTTTATACTTCAATGTTTTTTGGTATAATAGTAATTTACCAGAGTGAAAAATCCCTTTTACCCAAAAAAAGACAACGGCTCTCATCAAGTAACAGAGAATTACTCTCATCAAATACGCCTTTAGGGACAATGGCTCTCATCATGTAAAGGACAATTACCCTCATAAAGTGAGCCTTTAGGGACAACGGCTCTATCATGTAAGTGGCAATTACTCTTTTCAAGTATACAAGCATTTAGGGACAACGACTCTCATCATGTAAATGGCAATTGCTCTTATCAAGCGAGCAAGCGTTAGGGGACAACAAATCTCATCAAGTAGCGAACAATTGCTCTCATCAAGTGAACCTTTTGGGAAAATGTCTCTCATCATGTAAGGGACAGTTACCGTCATAAAGTGAGCCTTTAGGGACAATGGCTCTCATCATGTAAGGTACAATTACCCTTATAAAGTGAGCCTTTAGGTTCAATGGTCTCATCGTGTAAGTGGCAATTGCTCTTATCAAGTGTGCAAGCATTTAGGAACAACAACTCTCATCATGTAAAGGGCAATTGCTCTCATCAAGTGATAAAGTGTTTAGGGACAATGACTCTCATCAAGTAATAGGGGATTTCTCTTATCAAGTGAGCCTTTAGGGACAACGGCTCTCATCATGTAACGGACAATTATCGTCATAATGTGAGCCTTTAAGCATAATGTCCCTAAACATGTTCATGACAAATTCAAATATCAAGTGTGCAAGCAATTATGGACAACAACTCTCATCATGTAAATGGCAATTGCTCTCATCAAGTGAGCAAGCGTTTAGGAACAATGACTATCATCAGGTAACAGAGAACTGCTCTCATCAAGTGAGCCTTTAGGGACAACGGCTCTCATTATGTAAGGGACAATTACCCTCATAAAGTGAGCCTTTAGGCACAACACATCTCAATGTAAGTGATAATTGCTCTTATCAAGTGTGCAAGCATTTAGGGACAACGACTCTCCTCATGTAAATGACAATTGCTCTCATCAAGTGAGAAAGCGTTTAATGACAATGACACTCATCGAGTAACGGACAATTGCTCTCATCAAGTGAGCCTTTAGAGACAACAACTCTCATCATGTAAGGGATAAATGCCCTTATAAAGTGAGCCTTTAGGGACAACGGCTCTCATCATGTAAGTGACAATTTCTCTTATCAAGTTTGTAAGAAATGGGACAACGATTCTCATCATGTAAATGGCAATTGCTGTCATCAAGTGTAGGATCATACATATTATGTTGTTTGATGATTCGGGTGGTCTACGGAGATGATTATACAAGTATGCTATGTTAGAGAGATGAAGAGAGTAGAGAGGGAATTCTAGAGAGAGATAAACAAGAAAATGCAAGGTTAGATTAAGAAGTTCCACCCCTTTCAAGGATCGAAGGGGTATTTACAGTTACAAAGAATACGTCCTCTTGCCGGACTGTGGATCAGGTATACAGTGGGTAAAGACCCATCCTTCCTCCACGGTGTTGCTCTAAACTAAACTATGCTAATAACTAACTAATAAACAAGTAAATAACGATATGTCTATACTTGGGGTGACCGACACTTCCTCATGGAATTTCCAATTCCTAACAATTTCCCCCTAAGGGAGGTCATCCCATGAAATACATTTTGCCTCCTAGCATTCTATCTTTGTCTTTAGTTCTGAGCTCGTAGACTTCAATTCTTCAAGTTCTGCAATCTTTGTGCTTTAGTAGCGATTCTTCAATGTCCGCATAGTTGTGTACTTTCAGTGGAGGTCTTTGAACTGATCCACATCTTGATGATCTTCGAGCTTTATTTGAGATCATCAGCCACAGTAAATCTATGGATCACCCTTTGTAGTGTTGCCTTCATGTGATGTTGTGACATTTGGACCGACATGCTCACACTTTCTGGATCATGACATCTTTTCATCAGAGTAGCAGAATCATCTTTGTTGTATGTCTTTGATGGTCATGATTTTCTTCAATTAAGCGTGAATGCTGTGAGCATACGATTGTGAATTGACTTCTCAATATTGATCAGCTGCAACCGTCCAAATGTTCATGCAAACAACTATTAGCACTAAAACATACGAAAGTGTCTTTGTTCACTTTTGTTGAATATAGTTGCAAGAACCACGGTTCCTCGTTGATCAGTATAAATACTGCCTGTGATCAGGTAGGATTCCTAAGACTCTCCTTGACAGGGTTTCGAAGATTGATCTAGCCGTTCTCAAACTGGAGCATCCCAAAGTAGACAACACGGAGTGAGTGAACCAGCGAATTAAGATTCACTGATTGATGAAAAATTGATTTGAAAACAATCGCGTATTGCCTGAAGAAAGAGTTTTGCAATACGACGAAGGTTTTATAAGAAAGATCAATTTTCAATCAGAAATACTTTTTGTGTTTGAAAATGAATACACATTCGATGTGCTAGAGAAAAGAAGATTTGCACATCGAACGGTTTTTCCAAAAGTATTCGTCAATTCATTTCCTGAACCAAGGTTGATTCAAGAATGAATCGCCCCATTGTTTCTATCCAGTTGTCACAAGCTTGATCTTTTGCAAGATCTCACATGTCACCCACCAAGAGCTTTTTTGATGTTGGCTCTAGAAGGATTTCCATATTCATTGTGAATATTTTGCATATCACTCGGATGTTCTGGCAATACCACAAGGATAATGCGTAGGACTCTCAATATAAATACTTACTTTCCACATTGTGTGAAATAGCAAGTCTTCATTAATTTTGTGTCCTAATGAGATTTTGTGAATGATCTCTTGGCTTTAGACTCAATTGTGCACATTTGGTTTCCTATGCCGGAGACTAGGGAGAGGGTCTCCTTCTTCAATATCAACAATCTCTAAGAGAAAGTCGATAGATAATGTAGGTTCCCTATGAGAATGAAACAAGTCCTTTTAAGAGGAACTTGAGTAGCTTGGGAAGTTTAGTGCAGTGCGTCACTGGGTCCATGACGTCTTGTCTTCAATACCAGTGTTACCTTAGTAACCACCAATAGCATATTTATTGAACCCGGTTTTCGCCTCTAAGGTTGAATTATTGGAGGGCTATTTCTTTTCACCCTTTTCACATTCATTTCTTTTTCATTCTTCAACCCCTTCAGTGCTTACCGAGACTTCATTACTAGAACCTTGTTGGGTTTATTCCAGTTCTAGCTCTATCTCAGTCGACACTCTTCCCATTTCTCACTTTTCTCTTTTTTTTCATCATACCTAAGGACTCTACACTATCTAGTGGATTGTCCCTGGGTAGATCCCTCCGGCTCTGGCTGGATCGTGGGAACTAATACCTAACCTAACCATCCTTATAACACCATACATAAAGTAAATTGGTCGGTCTTTTGGTATAGTTCATTCCTTCTCGAAACCAATTGAAAAATTATTTGGAAAATCAATCAAGGTACTTGTTATATAGAATCAAAACATTTTTTTACCTTAATTGTTTTGATCATTTAGAAATGCTCCCCCTCAACATGTGCACATGATTTTGAAACTGTTTAGCACATGGAGGCAAGAGTTCTTTGAAATATATTCTTGATCTCAAAATGTGCACATGTGCCATTTGATTTTCTTGGTAAATTCCCCCCCTCAAAATGTGCGTTGGTTATTTAAAATCATTTAACACATAGAGGAAGGTGGTTTTTGAAGAACTTCTACGATTGCCAATAGAAACCATTTGCTCCCCCTCAATATGTGCATCGATAAACGAAAGAGTTTAGCACATATTAGAGAGAACTTGCACTTTTAATCAAAACGATCATCTTATATCAGATTTCATATTTAAATCACATTTTCTCCCCAGATAAAAAGTATCAAACCCTTTGAGATTTTGGATCCCAAGTGATTTAAATAGTTTTAGAAAACTTGGGAGAAAATATGACTGGTTTAAATTCTCTTCTGGTTTTTAGTTAAGTGCTCCTCCACAATCATGTGCATCATGTATTTTGAAATCATTTGGCACATCAAGGAAGGAGTGCTTTTGAAACAATCACCTTTTAAAACCGATTTGAGATTTAAATCACGATCTCTCCCCCGATCAAAAATTTCAAACTAATTGAGATTTGTGATCCCAATTGATTTAAATCATTTAGAAAATTTTGGTAAAAGACGTGGCTTGATTTAATTTTTGAAATTGACTGATGAGGACCAATTATAGACATTAAAGATTGTTAGTATAAGGTATGATAGTTTTTAAGAGATCTTTAAGTAAAATAAAACAATTTCACCATAAAACAAGAAAAGAAAAAAAAAATCATTTTGAAAGATCTTTGAGTATTAAAGAAAATCATACCATGACATAACATTAAATCTTTAGATCACCACCTTATTTTGTACAAAATGGACTCATTTAATGATATATTGTTTGAAAATACTTAAGATTGAAATCACTCTCCCCCTCAATCCATGACCGTAGTCGTTGATTGAGTGACTTTAGATTTAAAATGAAGTCCGGATGATTTCCAAAATTTGAGTCCAATTTATTTTCAAAAACAATATTTTTTCATTTTCAGAAACAATATTTTCAAAATTGTTTTAAGAAATATGGTATCATCCACTACTTTTTCCTGCACAAAGATACTTTAGGTAGTTGAGCTGCTTTTGTTGTTGTTGTTGTAGGGCTGGAAGAAAACCATCTGCAAATGCAGTGAGACCTCTGACATTGCATCTATCGTGCCAATTCTTCATAGAGATCTAATTAAGCTCCGTTTCTTCTTTTGTCGACCCAAGAAATAGTTACCCTTTCCTTTTGGCATCCAATCTTCATCATTTGTGGGATCCGGATCGGGAACATTCTTATGAACCATGATATCTGCATACGTTAGTGGACATAAAAACAGATATATGGTGGTCCACATCACCCAAACAGCAATCGACTAAGAAAAGTCAATTCAACATATCAATTAGATCATGTAAAGCATGGGAATAATGTGTTTATCAAACTCTAATCATCTAATCCTAACAATCATATCCTAGGCACCTAGTCCTTCAACGTAGGTTAACATGTTTTACATTTAAGTATATAGGATAATTAGATAAGCCCGTTAGATGATATAGATTTGAAAACATTCTCCCCTTCAATCAGTGACTCATTCTCTGAAAAGTTTTAAAAGCGCTGAAGTCATTGATTGAGTTTTGAAAATTTATGAATACACTGATTCTGATTGGTTTTTAAGGAACTCATTTTCCACCATTTTGAAACAACAAATATTTTTGTGAAGAATCTTATAAGGAAAAACATTTGTGTAGGAACAACAGTATTTTTGATGACATGCTTTCCTTGTTTTGGTTTCGGATAAGTGCACGAATTTATGAAAATTGTTTTAGCGTAGCACTTTCCTCTTGGAAGAGCGGGTTGCTATCTGAAATAATAGCAAACCATTGTTTTAAGCACGGGTTGCAGTCTGAAGTAACTGCAAGCCATAGTTTAAGACATGTTTTGGAAAAGAATATTTGCACCTCCTGCTCGAACTTCATCTATGGTCCCGTGCAATTATTGAATGACATTTCTAAGACCGTAGATGTTATCGATACCAGAAGACATGTCTTAAGAAAATAATATTTTTGGTATTTTTAAATTTTCTAATTTTTATGGGTTTTTGTTGGTTTTATATTTTTCTATTTTGTTTTGCAGGTTTTATATTTTTGTATTTTCTTTTTGATAAGTATTTACAGATAGAGTAGATGATATAGTTAAAGAATATGATGATACGAGTACCGAGATAAGGATATCGAACAGCCTCGTTGTAGAAGATAGAAATAGTCATCTCTTAAACATCCACCACCAAAGCTTTTGAGGCTCTTGAAAAGTAGAAAGAAATTGAACCTTCTGAAAGAGAGACTTTGGCAGCTTCCCCACAAACCAAAAATCCTTTTGATAAGCAGATTCGAAGCTCTATTTCAAGCTTGCCTTAGCCAGGTGCACAAAGAAGCACACCATTATCATCTATCTTGCTGCACTTTTTAAGAATAATCATCGTGATTCTTCGTTCGAGGTTATATCATCCAAAAGAATAGCAACGTATCATCCCACACATAAAACAATCTTCTCATATTTCTTTTCTACTGACGTCTGAAGCGATCCATACCAAAAGGTGTCAAGAGACAAATTCCCCCAAGTAGTTGAATTGATGCTGCCAGTCTTTTGGAATAAAGCTCAAGAACCCGAATACACATATACCCAAAGACAGAGAACCTTATAACATCGAAGTAGCAGATTAAGTCCGATATCCAAAGAATACCCACAAGTATACTTTTCTCTCCCCTGAAGAAACTGTATGAAGTTCAAGAACTCGAAGTACCCGAATGCCCAAAGAGAGAATAACCGACAACATTGAAGAAGCATGCCGAATCACTGATTATCTCTGCAGATGTCAACTCTGGAATAAGTGATTATATATCCAAATCACTGATTAAGCTCTCAAGTGAAACAGCTGAGCGTCCCCAATATACACAATCTCTCTCCCCTAATGATTATGATAACATCGAAATCATTACACACTTGTGTACCTCTTTTATCTTCAGAAACTAACTCTTTCATCTCTTCCCCCACATAGTTGGAATAAGAACACTAAACGCCATGAGTCAAACCTTGAGTTTCTCTGCGGTAATGACAATTTTCTTCCCGGGATATCTTCAATCACTTAGAAGTATTAAGTTCATCAAGTTTACTCGCGTTTAGATGCTTGTCTCCTTCCCCCTTGCTGGTTTTGATACTTCAAAATCAACAAAACATTATAAGCCCAAATACTTGAAATCTATTGAGAAGAACATATGAAATCTTGTGGGAATCAACTTGCTGAAGTAAAATGTGAGCAAGTCTAATTGGGAATTAAATCTGACTTTTCACTCTCCTCCAATTAGTGCTCTCCCCTAAACCGACAATCTTTATGATGAATGCTTTAATTAAGAAGAAGTCTTTAGATCGTTAGATGCAACTCGTCTTTAGTCTTCTAACATGTAGCAGAAAATGTAGAACCGACTATAGACTCGACCTTCTTCAAGATTGTCCATTTGGGGAATAGAAAGTTAACATCTTCTTCTCACCAAATATATTCCCGTTAACTTGTATATAGCAAATCCTCTTAACTCAAATCCCTCCCAATCAAACAAGAACAGAAAGATGTTCATTAAGGAAATCAGCCTCGCAACTGGAAGCACTTTGTTGTTAAACTCATCAGTCCGTAAGAAGATGTCAACCAACGGCTCTTAGAAGAAACTCCATGTAAGGATTACCCCATAAGAAGAAGCTTGGTTCTTACATGAGTTAGGAGCCGTATGACCATATAATCTCAAATATAACTCAACATGTATTATTATCATACTTTTTCTCCCCCTCAAGAATTGCATACGGAGATGTCATTCTTGATTAAACAAGTGAAAATCATCCAAATGTAGTTTATTCACTGTTAGGAATTAGAAATTCCCGGTATTAAAGAGTCGGTCACCTCAAGTATATGTAATCGTTAGAATGCTCGTAGTCATAGTTATATTTAGTTAAGTAGTATTTTGTTAAGTAACACCGTGGAGGACGGATGGGTCTTTACCCACTGTATGCCTGATCCACAGCCCATTGTGTGGCGTTTTATGTAAGACTATAAATACTCTCTACCTCCCAAGGTAGAGAGTTGGAGCTCATAATAATAAGATTTTTCTTTCTCTCACTAAGTTCCCTAAACCTCTAACTTTCTCTCTCTAGAACTCACCTTTATACGCCCACTTTGAGTTATGGTTTGATGTGTATGTGAAATCCAATATCCAACAATTGGTATCAAGAGCCAAGGTTAGATCATATCTTGCACATCTTTGGATTTCTAGTGGTTTTTAGGTGGTTTTTGAGTTTGAAAAAGTTTAGTGGTTTTTGCATCATTTGGGTGATTTCTAGTGTTAAAGTTTGGATTTTGATAGTACTTTTGTGTTTAGAATCATCAAAAGTGTTTAGGTTTTGATTTGGTAAGCTTAAATCATCGTGGTTGGGTTGTTTTTGGATTGAAAAGTGATGTTTATGTGGTTTTTCTTGCTAGCGACTTGATATACGGATCTCTTTCTTCGTAGCGACTTGCTTCACAATTTTGTAGCGAGTTACAGTTTTGGAGCTAGCGACTTAGACCTAGCGATTAACAGTACAAGTAGTGGACTCTCCACTACGGTAGCGACTTGGTGGTAGCGACTTGGTCTGTAGCGAGTTGCTCTTTAGCGACTTGAAGTTTTAGCGACTTGAGTAGCGAATTGCTGCCAAAATTTTGCTAGCGACTTGAGGCTTAGCGAGTTACTACTTAGTGACTTGCATTTGTCTAGCGACTTGGGACTTTAGCGACTTGGGGGTGTAGCGAATTAGGTGTTAGCGACTTGGTGCTTAGCGATTTGGTGATTTAGCGAGTTGCTACTTAGCGACTTGGTGCTTAGCAACTTGGTTCAAGGGTTATAGCGACTTGGTTGATTTTTACGAAGAAGAGGTTTGACCAAAGTTGACTTTTTACGTCAAAACTTCAAACGGCCATAACTTTTGATCCGTAACTCCGTTTTCAGCGAAATACCTGTCAAAACGACCGGAACAGCCTGAATATTGTGAGGTTTCATGACGATGTCGTGAAACGAAGTTTTCAAGGCCCAAATCCTCTCCGAAAGGAAGTTATTGAGCTTTTAAGATTTTAGATCGAAATTTCTCCATAAAATCGTGCAACAACCAACCCAAATCACAACCAAACAACATCTCTGCTTATCCCACAAACAATCATAAGACCTAACACACAATTGTCTATCATTGTGTCGATCCATCGGTCATCTTAACACTTTCCATTGGTCATTGCTTACGGTTTGGTCTTGATTTTAGTAAAATCCCGCGAAAGATTCTATTTCTCGGTTTAAATCATAGACTTGTAAAATCCTGTGCATTCCACCACATCATGTCTTACTCTACTGACCCTGATTTCGAAGTGCTTAAATTGTATGATCTTGTGGACAATAATGTTAATGATTGCTACTGAGCGATTAAAGATGTTTGAATTAAACAATGAGGATGTGAGATCTTCATGTTCTGAGTACAATGCGAATGAATTGCACCTCGCTAGAATGCCATGCAAATGGAATGCAGCATTGAGCCCTATCACTACTTCATCGCACCTCATACAATTTGTTATCCATAGGCGGGGATCGAACATGTAGTGCTCTTTTCCGCCAGGACTTACCTACATTGACAAGAAGCTTGCTGTTGAACTTAGAACATTTAAAGTTGCAACTTACCAATGAAGAGGTTCAAAAGGATGGTTCCAGGGCAGCTCTTCAAGTAATCTACAAACAATTTCAGCCATTCATCAGTGGGGAATATTTAGCAGATTACGATCAACATTTGACTGGAATTTCCTTCAAAAACATCTGGAATGGAAATTCAGAATTCATTGAGACATTTATCCAACTCATGGATAATGTGAAAAAGTACATTGAAGAATCTCTCAAAAGAATGAAAACGTGAATGAGTGTCAGATGCAGTTGAAAGATTGTTGTGATAAGTTGGGTAATGTTTCGTTGAAGTATCGGGTGTTCTGAATGCGAATGTCAGTGACAACAAAAATTGATGAGTCGGATAATGCAAAAATGGAATCTTCGTGCTCAAATTCACAAGAGAGAGAGGTGCACCCGACACAACCTGTGCAAGTTAATGCAAAGGAACACTCCATGGAAGCTTCGGATGTACCCATGATAGAGATGCACCCGCCACGCTGTGCATGTCAATGCTTGAGGTAAGTTGCATGGAAGTTTCTGCTGTACCTAGTTGTGCATCTTCTACTCAAAATGATGATTATGAACTGCATGAGTACGCTGCATTTGTGCCTGATGATTCCCTTTACCACGACCTTAACATATATAAGGATCAGGTTGCTATCTATGAACAGTGCTAAGTTTGAGTTAACTACTCGTGAGCAGGAGTTGGATAACCAAATGCGCATACAATTATTAGAAAAAGTAATTTTAGAGAAGAAGTGTTAAAACAAGAGTTAAACTCCTTACATGAAAAGCTTTCTAAAACCGCTAAGCAAAAACAAGAACTTCAAGAAAATGTTAAAATGCTTAAGCAAGAATTTAGTGCTAAGGAATCAAAACTTTTGAATGATTTTTCTAATCTAAAAACTTTGAAAAACAAGCTTGAAAATAAGTTGTATGTACAAGGAAATACCATTGACTGCTCACATGATCACTAAGCATAGAGTTCTAAGTGACAAACATAGTGTTGCCTTAGTTGATGAACCAAACCACGAGGCTTGTAAAAGGCTAGAGAAGCTCATAAGGTACTGTATGATGGTAATGAGATCCTTAAGCCTAGACAAAACCTAGTTCTTGCTGAGTGCACCGAGGAAGATAAGAAATCAGATGAAGTCACTAGGGAGAAAATGAATAAGAAGCTAGAAGATCCCGAGTGTAAAAAGAACAAGATAACGATAAAACCCCATGATTACACTAAGGAAAATTGGATATCCTTAAACATGTTTAAGCCTCGGACTCTATTGACCCCTGAACAAGTGTTTTGGAAAAAGGATATGGACTTGCAAAAAGCTGAAAATCTTGTTGAAAAGAATCCCTCTTGTAGGAAATTCCTAAAGCGACGTGTATCCTCCAAATACACCAATGCATTTAGTTCCTAGAACTATTGCCACTAAGAGCAAGACCTTAATCAATCAATATGTTATTCTTCAACTATTTGTCGATTTTGAGAAAACTTGTAATTAAAGGATCACACCCATTTGGGATCAAGGGGAAAGTGGTTTTGAGCAAACAAAAGAATGCTATCTAACCGAGGTCATGCCTTTCTTTAAACAACTAAAAGATCATTTTGAGAGTCTTAAAAAGGGGATAAAATCCGATATTAAAGAAATGGAAAAGGAATTTGATGCAATGATAGTTGAAGTTAGTGACTATGAGCGAGCACTAAAATATAATGAGATTGAGATAAAGAACTTGCATACCTAAATGAGAACTTATTTCAATGTATTACTCAAGATGTGTTTTCATCGCTACAAATTGTTCCATTAATGCTTCCAAATTTCATGAATTATCGGTTGCGCTGAAAGTCTCCCATGATCGTGTCATTGAGCTTGAAAAAACTAATTCTAAACTAAGCGAGAAAATTGAACTGGATGATCACGACAATTTGGTTAAACATTTTTCTAAACTGAAGTTGAGCATTTTAATTTACAACTAAAATATCAACATCTTAAAGAAAATGTCAAAACTTCAAATATCAAGACATCCTCGGATGCTCCAGAGTTTGATGCAGCTTTTCAAATTAACAAACGTGATGAACAGATTCAAGCTCATTGCAACACGATCCGAAAGTTGAAAGCCCAAATCTCTCAATTAAAGGGTCAAACGAACAATATGACAGGCTCCCAAATGCCTCCTCCTTTAGATTCTCCGAATTCTCAAACTTTTCATCTTCAAAACTTAGTTGATGCCTTACAAAAGGAAAACAAGAGTTTTCTAGAAGAAAATGAAAAGTTAAACGACATTTTAAAGAGTTATATGATTCAATAAAAGTCACCCGTGACCAAAACAATGAAAAAGTAATGTCTTTACAAAAGGAAATTGAGAATCAGAAGTCGGAAATGGGAAACGCCACTTGTTTTCAATAAGAATGTTGTCTAAAAGTCACCCTTAGACTGCAAATACACTGTGACGGTTAAATATATTCCTCCTCATCTTAGGAATAATGAACATGCTTTTCATGAATAATGTGCTCACCTTAAGGATAGTCTAGAATGTCTCCGTGAGATTGTCGAAGAGGATTTCATTAACAAACCTCTTGATAGTGAAGTTAGGTTTGCTTGCCTCCAGGCCAAACGATCTCAAGAGCTGCTAGAATGTGTAATTGCAACATGTCCTAAATCCTTATCCTTAGGTGCAAAAGGCAAAGCTGTGATGCCTTGTTCTATGCCTAAAGCCAAGCATGTGACCCTTGATATGCCTTGTTCCATGTCGAAATTCAAGCAAGCAACCTGTGATGTGCCTCCTAGAATTTCAGATCCTAACACTTCTAGACCAGAATGCAGAAAGTAGTGAAGCCATGTAATGTTCCCATCGTTACTTCTACGGATGTTAAGATTGACACTAAAGTTAGCGGGTCAAAACCTAGAAGCTATGCAAAGAAGGATAGGATTACGCAAACTAAAAGTTATCATGATAAGGAAGTGAAAGAACACCATAGGGACAAGAAGTTTGATTTGAACAAAAGAATCGTGTTAGTTCTAGTATTAGCTCTAAGCTTACTAAAATTAATTCGAGGCCTTATGCTGTCTGCAAAACATGCAAAAATGTTTAATTTCTGGTAATCATGATAAATGTGATGTGTTATTTCCGAGGTCTAAGATTCATAACCCAGTTAAGAAAGTTTGGAGAGCGAAACAGATTAAGCAATCATGGAAACCTACAGGAAGGTTTTACCAATGTAGGATTTCATTGGAAGCCAACAGGTCGAATATTCACGAATGGCAAACCTTGCCCCTTAACTAGATCCACAATGCCTAGAGTAGTGCACTTAAGGTTTGGAAGCCAACTGGTAGAACAATCCCATTAAGCACAAAATGTCCCTCGACTAAGTCCGATGCTTCTACTAGTTTAGCTCCTAGTGACAATGACATTGCACCTAGGGTTTCTGCTGATTCAAAGATTGTTTGTGCTTACCAAAAGGACCCCATGAGCACGTGGGGATCCAATGTTTCCAATTCTCTGTCTTCGTCTGTTGTCCAAAGCAGGTCGTACAAGTCGTCCCTTGGTATTTGGATTCGGGCGGCTCTAAACATATAACTGGGCTCTTAACAATGGCGTCTGTTCACATCGATTCGGGCCTCGTACTTCATCATTATGGCGTCTGCAGATAACACTTCAGGCCCGTTCTTCAAAGAAAAGAAAAGTGTATGCGCTTGGTCGCTTTATCTTGAAGAAGAGAAATCTTCATGTTTATGACCATTCTCATCGACATTCTTCATCAACAAGCTTCATGTTTCTCCCATGCTCATTCAGTCATCAAGTGGATCTACATTCATTAATGTATATTCTTATTCACTTGCTAAATCAAAAATGGCAACTTCGGATGCAATTTTTAAGGGGGAGAAGAGTGGATATACTAAATGATGATGGATGTTTGAATAATGGTTATACGACTTAAAGTTTGATGACTCTCCTCCAACGCCTAATGTTTCACTCACTAAGGATAAATGGGATTTATTTTTTGGGATTCATTGGTTCAAGATATGTTTGATGAGTATTTACAACCGCTAGCGAATATTTGATGATCATCAAAGAATATGTGATTCATGAGTTCAAGATATGTTTGATGATCATCAAAGAAGTTCAACTCGGACTACTCAAAAGCCCTATCTCCAGGTTATTCCTCAAGGCGTTGATAATGATTATCATAATATTGCGGTTGCACTCATGAATAATGATCCGCTCTTTGGTATTCCTTTGCCAAATCTTCACGGATTATTGTTCATGAATAATGATCCACTCTTTCGTATTCCTTTGCCAAATCTTCATGGGTTATTGTTCCTCACATCGTGCATGCTATAAATCAACCACATGAACTTCAAGGTAAATGTCTACCTCATCATTTCGAAGTTATTGGTGTATCCTCAGATCGATCTCTACATGAATACTTTTAGGAAGAATACATTGATGTTGAGGCATCATTTGTTCCGTTCATTCGGTGGGTGAATGTACATCCGGTTGTATGTTTATTCACATGTTGGGCATTTGACACAAGTTGATTACTTCTGAGTTAATCATTTATCACTTATTTGAGATTGAAGTTGACCTTCACAAAGGCGTGTTCTTATTTGATAACTTGCTCGGGCTTAAGAATTTGAGTTGAAGGCTTGGTTTATCTAGTTACCAGTAGTCGGAGTGGATGGTTGAAGACCTGGTTAACTATCACTATTAGGAGTTACGTTGTTTTACTCGGTGTCACATGCAGATGACGATGTGGATAATATCAAGAGGTGTTAATGTCTCATACCTTGTTTGAGTGTGAGTACTTAGAGATTTGCTTGAAGCATAGATTCTCGACACCGTTCTTCCATCTTTAAGTGCGAGCTTAAGACACAAATCGCGGGAATTCGACTTTTTCAAGTTTGGTATATTGGGTTTTCTTCAACAGTGGTCACTTCAAATTGTCTACATATGGGTTGATAAAGATAGTCCGAGAGAGTTTATGTAGCAGTTGATTCTCACAGGATTCATTTGGGCTATTTGAGTTCTTCTCACAAGATTTCAAGTTTAATGGGTATATTATGTTTTTCGATTCGAGGTATCAAAACCATTTGGGGGAAGGATATATTATTCCATCTATTTGGGGAAAGTGGTCTCTGGAGACCTTTGGTTTATGTTACTTGATGTTGGTTGGAAGAAATGTGAGAAGAATATTTGGAACGTGAGATGATATTGCCTATCGACATCTTATATATGGTTTATGATAAAGTGCTTCCGGTTATATGCACAACATGTTCACTTGATCGAGCTAATTGATTATTTGAGTTGACATCCACAGAGATGATTAGTGACTCAACATGTTACATGGATGTCATCGTCTCTACTCTTGTTGGGTACATGTGTACATTATGTGCTGATTGGTTATATGTTATATACCTGGAATGCACTTGGTAAAATGAAGATGTTGATATATTGTTCCCCTAAATAGACAATTGGTCAATCTTGAAGAGTAAGGTGTACATCGGGGATGCACAGCAGGTTCATGTGATCGGTCGAATGTCATTAATCGGATTTGATAACCAGAGACGATCAATGTTTCAACTTGTTACTTCGGTGTTCTCGTGTTCTTCAGGGTGATGAGCTTCAATCAATGAGACCGCTTTGTATTCAACTCTACTTCTTAGGGAAATGGTCTTTATTCGATGTTTTTCGGTTTGGGGGGAAGCTACCAAAGATTCAAATTGAGAAGGCTCATGTCCAGGCGATTTTCTTAGAAGCCTCGAATGCTTTGGTGGCGAAAGTTTAAGAGATGTTGATTCATTTCTTCTACAACGTCTTTGAAGCGATATCTTTATCTCGGTACTCATTTCATCATTCTCTTAAACTAATTTATCTCTTGTAAATATTTATTCGAAAAACAAAATACAAAATTATAAAACCTTCAAAAAAATCAAATAGAAAAATATAAAACTTTCAAAATCCATAAAAATTTGTAAAATTTGAAAAATCTTCAAAAAAAAAATATATATTGTTTTTTTGTCATGTTTCTCTCGATTCGATAATATCTACGGTCTTGATGTTGTCATTCAAAGAATGACACGGGACTTTAGATGTTGTTCAAATTTTTTTTATTAAAAAAAATCAAAAATCAAAAATCAAAAATCAAAAATTATTTTTGGGAGAAAGAGAAAAAATGGTTTATTGTCATTTCGTGCAATAACCCGCTTTTTCAAAGAAAGAACAGAGCCATACTTTATCATGTTTTCAAAATTCCATGTTCTTTAAACATTTATCTGCGAAAACTAAGCTGCTTTGAAAAATAACTCGGTCTCTATTTTTGATAATCATCTGGACTTATTTGTCAAAATATCAATCTCTCAATCAACAACCTATGTCATTGATTGAGGGGAGAATGATTTCAATTAAATTAAAAAGTTATTTGGCATTCAATTGTTTTCAAAAGATATTCAGGCATGTTTTATCAATGGAGTTTAAAGTCTTAAAATCCGATCATTATCGGTTAAAACGCTTTCATAATCAAGTCACAATTCTCCTTAAAAGCTTTCAAAATCAATTTAAATCTATAAGAGATCACAAATCTCAAATGATTTGATAATTGTGATCGGGGAGAATGTGTGATTTAAATTGGATTTAAAATGATAATTCGGTAAATGGTTTTATAAGGATGTACAAGCTCTCCTTCCCACATGTGACAAACGATTTCAAATTTTCCATGCACATGTTGAGGGGAGCATCTATCTTAAACCTATGATTTGAAACATGATAACTTATCTCAAGTGCGAGTTCCTCTAGTATGTGCAAAACTCTTTTCAAATCTCGAGGCACATATTGAGGGGAGCAAAATCATGAAAACCTCATCCTTCCCCAAAATGCTTTATCTACTTGATTCGATTAGGGAAGTGATGTTGATATTTTTTGAAAATGGTAATCAAAGAAGTTAATTCTTTCTCTTGCCTCCGTGTGGAAAAATATTTCAAATACTTGATTCACATGTTGAGGGGGAGTTATTCTTCAAAAATATCAAAAACAATTCGGTACAAAATGCTTTGATAAAATATCATAAGTATCTGGATTGATTTTCAAATGGTTTTCAATTGGTTCCTATGGCGGATGAACAATACCAAAAAGACCGACCAACTTTACATTATGTATGGTGATATAAGGACGATAAGGTTAGGTATGTGTTCCCATGATCCGCCAGAACCGGAGGGATCTACCAGGGACTATCCACTAGTTAGTGTAGAGTTCTTAGGTATGATGATAAAGGAGAAAAATGAGATATGGGAAGAGTGCGGTGACCGAGAGAGCTAGTAATCTTGGAATAAACCCAACAAGGTTCTTGCTATGAAGTCTCGGTAAGCACTGAAGGGGTTGAAGAATGAAAAAAAATTGAATGAGAAAAGGGTGAAAACAAATAGCCCTCCATATATTCAACCTTAGGGGAGAAACCGGGTTCAATTCATATGCTACTGATGGTAACATCGGTATTGAAGACTAGACGTCATGGACCCGGTGGCGCTGCACTTCAACTTTCCAAACCACTCAAGTTCCTCTTAAAAGGACTTGTTTCATTCTCACGGGAACCGACATTATCTATCGACTTTCTCTTAGAGATTGTTGATATTGAAGGAGGAGACCCTCTCCCTAGTCTCCGATATAGGATCCAAATATGCACAAATTGAGTCTAGTGCCACGAGATCATCAATAAATCTCATTAGGACACTTTCAATGAAGACTCTCTGTTTCACACAATGTGGAAAGAGATTATATCTTGAGTCCTACGCATTATCCTTGTGGTATTGCGTAACATCGAGTGATGTGTTTACATATTCACTGTGAAGATGGAAAGCCTTCTCGAGCCAACATCTAACAAGCTCCTGGTAGGTGGCATGTGAGATCTATTATGCATATCAACCATGTGACAAGAACGAGAAACAATGGGCGATTCATTCTTTTGAATCAATCATGGTTCAGGTTATGGATTGACGGATACCTTTGAAAAACCGGTCTTGGTGCTTTAAAACTCTTTTCATTAGCACGTCGACCGTGTACTAATTTTTCAAATCAAAAGGTGTTTTATGATTGATAATTGATTTTCATTTAAACTTTCGTTATATTGCAAAAACAATTTCTATTGAGCAATACACGATTGGTTTTCAAATCTCTTTTCATCAATCGTGGACGTAAATTATTTGGTTCACTCACTCGTGTTGTCTTCTTTGAGACGTTCCGGTTTGAGAACGGCTAGAGCAGCTGCGAACCCCTGTCAAGGAAATTCTTGAATTATACCGATCACGAGCAGTACTTGTCTTGATCAGCGAGGAACCGTGGGCGTGTACCTCAATTCATCGAAAGTGTTCAAAGACACTTTCGTGCGCTTTATTGCTAACTGTCTTATGCAGGTACACCCGACGTTTGGTGATCGAATGAAGCGGTCAATCCATAGCCGCATGCTCACCTAACACATTCATCTCAAAAGAAATCATGATTAGTGCATCAATGACTCTGATATTTCACTCCATGCTTACGCTACGCTTGCCAATATCATGAATCAACGAATGCTTCCGCTACTCGATGAGAATATATCATGATCGAGAATGTGAGCATGTCGGTCCGAATGTCACAACATCACATAATACCAACACCACAATGGATGTATCAGAGATTTTCTATTAGGTGATGATCTCAAAAGCTGGCTCAACATTATTATCACGTGGATCAGTAAAGACCTCCACTTGGATTAACCAAACATGCAATGAGTGGAATCAATGACTACGAGCTTTTGAGCAAAGTACTACATCAAGAATGCAAGATCAATTGTTAATGTAATATCTGATTGTATTCAATGTCATTTTAGTATATGTTTGAGGTGACCTCCCTTAGGGGGAGATTGTTAGGAATTAGAAATTCCCGGTATTAAAGAGTCGGTCACCTCAAGTATATGTAATCGTTAGAATGCTCGTAGTCATAGTTATATTTAGTTAAGTAGTATTTTGTTAAGTAACACCGTGGAGGACGGACGGGTCTTTACCCACTGTATGCCTGATCCACAGCCCGTTGTGTGGCATTTTATGTAAGACTATAAATACTCTCTACCTCCCAAGGTAGAGAGTTGGAGCTCATAATAATAAGATTTTTCTTTCTCTCACTAAGTTCCCTAAACCTCTAACTTTCTCTCTCTAGAACTCACCTTTATACGCCCACTTTGAGTTATGGTTTGATGTGTATGTGAAATCCAATATCCAACATTCACACTTCTCCCCCTTAAAGGTAGCAAATGATGTCGCCATCGTCATTATAATCGAGCAGGTGGAATAAGAGAACAATCATCGGTAGTCTGGTTCACTTGATAACTGAAAGCGCCTGGAAAAAGCATGAAGCATGTTGATGAGAATGGTCATTAATGAGAAGATTTATCTTCTTCTGAAGATAATGCGCACTGAAGCGTACACATTTCTTTTCTTTGAGGAACGAGGCTTGAACTGTTGTGTTCAAACGTCATAAGAAGATTTCTCTTCTTCGGAAGATAAAACGCACTGAAACGTACACTTTTCTTTTCTTTAGAGAACGAGGTTTGAACTGAAGTATTCAAACGTCATAATCTCTCTCTTTTCTACCTCTCTTGGCAAAACTTGTAATCAACCCCATTATCATTCAGTAGGCTCTTTGTCGTGACAGCTGAATTTGACCTTGAAGTAAACTAACCCAAACTCGTGACTTAAACTTGCACATATTTAACAAAGAGCAGTGCCGAGAATTCATGCCCTTTTGAATCTCACATTTTGAAAATCCACAATTCAATGTGACACTGAGCACTACAACGTAACTCCTTAAAGTGATAGTTATTTTGGGGTGGTAAGAGCCCAATTCCCCCAAGTGGTAAAAGAAAAGGAAAAATCACCTAAAAATAACTAGATTTCCATGTCTTTGTTTTTGAAAATATTAAAATCTCGAACAAGGATCTTGAAGAATCTTCATCCAACCATCCCCAATACCTTCAGATACTAAGTACACTTTCCCATGACATTTCACTTCAACCTCAAATAGATAATACTGAATTAACGCGGTTGTCACATCTTCTGGTTTAAAGCTCAAGTCTAGCCTCTTTTGACGGTTTAAGTGAACTATGATAATGGTTTCATCCCGACCATGGTTAAAAGCATATAGCCCCGTAAAACTTTGAAATAACCAAAATGCCATGAAGAATATCCAAACACACATCCAATTCATGAAGTACACCCTTTTATTGCTTCTTCAAAGTAGAATACGGTAGCTCTAGCATCAGATAAGATCCCGAAATACACTTTCCTTTCTCCAAGATGGTTCCATCATTATGACATTTTATAATTCTATGGTTTAAACCGAGAAATAGTTTCTTTCGCGGGATTCTACAAAACCAAGAATAAACCGAGAGATAGATCCGGAAATGCACATTACATTTACCGGGATGATTTCATTGTCACGGGATTTTACAAGTCTATGTTTTAAACTGAGAAATAGATTCTTTCACGGTATTTTACAAAATAAAGACTAAACCGTAAACAACGTGTACTTGAATGTTTTATGATAACTTTGTAGACAAATTCACAAACCATACTAAGTCGAGTAGTATACACTACTTCTCCCTGAGGTTGACCGTAAAACATCAAAGTATACATTTCTCCCCCATGATGGTTTCGAACTTTCAGAAGCATCATAACGTGTACGTCTATTTGCACGAGAATTTCTTGTCATAAGCAAACATCTTGAAAAATCATGATTGACGCTGAAGATTCTTGAAAGATTTTGCTTAGACAGTGAAGTATCATTTGACATTCAATGGCATTGAATATTCTATGGGAATTGCTGATCACATCTCATCCATTCAATCCTTTGGTAAATACATCATCCACGTATTCTGTCGGCTACTATAGTGACCACTTGGGGAAGTAAACTCGAAATACCAAATTTGAACATGAAGAAGAATTCCCCAGATTTGTTACTTAAGATTGTACTAATCCTTGTGAAAATGGAATGGTGTACCCAATGTACAAAACCTCTTGACGTATCCTCATGTGCGTGAGACACCGAAGTGATAGCTATGTTGTGGGTTAATTGAGAAAGAATCACAACAGTAACTAAATAGCCAAGTCATTATCACATCCAATAAACGCCCAAACAAGTCATCTTCGCGGAAGGGTAGAAAGAAAGAAGACGAAATAAGTAAACGCGCCCGGAAAACCTCACTTCAAATTCAAATAAGAAATACCGAACAACAAACAACCCTGTAGTCAACATTGTTCAACCATCAATTCAATCCGTGACATAATAATTTCTGTGAAAATGTATAACTCAAAGAATCAAACCTCATCTCAACAAGTCTCATGTTGTCAAATCTCATATTTGTGATCCAATTTTGAGAAGTCCATTATGTCCATCATCTAAATCCTCGTAATCACATATCCTACTCAAGCTTGGTCCAATGACTTTTATCAATATGCATCACATGATCAAAATGAAAATCCCACTTGGTTCAACTTACAAAGATGTACACCGGATCCAATTCAAGCCCATAATAATTCAAACTTGATCCAATTTACGGTCAACGATGAGCAAAGAATGTGGAAGAAATAGTGTCAAAGTATATCATAACGAGTAAACGTGATATAAAATCCCACAACTTCACTTAACGTGATTCTAGAATTAACTTAACGTTATATGTAACGGCCACTCAAATCCATTCTTAGTTCCTCTCATGCTCACGAATAAGTCCAACAAACATCATAATAACATCGGTCATGTATACGGCCCATGAACACAAGAATAATAACAGAACCAATATGCGGCCCATAACACTCGTAGCACCTGATCCATCACAAGTAGTACACGGCCCACCAAATAGTCTAAGGTCTGATCTTGCTCACATAGATACAACACACGGCCCATTAAACATTCATAACTAACTCAGTTGCCCTAATCCTATGGGGTGCAAGAGACAACAAATCATCAAATTTTACCCTAAACCCTAATGTGTGTCATTTCTCATCCGCCCCCCCCCCTCCACATATAGTTATCTCCATCCCCCATCAAACGTCAGTTACTCACATCATCCAAATAAATCCTCTTGAATCCAAACTCCAAAACTAACTGAATAATTTGAGGACCTTCTTGCTCGCCACAGGGTTGGCTCGAGCCTTGCATAAACACCACAGGGATGGCCATGGTAGGGTCTTTGTTGATTTTAGTTATTCGATTTGTTTGTTAATCAAGAACGAAATAAAGAAACGAGTTGATATTGATGTCATACTCTTTCTTTGACTTCGAAAAATATCACAAAGATGTCGATGATGATAGTGATTCAGTAGAAGTAATATTTAAAGGATTGTAAAGATTGAATCGAGAATCTAATATCTCTTATATATTTAACTTTTCTGTTTCGAGTCAAGGAACTGATGTGGAGGGTCTCGTTGAATGAGTCATAGTAATTTCATTACATACATAACTCATGGATCTGTGATGTAACCTTTTTCGTTCGAAAGACCTTTTAAAATAAGGCATCACTTGAAAAAAAAACTGAGATCCTTATGCATATTAGTTTTGATCAATGATGAGAGCAGGTCAACGAAAAGAAAACAAATCTTTTAAAAGATTATAAGCAACGTTGAGCCTTTCTGAGACTGTTTAATTTTCAGTTTTCATGTTTGAGATATTGTAGATGAGATTAGACTTAGACATGGTAGTGTTTTTGAAATGTTGATGTTGTGATTATATGATGCAGTTGTTTGTGAGTTATTTGATGCTTCCTCTATTTGATGAAGTTTATGTGAATTGAATGTCGTTGGGTCTGATGTCTTTTTCTTCTTACATTCCAACTATATCAGTAATCAAATCGCATGATTAAAACACTTTTCAGCAAACCGCCTAGCTTATTTAATCAAACCGCTTCTATTATCCATTTTATACAAACTGCATCTCATACTTCTTTCAACAAACCGCAATTGACCATTTGACAAACCGCTTTCTTTCTGATCTTGACAAATCGCATGCCCTTAATGTGACAAACCACATTAAACATGGTCAAAACGCATGTTTTTTCTGTCAACAAACAGCAGTTTCAAGAAACTGTAGTAGACTTAAGGATTAGGTCAAACCGCATACACATTTTTCTTTTTAGACAAATCGCACACTGATAGCATCAAAACACATCAGACTTATGTTGACAAACCGCATTATAGCACAAACCACATTGTAGTAAACCATTTACTGAACATCGAATCTGGACAAACATAGGACAAACCGCATAGAAGAATAGCATCTTGTGAACACAAACCGCCGTGAAGAGTCGTCATATCCAAACTCATATAAATGTTTAGACCATTAGAATATAAAAAAAACAGTTTTAAAACCATATTAATCAATAACTCAACTGTTTCAAACGTCCATTAAAAATCAACAGTTTTGATAAACAAATTAGGACCATCAACATAATCAAACCTCATCAATAGCCCATCAATCAGTAATAAAGCCATATTAAACATCTCGAATACCAAGTCACACCGCATCAAACACATCATAAAATTTGCAACAAACCGCAACAGACCATACAAACCGCATCAAAGAATTGCAAGAAAAACCGTCTAAAACCATGAAATAACCACGAGAATCAACACAACCAACAAAACCTAGGCTCTGGTACCACTTGTAGGATCATACATATTATGTTTTTTGATGATTCAGGTGGTCTAGGGAGATGATTATACAAGTATGCCATGTTAGAGAGATGAAGAGAGTAGAGAGGGAATTCTAGAGAGTGATAAAAAAGAAAATGCAAGGTTAGATTAAGAAGTTCCACCCCTTCCAAGGATGGAAGGGGTATTTATAGTTACAAATAATACGTCCTCCTGTCGGACTATGGATCAGGTATATAGTGGGTAAAGACCCGTCCTTCCTCCACGGTGTTAATCTAAACTAAACTATGCTAATAACTAACTAATAGACAAGTAAATAAGGATATGTCTACGAGCAAACATGTGCTAGCCTATACTTGGGGTGACCGACACATCCTCATGGAATTTCCAATTCCTAACATCATGTGAGCAAGCATTTAGGGAAAATGAATTTCATCAAGTAACAGACAATTTTTCTCATCAAGTTAGCCTTTAGGGACAAAAACTCTCATCATGTAAGGGACGATTACCCTTATAAAGTGTGCCTTTAGGGACGCAACTCTCATTAAGCAAGTGACAATTTCTTTTATCAATTAAGCAAGCATTTTAGGTCAACGGCTCTCATAATGTAAATGGCAATTGCTCTCATCAAGTGAGCAAGCGTTTAGGGACAGCGGCTCTCATCAAGTAATGGACAATTGCTCTCATCAAGTGAGCCTTTAGGGACAACGACTCTCATCTTATGAAGGGCAATTACAAGTGTTTATGGACAACAGCTCTCATCAAGTAATGGAGAATTGCTCTAGTCAAGTGAGCCTTTAGGGACAACAACTCTCATAATGTAAGGGACAATTACCCTCGTAAAGTGAGCCTTTAGGGACAACAGCTCTAATCATATAAGTGAACATTTCTATTATCAAATGTGCAAGCATTTAGGAACAACGACTCTCATCATGTAAAGGGAAATTGCTCTCCTTAAGTGAGAATGTGTTTAGGGACAACGGCTCTTTGGAACTCTCTCTCTCTCTAGGCGATTTCCAGCCGCCATCAACCCTAACTAATCCGGTTATAATTCTTCCTATTTTAAACGTGTTATCTGGTAATCCCTTGTGATTACTAAGTATTACGTTCAGATATGATCAGATTTGGGTTTTTTGTTTGGTTTGTATTGTTTTTAATCCTCAAAATTGCTATACTATAAAACTGCTGTGTATGCGTTTTTTAACCCTACATACTCCACATCGATTATCCGATCAATTTTTGATTGTTTCTTTTCCCTAGGGTTAGACGTGGTCTCCAATCAACGACTCTCCTTTTAGGTTTTCATCTTATGTAATGCTGGTTAGTCATCGATTGTTTGTTTATTGAATTAAAAACCTAAAATGCTATCGATCACTGATCTATCATTCATCGTTTGCTGGGTTTAGTTTGGCCTGGATGCATACGTTAAGCCTATTTTAGGGTTTAACAAGGATATTCTGGTTAATATTATATGGAGGCTAGTTGTTTGGACTTTAAGTGTTAACGTCATAAATTGAATCCTCTTAGGGTTTGGTTGTATTTGGTTCAGGTAAGTTCTGTGTATGTCTGGTTATATGATTTCAGTAAGTAATCTAGGGATCTTGTGTATGTTTTGATTGGTGGAGATATTTTATTTTCGGGTTGATTACCTATGTTCGTGGGTTGAGAGAAGGATGTTCAAGTTTGATAGGGTACTCTTGTTCCAAAAACCTTGTTCAAAAAACCTTGTTCATGTTTTTTTTAGACCTATGAAGTGTTCAGTCAACATTCTTATCAAGTGGGTACAGAGGAAAGGCTGTTTAAGGACGTCATGGTTGTTCGAAAACCCTAGGTCTCGTTTTGACTCTGCTTGGTACTGCCTTGCTGCGCTGGTTTGTGGTACGATTGGGGATGAGTTGAATCTTTAATGATTGTTTAGGTTTCATGGTGCAACATGGTGTTGGTTGATGCCGATTGCTATAATGGTTCTGGTTAGTTTGTAAGTGATGGTTTGATTGTTTGGGTTATTGAACCTGCTGGTCATTTGGCTGTGATGATTAGGATAAGTGGCATGTCATTTGTAGTCTCATGGTATGGGGTGTTTGGAAGCAAATCAATGTCTTTGGTGTCATTACTACTGATTAGAGTGTTAGTGGTTATATGGAGTTTTTTTCTACCATACCTGTTTTTTGTGAGGCTTATTATTGTAAGTTGTATTCTTCTATGTTGGATTCAGATGAGTTTTATGCCAATCATGTATACAAACTGATTATTTCTCTGGTTGGAGGCTTTTTGGATGGCATGGAGGATGATTTGTATTTCTATGATGGCCATGGAGGCTCAGGTATCTTTACCTAGGTATGACATACATTTTTTGATCTTTATGATAGTCATGGTAAGTTGTAAGTTTTTTGTTAGTTATAAGAATGGTTTGTCATTATTATAGAGTGGTTTTGTTTGTTGCTAGTAGGTACATGTAAGTGTCCTTTGGAACTGAGATCAGGGAAGTCACCTGATAGCAGGGTCGGGGTCGAGAAAACTCCTTTTCTACGAGCAAGCTTTTCAACCCTCTAGGCAGTGAACCTAATTGTTGTACTGTAGTATGGGGTAAGCCTCAAGGATTGATTTCGTTCTCTAGGGGAATAGGAATGCTAGAAAGAGATATATGACGAGAAGGTGGGGGTTGAGGATGATTTTTTTTATTCTTTTAATGGTTTTTTAGAAAGCAAAGGTAAAATCTCGGGTTGTATGATTGGGGGGTGGTACTTCTACCGATTTCATTACTTTGACTAATTACTAATTAACTACGGATAGTTTATACTAATTGAGGTGTGCTCGTATGATGATTAAAGATGTGTTCACTTAGATACTATTATTCCCTAGTTAACTTTTATTGGTCGGTTGAATTGCCACCTCCTTTATCTTAATTGGTGCGTTGTATTCCGATTAGTCATAAGGGGGGTGCCTAATTACCTAGTTCTATAAATTGTAACTCTCCCTTAGGATACCCGGGATCGGCAAGTGCCATAGCATCTCCCCTGAATACCCTATTATAACAAAGCTACAACTCATGCAATAAACACAATGATGGGCAAGGTGCACTCTTATGGCTTTTTGCTATTTAGGACATTCAAGCTCGCAACAATGAAAGAAGAAGCCGGTTTTCGTTACTCTAGCGTCTACCAATTAAGACAAGAGACAACCTAACAACAATCAAAAACTAGATTTCATAGATCTAAGCAAACACAAGAGTAATTTAGCTAGACATGTTAAACAAGCAAGCATACACACAATCAATTGAACAAGGGGTAGACATAATGATAAATTGGATAAACAAACTTCTCTTGATGTGTAAAATAGGGTATGGGACTCTAGAATACTGTCCAAGTTGGACAAAAACTGAGTTAGGGTTTGCTCTCCAAAATTCTACCTCCTAAAATACAGAAAAATCGAATTCTATATATAGATTTACAAATGCGACGACGTCACCTTTTGCTAGTGATGTCGTCAGGTCGCTGTCATTAGGGTTTAATTTGGGCCAAGTCATCGTTGGGACAGCGTCACTTGAGAAATGTGAGGCCGTCAGTCTTCATGCAGGACGTCGCCTGAATCTTGGATCTTGGGCGTCTAGTGTAAATTTTGTGAGTGACGCCTTGCAGAATAAGGCGTGACGCCGTCAGGCTTTAGGATTAGAAATTCCGTTGAGCCGTCGCGTACACTTTTGATCAAGTCTTCTATATAGGGACGGCGTCGCCCTTTGGATGGGACGCCGTCAGGTATAATGAGCAGCCTTAGAGTGTCTTCGTTCTTGACTTTGCCATTTTCTTCATGTTTTTGCTTCTTTTCGCCCAAATATGCTTCATTCTAGTATTTTGCTTCCAAAAGACCTAAAAGGTGAAAAGGAACGATTTTAAGCAGTAACATATATAAAAGTGTCGATTTAGGGATTAAATGACCCCCTAAAAACGTATGTTTTAAATCCTTATCAAATATCCCTACACTTGGTATTTTCTTTTCCTCAAGCAAATGTGCTTTTGGCCACTCAATTTATAAGTTAGGGGGCATGAAGAATTGGTTTATATTATACAACAAGTAAAAGCGCCACAGTAGTCATAACAAGCACATAAATTATACACTAGCACCTTACAATTGGTGTTTGGATTCTCTCATCTCTCAGGTTTATATGAAATATAATATGAATGGAAATGAAAGATAAACACTCATTACCTGGCATAGTACATAGCTTGAGAATAGATCAAACCTCCATAGCTTTGGCGTAAGCACCTAGGAATATCTATCTAAGATGTCCTTACAAGGGTTGTAACATCATGCTTAGGGTAGGGAATTAAAGGGTTTTGTTGGATAGGGGATATTTAGTGGTGGCAAGTCAAAAATCTTATGTTACAAGCATGTAAAGCGTGGCATTGCTAAGCCAAGACTCGACTCACTAACACTAGATAACTTGAAACAAAACAAACATAAACTTAAAAATATAAACATAAAGATAGATGTAGGATGGTAGCCCGTATGTTTTTCTCATTCTTTCATCTTTTTTTTTGAACAACTCTTTTTCTTTTTTTTTTCTTTTTTTCATACCTTTTTACTCTACCATCCTCTATGATAACATCAAAATATAAGAGATTGATATGAGCATCCCTACACTTGAGTTTTTATTTAACTAACACTAATTTACCCAATTTGAAAAGATCAAAACACTTGGAGTATTTAATTACGTAGACAAAGGGAATTTGAATTTATTGTTCTTTCATGTTACTCCATAAAATATTGTTAGGTCACCATATTAGTAACACAAGCATCAATATGTAGAAATAGAGAAGAGATATAGATCGGTTGAACAAATACACACACACACACACACACACACACGTATAAATGGTGAAGAGTTAGGCGTAGGAGTGAAAGTGAATAAATTGAACAACCAACCTTCAATACAAGGTTTACAAGACTATTTATAGGAGGAAACTAGGGCAACACTCCAAGTTCCCATCCTTTTCCTTATTGGACTAGGCCTAGGCTTATGGGCCTTCTACATAAGCCTAAGGCTTAATTACTAACATAAAGGCCATATTAAGCTAACTATTACATATGAATCACTAACACTTGAATTAGGTTTAGGAGTGATTCCAACAATCTCCCCCTAAGTGTTAGTGATGAATGAAAGAGTGATAAACGATGTAGGTGCTGATGTAATAGTAGCTTTGACGTCTTCTGACATTCTTCTTTCTTGTGAGAGGAAGTGTCTTGATTCGAACAATCTCCCCATTGTAGAGAAATTGTTTTCTTTGAAGGATTCTGCTTTGACGTCTTCTGATTTCTTTGTTCTTTAGTTCTTTGTTCTTTGAAAGTGATAGTATGTTGTTGTTGTCTACATCAGGTCAGCTTCGCTGCTCCAGTGTCTCCACGTCTTTCTCCAACATGCTCACACGCTCTTTAACGTTGGATTATAGTTGATGAAGTTCTTTAAGTCTTTAAACTTTGTAGATTCTTTGTTGACGAAGAATCATTCTGACTTTGTGTAGTGATGATGTTGGTATGAGCATGTGGAGAATCTGCACGATCAGTCCGCTCCAGAGCTTCCGTAAGAAGTAAACATAAGAAAGGTTAGTAATAAGCGGATTCTGGCACTTACAAGTTCGAACTTCGAGAGTGTTAACAGCATAGTGTGAAAACAAAACTCTAATTCTCACAAAGGCCGTTCCTGAACCGGAGTCCCATAAGTGAGATAACGCGATGTACCGAAGTACGTCTACGGTTCAGATGAGTCGCTGAGGTACACCGAAGCATCACCCCACGACTGTAGACCATTTGAGACACACTAAGCGTAATCCACGGGGAGTTACCGAAGTGACCTGCAGTCAGGGCTGTTTGATGTTGACCCTGGCAGGAGTTTCCATTCAATCACTGAGGATCACAAAAGTGAACCTCTCATAAATGTTCTCGATAGATTGCTAGGATCTGTGTAGGACTCGATAACGTACCACTGTTGTTCTTATTGTTGAACAACAAGTGATGAAATGTCAAGTGTACCTATGAGATCTTTTGATGAATCTCGTGGCTCTAGACTCAATAGTTCGTTTTGGTTTTCCTGAGCGGAGACTAGGGAGAGGGTCTCCTTCTTCAATACCAGCAATCTCTAAGAGAAAGCCGATAGTTTATGTAGGGTTCCCTGTGAGAATGAAACAAGCTTCTATTGAGAGAAACTTGAGTGGCTAAGAAGGTTTAGTGCATGCGTCACTGGGTCCATGACGACTTTGATGTTCAATACCGGTGTCATCAAGTGACAACCAGTAGCATATGAATTGAACCGGTGTCTGCCCTAAGTTGAATAATCTGGAGGGCTATTTATTTTCACCCTTTTCTTTGCTTTTCTTTTTAATTCTTCAACTCCTTCTTTCTCCGATTCTCATTTTATCCTTTTTATAATCATACCTAAGGGCTTCTAATTCTAACTATTGGTAGTGTCCTTGGGTAGATCCCTCCGGCTCTGGCGGATCATAGGACGGTTATTCCTAACCTTAATCACCTTATAACTCCATTGCCATAAAACCATTTTCATGAAAATCTCTCAAAGTGTTTGTGAATGAAAAACATGTTTGAAAACTTCAAGAGTTTTAGATTTTCACAGTGAGGAAAGGGCGCGCACTTTTTGAATTGATCGACTCAAGATAGACAGTCCCTTGCGAGACACGATTACGTTGCGTAGTTAAAGAGATACATTGTCAGCTTTTCGGTGACAACTAGCTCTAATAACTACCTTCAAGATGTGGACAACCCCGAAAGGTTGTCAAACCCGTCAAAGTTCATGTCTATCATGAGCTTCTCGAATGGGTACAATTTACTTAGATGAGTCTTGGAAGACAAATCTTTTCAATGTATGACTGTTCAGATCCCGTCAATTCATCAAAAATGACATATAAATGTTATTTTTGACGAAATTGTGGTATCAAATATGTCCATTTTGAGTTTTATGGGAAGATTACCACAAGAACAATTTGTGAACAAAGATTTTTAACCAAATACTCCCCCTCAACAAGTGATATAAACGATTGAGATTTTGAAAAGCATAAGGGGAAGTACTTGTTCTTTTGAGCAAAACCTTTGAAAAATGAAAGGTTTGATAGGTTTTACTCAAAAGTAAGAAGCTTTCGCTCCTTTTATAAGGATTGTGGCACTGAAGCGTACCATAGGGTCCTTTCTTGACAAGTACGGGTTGTACACTGATATGTGTGCACAAGCCATTGTCATTAATAATCACACATCCAAATTAGTATGAAATTAAAACAGTTTAAGGGGTACCAGGAATTTCAGGTAGGTCAACAAGAACTCCAGGAATGCGAACTGGGCATTGATATCCTGTGAGATTAATGCGAGGACGACCACCTACGAAGCTTTCCAATGTTCTGAACTGGTCCCTTCGAAACAACCTTTCATCAATTTGTTTGATGATTCTCTTTACATTCCGTCTTTCCTGAGAATTCCATCTCGTTGGTGACCCAATGCCTTGTTGAATCGCCTTTAACCTATATGCTAGCCCATCCCTGACATGCTTCAATTCTGAATCTCCAAACTTATGAAGCTCCGTACACGCCATCACGCAGTTGCGGTGTAATTCACTTCGGTAGATTACTCCAAACGGTTTGCTGATGAGAGTGAATTGTAGAAGATGGTTGATGTCAGGAAGTTCTAGGTGAGGTCTGGTGAAGTTGACACGTGTCTGATATGACTCAACAGCAAGTTGTAGATCTTCTACACGTTCCTGGATCACGATGCTTCTGATGAAGATAAGCAAGGACTTGATGTATTCACGTTGAATTTCTGTGGAGAATTGTCTCATGCGTCCCTGTACCTTTGCAAGATACAGATCTTCAATGTCGTTGAGAGACAAATTCTGAAAGTCCGCTTCACAGAAAACATAGTCCTTTTCGTCTTGTCTTTTGACCACGATGTTCTTTAGGAAGGTGTAGTCCCATTTAGACGAAAGAGCAACATGCTTAATAGCAACGATCCCTTGTTCACTGTGCACTTCATGTTGAGATTTACGAACCTGGCAGCTTCTGTAGTAGATTCGTCGGCGTTCCGGCCAATGGTGAATCCCATACAGTGCATCGATGTCATACTCTTCCACTTTGTTGTTGAACATGTGGTTAGCCTTTTCCTCGATGGCTACGCAGTTGGAGTATATGGCTGCCGGGAACGGAAGTGTAAGTGATGTAGCGTATTTCTTTGACACATCGCTACCATGTAGAAGAAATTCCAGGTCGTTTTTGAAGAAGTATCAAAATGGAATATGAGGTTGATATGGTCGACCAATGGTAGGTAGCGGTTTGGTCCAATCTGTGTAGTATGGGGCGTTGTCTTTTCTGGTGTAGTCGATGTTTGCTTCAGGGTTGAGCCAATCAATGTTGTTAGACATGGCTCGTGCTATGTTTTCAAGGTGATATTCAAGTTCAATAGCACTTTCCGAGCTGTCTTTGAGTATTTGAAAAGCTTCATTCTTGATTCGTTTCAACTCTGATTTCGTCATCTTTTTCACTCGGAACTTTTCTTGCAGTAACTTTGCATGCTCCAACACCTTCTACCATATCTTGGTCGTCAGTTAAGGCGGGTGTAGCAGAAACAAGTGTGGATAACCAATCATACTCGGTGACGTCATCGTCAAGCCATGAGACGATATCAGCCTTGGGTGTCTTCTTCTTTTTCTTAGGCTTTGATGAGGATGATGGTTTCTTTGTCGTTGAAGTGGGAGAGGTGGGTTGTTGTTGGGACTCAGGGATTTCCTCATCGTTACCACCCGTATACTCAAAGTGATCACCAGTTTTCTGAGTCTGGGTGGTAACTCAGAATCCTGAGGTTTTTTAGTAGAAGAGCGAGGAGAAGATCGTGGTTGAGCTGGAGTCCTTTGGGGTGGAGGTTGCATTAAAGATGATTCACCGGTTTTCTTCGGACGTTTAGGCTCATCATTCTTATCCTTATCCATATCTTCATCGTCTCTTGGACGTTTAGGCCTTTGAGCTTCTTCCTTGTAAGCTGATTTGAGTTGGTATTCCAGCAGTGCTTCAAACAATTTACCTTCGGAGGAAGTAAATGTTGCAGATCGTTTAGACATTTGAGCTTTGAGTCTGTTAACCAATTCAGCATCTGAGAATAGTATGGGATCAACTGGGTTGATGTTGACATGCATTGGTGTTGATCTCATAGTTTGCTTTGCCAAATGTAATAGATTCGGATAGAGTTGTTTGGTAAACATCTCCTTTGTAACTCCAGGAACGATGTCAAGAAGGTACTTGTGAATGTAGCCTTTGATCATCTCGTTCATTTCCCCTTGAAGATCACGTTGCATGAACTTCTAGATGTATTACCTTTCAGCTTGCATCTTGTCATTCTCATCATGAAGATCTGGTCACAGCGAGAAAATTCAGCTTCTTGTAAAGCACGTCTTTCTTTCTGACCTGCTTGACAGCTTTAACGAATCGTTTCTTAGCTTGAGAGATCCAAGATGCCGTTGGCTTCTTCACTGATTTGGATGTAGATCTGGTTGATCTTTTGGATGGTGGTGGTGAAGAATGAGATGATGAGTCTGATGATGAAGAGACATGAGGAGGCTCGAGGTCCTTATGTGGTTCAGAAGTTTCCTCCTTAGAACGTGTGGGGATCTAGAAGAAATTGATCATAAGCGGTTTCTTCATCTCCAGTTAGCCGTTTCATCGGCCTTTGTTTCATCGGCAGGAGTTTTCTCAGTCTTATCCTTTTCTGGTTCCTCAATATCAAAGTTGATCGAATCCTCAATCTGCCTTTGTTGTTGTTCGTGGGTGAGGGTAGTACCAGTTCCCTCTTTGGGTTGATTAACGCATCGAATGGTGTGGCATGAGTACCACCACTTGAACCTCCAGGGCCACGAGTTTGATCTTTTACGAATTCTTCGGAAAAGTGTTTTTGTCTGAGGGCCTTCAACTTCTTTTGATATTCCTTTTCTTCGTCAACTGGTTCTTCTTCTGAACTCTCCTTATCATGCTCAATCACTGGGGTTTTCCCTTTACCTTTGTCAGCTGGTGGACTGGGAGGTTTAGCTACTGATGGAGTAACGTCGGTTGCAGTTTCAGAGTAGAAGACCTCATCGTCTGATTCAGTTTCTTCAGAGCTTTCATCCACTAGCTTTCTTGGCGGTTCAGGCTTGGGAATGGGAATAGGAACAGCTTCCTTAGAGGGAACTTTCCTTTTTAGTGCGGGTTTCCTCTTAGGGAACTTCCTTTGACTTTCAGTGCTTGCAAAGACTTCCTGCACTGCCTCTTCTGGTTTTCCTGGTAGGTGTACCAGAAGACTTATCATCGAGAAAACCAACTTTGCCTTCAGCAACTGCTACTAGATACCTTTTGTATGAATAAAGCTGTTTGATTTCATCAGAGAGAAGGTAATCCGGTAACTCAACACCTTGTTTCTTTGTTGTTGACTCCTTAAATCTGATAGTTAGAGTAGGTTCTGACAACATGTCGTGAGTGTTGGGGTCATTGATTCTTTTGGGGATATCAGGGTTAAACCCAAGTGCTCTTTGGATCAACAGTTTTGTATATCTGATATAAGGGATCTTTGAGCCAAGCTTCTTGAGGAATGTCATCATATCGTCCCATATTAGAGCTTCGACTTCAATGTGCTTCATGTTGACCAAAGCCCAAAAGATTTGCAGTTCCATGAGCTTGGGATGCTTATAGCCACTGTCACGACCAGAAACAGATTTGGTGATGATGATGTAGAGAGTTCTCCAAGGTTGAGGAATATTCTTAAGATCCACATATGAATGCTTAGTGATTACTCCTGTAGCATCGTCATAACCAATATTGATCAGGAACTGTAGAATAGTCTCTTCAGTTGGTGTGGCATTGAGTTCGGTTGGCTCGATGATTGGAATGAGAAAAACAGCCCTTAAGTCTGCAGGTGTGATGGTGACTTGTTTGTCATTGAGAGTCACCGTCATAGCGTTTTGTCCTTTAATCTTTTGCATTGTAGTCCGAAGGGTGAATATAGATCTCGTGCTGTAGCAGAATTGGAGAGCATGTTCCGATAAGGATGATTCTTCAGAATATCCACAGCAATTAAACAAGAGGACTCGGCGGTGAGAGTTTCAAAGTCAACACGAAGGTTGTTCTTTCCAATCTTCATCGGATAACCATTTGGGAAGATATCGAACTTGGTGAGAACATTTGGTGCATCCACATTCTGCATTTGAGCGTCCATATCGTGATCTGAAAGATATTTAGCCAAAAGAACCAACATATCGAAAGACATAATGTTAGTCAACAGATGGTTTTATTGTCTAATTATTGAATGTGATATGTTAATAATTGCTACGAGTCCAATGTCACTTATTTGTCTAGTAGTCAAATGACGCCGTGATAAGTTTCGTGAGTTGATTAACTTAAAGTTTTAAAGTCCATCTTTTCACTTATTATTCACAACTTGTTAAACATTTAAGCTTATTAGTGACATAATTGGTTTCGTGGCGTTATGATTTATTTATTTCCACGTTTGCACGCGTAACAATTCATAATTGAGGTTAAACAAGGCTTAGGCATAGAAATGGCAGCTTATGCGTAAACAGGAATGGTATACGCGTAAATGCAGGCTTATGCGTAGGTTCTTGACTTACGCGTAAGTGATATTACGCGTAAGAAAAGGGGACCTTATGCGTTGAGCTTACGCGTAAGCGTATACAAACCTTACGAGTAAGGCTTACTCGTAAGAGTCAACCTTATGCGTAGAGGTCACTGTTTACGCATATCCTTGACAGGATACGCATAGTCCCTTATGTAGAACCTTAAGCGTAAACGCTACGCGTAAGATTTCTCTTACGCATAACATGCTACGCGTAAGGTAATCCTTATGCGTAGATTTCAAACAACCTTGATTCTGAATTTTCACGTGTAACAAACCTGAAATAAGATTATCGTAGCACCATTATTAACACATACATTCATTCTCTAACAGATCTTATCATGAAATCACATATAGCAGTTACGCGTAAGACAACTTATGCGTAGACTAAAACCCTAATTTTCAAAGATTACGCCTAAGTTATCTAGCCATAGGATTTGCACCAAAGTTTTTCTGGGAGGTTTAAGAAGCATAGTAAGTTGTCCTATCCAAGTTTTAACATCAAATTCAAAGCCAATCAAGAATACCCAAATCGTATGAACATAAACCCTAGTTTTCAGTTTTAATGCAATTGATGTTTCTGGGCAACTTCTGAGCTAAGATATGATCAATTAATCATGAATACAACATCATACAACAATCTTTTTCACCAGAAACATTCTTATTTGAGAATACCCAAATTTACGCATAAACCCTAGTTTTTTAAACATTAATCAATTCGTGTATCTGGGTATGTTTTGATGATGGAAATGGTTTCAAGATGATAAAATAAACATTTTGACACTATCAAGCTAACCAAAAACACACACCATTTATTTTGTGTTCATACGCTTATGCGTAGAACACATAATCACTTCTAGATAAGAATCTAGCCGTTGGATTTCAAAACGGTTAAAAACCATGGCTTAGATGTTTACCAAGAACATGTTTATACTTTCAAATTGATGATCAAAAGTCCGGATTTGTTAAATGATTGTGGATCATGGATGAGGTTTGGTAATATATTAAATGTGATGAAATAAATGAGTTGGGTGGAAGGTTTTGATAGAAAACACTTTGCCATTTTGACACTTTCAGTCCCTCCACCTTAACCATTTACATCCAATGCCCATAACTTCCATTTTGGTTATCAAACGAAGAATATTTGGAAAGTAATTTTGACGACACTCCCCCTCGACTTAAGAAATAATGAAATTTTATAAATTTTAGTCCGAGGAGTGTCAGTAAACCAGAAAAGTAACCACCATGATTAAAGAAACAACCGGGATAAGGTAATATGCGAGTACAAAGTTTTATGAAACTGAAAAATATTTACTTTCTCCCCCTCAACACTTGATCGAAAAAATACTGAATTTTGAAAGATTAGAGTGTTCACGGAAGATTTGTACTTGTCATGTTAATGGAAAAAAAATAGATTGAAGAATATTTTTGTTGTTTTATCAGATTTTATATTTTTGTATTTTGTTTTTGAAAAAATATTTACAAAAGAGGTTTTGGTGTTTGACTGGTTTTTAAGAATGTTTTAAGAGGTCATCCAGTTCCTCTTGAGACAAACACCGCATACCAATTCGGTGGACCAACTCATTAAACCTAGCAGGAGCTAAGGCTTTGGTGAGAAGATCTGCCAATTGGTATTCTGTACCCACAAAGTATAATTCAACAGTACCCTGTTCCACGTGGTCCTTGATGAAATGATATCGAAGATCGATGTGGTTTGATTTCAAATGTTGAACAGAATTGCACGAGATCACAATAGCACTCCGATTGTCGCAGTACATCGGGATTCTGTCAAATACGTAACCATAGTCCTTGAGTTGTGTTCTCATCCAAATGACTTGAGCACAACACGCCGACATGGCTACATATTCTGCTTCGGTTGAGGACAGCGATGTACAATCCTGCTTCTTCGATTGCCATGACACCATTTATCACCAAGAAATTGTAAAGCTCCTGAAGTACTTTTCCGTGAGTCTAAGCATCCTGCTTGATCATGTCAAAAGCGATTAGTTCAAAACCGAATCCTTCGGATACCGATTCCCAAATTAATGGTTCCCTTGATGTATCGGAGGATTCTTTTAGCCTTAGAGAGGTGGATTTTAGTTGGTCTTGACTGATAACGGGAGCAAAGATAGACGGCAAAAACAATATCAGGTCTGCTAGCTGTTAGATACATGAGAGACCCAATGATACTACGGTATTTGGTAGGGTCCACCAATTTCCCATGTAAATCAGCCTCTAGCTTCTTGGTATGAGCCATTGGTGTGGCATAGGTGTCACAGTTTTGTATTCCAAATTTGTTTAACAATTCAAGGGCATATTTTGACTGACTCAAGAAAATACCACGGGGTGATTGATGAACTTGCATTCCAAGGAAGAATTTGAGTTCACCCATCATTGACATTTCAAAATGTTTTGTCATAAGTTTTGCAAAAGCATTTGAGTATTTTAAATGTGTTGACCCAAAAATGATGTCATCCACATAGATTTGAACGATTAAGATGTGAGCCTCGTGATATTGTATAAAGAGTGTAGGGTCGACCGAACCTTTGGTAAACTTATTGGCAATAAGGAAGGATGATAACTTATCGTACCACGCCCGAGGGGCTTGTTTGAGACCGTAGAGAGCTTTCTTCAATTTGTAGACATGATTAGGGAACTCTGGATCAACGAATACTTCTGGTTGGCTAACATAAACCGTTTTCTTCAGTTGTCCATTGAGAAAAGCAGTTTTGACATCCATCTGAAAGACCGTGATGTTCATGTGAGGCGCAAAAGCCAAAAAAAATCCGAAAGCCTCAAGGCGGGCAACCGGAGCAAATGATTCATCAAAGTCAATACCATCTTCCTGTCTATAACCCTTAGCCACCAGACGTGACTTGTTTCTTATTACGGTTCCTTCAGCATCCAATTTGTTTTCCAAATCCATTTTAGACCAATGACGAAGACCCTGTTGGTCTTTCAACCAGTTCCCATACTTCAAGACGTTTGAATTGGTTGAGTTCTTCCTGCATGGATTCAATCCAGTTGTCCTTTGTCATTGCGTCTTTGTTGTTTTTAGGCTCAGATTGACAGACAGTGAGTGCATAAATGCAATGTTCACCAATGCAATGTTCACCATCTGTGTGTAGACGTTGTCTAGTTACGACTGGTTGATTCGGGTTACCAATAATGTTCTCAAGAGGATGGTCTTTTGTCCAACGATGTGTAAAGGGTTGATGTTGGTATACATTGTGCAGATTTTGAGGATTCAAATGGCTTGTAGATGATTCCGCAACATCAGGTGCATCAGTTTCATTAGCGAACGGGTTAAAGAACGCATTTGGATCAAAATCTGCAGGTGGGGGTACAGCATTGAGAACATCATCGGTGGTTCACGTCGTTGGATGCAGTTTGTTCAACTGTTGTAGTAGAGTCAACTGGTGGTGCTTCATCAATAGTAGTTGTTGTAGCCGGTGTATCAGGTATAAGAGTAGTATCAGGTAGAGCAGCGGAAACATCAGATACACCTGGAGCACGTTCATCAATATCATCACTGAACAGTGGAGCAAATAGTCTTTCCATTTGTTGACGTGTAAGCTGAGGGCTTGGTTCAGCTGATGATGGGGTTTGAGGGAAGTTTAGGCGGTTGTGACCGGTTTCCAAGCTGTTAATGCTCAGAAGCCATTTTAGTAAGCTCATCAAAATTAGCATGAATCGTTTCCATAACCTGCTTTGTACGACGATTCCAGATCCGGTAACCTTTAGAATTATCACAATATCCAATAAAAACTCCAATGTCAGCTTTGGCTTTGAGCTTTCCAAAGTCATCACAATTATTATTTGGGTAGCAAAGAGATCCAAATACATGAAAGTGTTTGAGATTCGGTTTTCTGTTGTAGATAAGCTCAAACGGTGTTTTGTTGTGGAGTTTTGTAATCATTTAACGATTCTCAGTGTAGCATGCAGTTGAGATAGCTTCAGCCCATAAGTAATCTGGAAGTTTAGCATTGATTAACATCGTTCTGGAAGCTTCCAATAACGTACGGTTTCGTCTTTCAACAACGCCATTTTGTTCTGGGGTACGTGCTATGGATGCTTGATGCTCGATTCCTACTTTCTCATAATATTCCTGAAGAGTTTGATTCACAAATTCAGTTCCTTTTTCTGTTCGAATTTGTCTGACGGTGTTCCGGAGCTGAATTTGAATTTTCGTGAGAAAGGTGATGATCATCTGTGGAGCTTGGTCTTTACTTCGAAGAAAATAAACCCAAGTCCATCTTGAGTAGTCATCAACAATTACCAAGATGTAGCGTTAGCCATTAATTTTCTGCACGCGCATCGGGCCACACAAATCCATGTGAAGAAGATGAAGCACATGCTTAGAGCTATGTTCCACCTTTGAGGGAAAATGAGCACGAGTGTTTTTTCCTTGTTCACAAGCTGAACATAGGTGATCTTTAGAATACCGGAATCTTGGGAGACCTTCAACAAGTTTGTGTCAAGCAAGGTTAGTGATGGTTTGAAAGTTTAGATGTGAGAGACGACGGTGCCATAGCCAAGATTTTGTAGATATAGCCTTTGATAGTAGACAGATGGGAGATGAAGCAACCATGTCTTGCATTGAGATTGTGTATAGACTATAATTTCGAGAGCCAGACATAAGATCGTTTCCTTGGAGATCATGAATGAAGTTTTCTCCCTAAACGCAACTTCCAAATCTCCATCACAGAATTGACCGACTGAAAAGAGATTGTGACCGAGGCCTTCCACATAATAAACCCTGCTAATTTCAATATTGCCATTGATATAATCTCCTTAGCCCATGATAGCTGCGAAGTGATCATTCCCGAATCTGACAGTGCCAATGAACTTTGCAATAAAGTTTGATAACAATTTAAGGTTGCCTGTCATGTGTCGGGAACATCCGCTATCAACAATCCAAAGGATGATCTGTATCACCTGCATTACACATAGACGACACATATGGAATAGAAGTAAATGTGGAACCCGATGAGTTAGAGGGTTCCTCAGCAGTTATAGTAGAAATACACACATCAATGATTTTAGGCATCCATTTAAATCCTAGTGTATTATGTATCCATTTCTGCCATCTCCAACTAGTCTTAGCTTTAGTCTTAGTGAATGCACTAGGTGGTACTACATTTCTTGGAGGTGATACTGGAACTACAGGGACATCAATGCGTTCTTAGAATCTAAGGAGGGCGGTTTACAAGCAATGACTTAGAAACATTAGTGGGTCTAGAGGTATTTCGATTCTTAGGATTCCTTAAACTAGACAAGATAGCTCTAGCAACACATTTGTCATGACAATCAGAAAGCATACTTTTACGATAAATAACACAAGAAGCATCGATGAATATCAAAAGTACTTAAAGGTTTAGCATTCGTTACAACACTTTTTCCATCATTTGTCAGACGCAATATCTAAAGTGGGTGCAACTGGAGTCTTATTCAAAGTCCTAGGGTGTTCTTCTACTTCAGGATTCTTTATTGTTCTTTTCTTAGGTCGCAACTTCCTATTCTTCCTTGTATTGCTCCTAGGTCGTGAAGGCGGACGCTTGGGAAAAGAGGCAACTATTCCTGTTTCAAGAGAGGAAGCACATTAGTAAGTTGTGTTTTGTCAAGAGGGCAATCTGGGTTCACGTTTACTAAGTGTTACAGTGCAATTTTCTTAATGACGCTAGCTGAACTTGTTCATACTTTCCTAACATTTCCCGTAACTTAATGATAGTGTGCACCAAATCTTGATTTTCAAAACGAAGATTTCCAGAAAAATTCATGACTTCTTTAGTGTGTGCAAGATAATGATTAAGTTCGTTTGATGCTTCATCACGAGTCTGTTTGAGTAAATCAAATATGACACCATATTCCTGTTTAACTTTTGCAAGTTCATGTTCATATCTTGAGATTTGACACTTAAAAGACACGTTTTGATCATCCAGTTGCTCAAGTTTTGGATTAAGATTTTTTTCATGCAACTTGGCGATTTTGTTTTGAAAAACAAGTTGTTGATCGTGAATATCTGTAAGGTCACTAGTTTTACAACACAAGCATCAATAGAAGAAATAGATGAAGAGATGATCAGTTGAACCCTTATCTACACACACGAATATAATAGGGAAAGGTTAAAGCAAACAGTGAAATAGAAAAGAGAACAACCAACATTCAAATGAAGGTTTACAAGGGGTATTTATAGGAGGGAAGCTAGGGCAACACTCCTAGTTCCCATCCTTTCCTTAATGGACATGGGCCTAAGCTCATGGGCCTTCTACATAAGCTTAAGGCTAATAACAAACATAAAGGCCATAATAAGCTATCTATTACATATGAGTAACTAACACTTGAATAAAGGTTTAGGAGTGATTCCAACAATCTCCCCCTCAAGTGTTGGTGATGAAAAACGGTGAAGGCGTTGTTGTAATAGTAGCTTTGACGCTCTCTCGACATTCTTCTTTCTTGTAAGAAGAATTGCCTTGATTCGAACCATCTCCCCAGTGTAGCGAGATAGTTTTCTTTGAACAGTTATGCTTTGACGTCATCTTTAACTTTGTTCTTTGATCATTGTTCTTTGTGATGAAAGTGATAGTATGTTGTTATATGCATCAAGTCTACCTCAGGTCTTCTTCGCTGCTCCAGTGTCTCCACGTCATTCTTCAACATGTTCACACACTCTTTAACATTGGATTACGGTACTAATGAAGTTCTTTAAGTCTTTAACTTTGTAGATTCTTTGATTTGACGAAGAATCATTCTGACTTTTGTGTTGCTTTAAGATAGAACTTCTTTGATGATGTTGTTGGTGTTAACAAGTGGAGAATCTCGCACATCATTCCGCCCAGAGCTTCCATAAGAAGAAAACATTAAACGGTTAGTAATAAGCGGATTCCGGCACTTACAAGTTTGAACTTCGAGAGTGTTAACTGCATAGTGTGAAAACTCAACTCTAATTCTTACAGGCCGTTTCAATCGGAGTCCCACAAGTGAGATAACACGATGTACAAAATCGGGTACACCTACGATTCAGATGAGTCGCGAGGTACACCAAGCATCACCTCACGACTGTAGACCGTTTGAGACCACTAAGCGCAATCCACAGGGTGTTGCCGAAGCGACCGCCGTGGTCGTTTGATGTTGACCCTGGGAGGAGTTTCCATTCAATCACTGAGGATCAATATTGTGAACCTCTCATAAATGTTCTCGACAGATTTCTAAGATCTGTGAAGGACTCGATAATGTACCACTGAAATTCTTATTGTTGAATGTCAAGTGATGAAATGTCAAGTGTACCTAAGAGATCTTTTGATGAATCTCGTGGCTCTAGACTCAATAGTGCATTTTGGTTTTCCTAGCGGAGACTAGGGAGAGGGTCTCCTTCTTCAATACCAAAGAATCTCTAAGAGAAAGCCGATAGTTTACGTAGGGTTCCCTGTGAGAATGAAACAAGCTTCTGTTGAGAGAAACTTGAGTGGTTAAGAAGGTTTAGTGCATGCGTCACTGGGTCCATGACGACTTTTAATCTTGAATACCGGTGTCATCTAGTGACAACCAAAGAGCATATGAATTGAACACGGTGTCTGCCCCTAAGTGAATAATCTGGAGGGCCATTTCTTTTCACCCTTTTCTTTGCATTTCTTTTTAATTCTTCAACTCCTTCTTTCTCCGATTCTCAATTCTCCTTTTTATAATCATACCTAAGGACTTCTAAATTCTAACTATTTGTGGTGTCCTTGGGTAGATCCCTCCGGCTCTGGCGGATCATAGGACGGTTATTCCTAACCTTAGTCACCTTATAACTCCATGACTAACCTATGTTGCCATAAAAATATTTTGAAGAAAATTTCTCAAAGGGTTTGTAAATGAAAAACATGTTTGAACCACTGTGAGAGTTTTATCTTTTAGCCGAAATACTCCCCCTCCACATGTGCTTTAGAGTTTTGACGGAAAACTGCACAGTGAGGAAAGAGCGCGCACTTTTGAATTGATCGACTCAAGATAGACATTCCCCCGCGAGACACGGTTACGTGGCATAGTAAAAGAGTTGCATTATCAGCTTTTAGGTGACAACTAACTCTAATAACTATCTTGAAGGTGTGGACAACCCCGAAAGGTTGTCAAACCCATCAAGGTTCATGTCTACCAAGATTTTCTCGAATGGTACATTCTACTCGGACAAGTCCTTTGCGAGACACGTTTACATCACTAGCGAACTAGCTTGAAATTATTACCCGTCCCGGGCAAGTCTTTTTGAGTTACTGACAGTTAAGATCTCGTCAATTCTTGGGTTAAAGTCTTTTCACACGAGAGTTCATATAGCAAAACACAACATATTTCTTATCACGTATTTTCTCACCCTCAAAAATGGCATATAAAATGTTATTTTTGAAAAGTTGAGAATAAATATGACCATTTTGAGTGTTGCGGGAAGAATGACCACTGTGAACAATTTGTGAACAAAGTTTTAAGTCAAGTACTCCCCCTCAACAAGTGATATAAACGGTTGAGGTTTTGAAAATCATAAGGGAAAGTACTTGTTATTTTGAGCAAAACCTTGAAAAGTGAAAGGTTTGATAGGTTTTACTCAAAAGTAAGAAGCTTTCGCTCCTTTTATAAGGATTGTGGCACTGAAGCGAACCACAGGGTCCTTTATTTACACGAACGGGTTGTACACTGTAATATGTGCACAAGCCATTGACAGATAATCAAACAAGCAAAATCACAATCAAGAGAGTACCCAATGATTACAGACGATCAGCTACTTTCTGAGGACGTTGGAAAGTCTGAATCGGAAAGTTTGGTCATCCTCCCACATAGCTCTCCAACCGTGGCATCTGATCCCGATGAATCAAACATTCATCAATCGTAGTGATAAATCAACGAACATCCATGCGATCCTTTGAATTCCTTCTCTTTGTCTGAATTATACCCAACTCAATGTCCTTCAATCGATATGCCAATCCATCTCGAACCATCTCCAGGGTAGCGTCATAGAACTTAGTGAATTTCATCGAAAGCCATGAAGCAAGCATGATGATTTTCACTTTGGTAGACAAACCCAAACTTTTGTTTATGAACGATTTTGTACTGAGGTTCTTGATTGATTCCAATGAAGTGTAGAATTTAGGTAATATTCGACCCCGAGGTGCAGAACTTTCAACACGCTCTTTGATTTGAAGCGTATGAAAACAAGGAGTGCAGTAATGTACTTGATTTAAATTTCGGTTGAGGTTCTGGTTAGGGCTCAAGTATGTCGTCATCCTCACCACCAGTGTATGTAAAGTGATCAACGGTTTTCTCCATTGGTGGTGTGGTTTCTGAATCCCTTGGTTGATCAGATGGTGGTGGTTGTGTAGCTTGTTGTGTAGTGGTGATAACCTGCTTAACCATTTATCGAATCATTGGATGGAGTTGCCTTCTTAATAGATTTTGTTGTTGACATAGGTGTTTCTTATGTTGATGGAGGTGATGATTGAGATGATGATTTGGGTTTGGTGGAAGTGTCAAGAGGTGTTACAGAAGACTGTTGAGGTTTGTGTATAGGATTGTCAACTATGTAGTTGTCCGATTCCTTCTTTAACTTTTCCTCCTCAGCTCTAGCAGCTTCTTTTGCCTCTTTTCGAATCATTTCCTCTTCAGCCACCAAATTATCATCAGTGATTCTTTCATCCTTATCATGATCGTAATCTCCTTCGTCATATATTTCCACATCTTCACCATGCTTTTCTTTTTGCGGTTGTATAAGTTGTTGTTGTGGTTGCTTCATTTCAACAGTTGTAGAGACAGTGACACCCTGATCATTACCGGGTTGATTAACCGGATCGGATGGGGTAAGAAATGTTTACAATGGATCTTCCATAAGTGGAGAACTACTGCTTGACCCTCCTCGCCCTAACCGGGTTGCTTAACCGGAAAGGTTGAAGCATGGAATTCCATCCATTTCTACTTTAATGTCTTACGAAATTGTATTACCTCATCTATTGAATCATACTCATCATCAGGATGACTTTGTGAACATGAATTTGAATGGATGTAGCAGATGGATGTCCACAGCAAATCTGCAAGATGATTATGAGCATATGAAGTAGTTGAAGATGACACGGAGATAGTTCTTGCCAATTGTTTTGTCGTATCCAGCTTGGAATGTGTTTGCCATCGAGAGCTCAGTTGGGGCATTGATGTTTGCTTGATTTGCAGCCATTTCATGATCTGAAAGTCATTAGACAAAGAGACAGACATATGGAAACACAATGTGTTTGTATTAGTCTGATTTATTATCTAATTACTTGTATGATGGTAACATGTTTATGTTAGTTACAAGTCCTAAGTCACATTAGTCCAAATGTATGAAGTTGATGTGATAAGTTACGTGAACATGTTAATTTTGAAATTTCAAAGAGCAATAATTCACTTAACACACAACATATTAACTTTTGCAAGCTTATATGAAACATCAGATATTTGTGACCTATGCGTAACATTTAACAAGTGACATATGCGTAACGGTCAAAAGTAGTGAACAATGGGTTATGAGTAACAAGGATCCTTATGCGTAAGAAAGGAGCTTATGCGTAGGAGTAAGCTAAAGCATAAGAACAAGCTTAGGCGTAAGAGTTTCTTACACGTAAGACAAGTTCAAAGGCTTTAAGCTTACGCGTAGGGATAAGCTAGATGTTACGCTGCATAATTTACTCGTAAGAGCAAAGCTTATGCGTAACAAGCCTTGTTTACGAATATCTTTCCAAGATACACGTAATCCTCTGTAGACCCCTTATGCGTAAGAGCTACGCGTAAGATTACTCTTAGGCGTGACCTTTACGCATAAAGTATTCCTTAAGCGTAACGGTTTGAACACCTAAAGATTCCGACATTACGAATAATTAACCTGTTAAATATAAACATGAAAACTTGATTGCAGTTAACTCCAAACATCTTTTAGATCACAAAACAAGCATAAGAACATATCAGATACACAGAAAGACTTAGGAGTAAAATTACTTAAACCCTAAACCCTTAATCTACGTGTAATGGATATAGCTACACAAATCAAACAAGAATGTTTCTGGAGTGTCCTAGATGTCATATGAGTGCAATGGAACAAGATTTAACATATTTCCACCACAGAATCAAAATATTTATGGGAGATGAACCCTAAAAACCTAAAACTTAAGTTCATACAGTTTAGATGTTTCTGGGCTAATTTAAAGGTTCAAAACATGCATATAAACTTATTCTAACACTTTCTTGACTACCTAATAACATATCACAGAAAAGAAAAACCCTAGATGAGAGCAAGAACCCTAGAATTCAAATTAATGAAATTTAAGATTCAGGATGGTTTTGGATGATTGCAACAAGTTTAATAGACACTAAGAAAGGTTTTAACACAACTCATTTCAATCCAAACACTTTTATGCATAAACACCCAATTCGTTCGAGTGAACAATTTTCCAAAATCAGTTTAAAGAGTTTTAACCGTTGGATTTGAAAGAATTTTAGAAATCCTTGTTTATCATCTTGATTAAAAATAAAATATAACGGGCAGCGTACCCGGTCGTATGTAGTGAGGGAATGGTAAGACCGAGGTCGTCCCAAGAACGGTTGATTCCTAACTGTCTAATTAATTAAATTAGTCAAATAAATAAGTTTTAATGATAGGATTGATAATGTGACAACTCGTAATTTCAGGTCATTTTACAAACTTTGAAAAATTTACTATTCATCTCGGGCATTTACTATTCATCAGTTACTATTCATCATTTTTGAAGTCGATTTGATATTTTGAGAGTGTATTTCAAAATTTTACTATTCACGAAACACTATTCATTCCTGGAGAAAATCACTATTCATGGTTCACTATTCATCATTTTTCGTAAACTAGGTTTACGAGTATCAAATTTGCATAACCGTAAGGGTTTAGCTGCGAATTCCTGAAAAATCATTGAGGACATTTCATATAGACTAGATTTAGTCTACATATCATCAGTAATATCATCATCATATTAGTTCATGCATGAGTTTGCATATTTCATTAAACGTTTATTTTCTTATTAAATAAACGCTATCGCATAATCATTTATTTTGAAAAATTGATCCGACACTTCCAAAATTATCCTAATATATTTTTATACTCATTTTAAGACTATAAAAATTATATTATTAGTTTACCCGATGTTTTGAATTTATTTTGTATATAAATTGTTATGTATATATAATTACGACGGTTTTTGTAAATTCAACTCGATAATTATTATTTCACTCAATTCTAGTAAGAAATTTATTTTTATAATTTTTATGACTTCAATATATTTTATTTTTTTCCGTTAAAATCTATTTCTAGCTAACGCTACACTAAATACCTAATTATATTTACAAAATACATTTTATACTGACACTTAAATATATTTGTACATCAAAATTTCATCAACCCTTTACCCAATACCCCTTGGCCGGCCACATCCCCTCCCCCCCCCCCCTTGTCATTATAGTGGCCAAATTGATTTTTACAACTTAAAGGAACACGTGTACACTAGCCTAGATATTTACATTATACCAATAATTATCTTTAACTACTAACATATACATTACACATTTCTTCTCTATATTCGGCCAAGACCAAGAACCAAGAAGAAATCAAAAATATTTTCAAGATCAAGTGATAATAAACACTAGATTACTTCTTTTAAGGTTTTGCAATAAAAACCTAGGAGTAATTAGGAAACCTTGTTCCATAAACCTCATCATCATACTAGTAAGCATTTCATGATCATTTTTAATCTTTCATATTCATACTTAAGTTATTTTTATCATGCTTGAAAGAAAACATGCAAGTTTCATGTGTATCTATACCACTTTTATTGTTTTTAGTACTTATAATTAGTATATATCATTCTATAATTAATCCCTTGAAACATATCATTTTTGATGATGTTTAGGACCCCATGACACCCTAAGAAGGTGTATGGTAAGTTTAGAATAGATTTGGTGTTGATTTGAAGTGATTAGAATAAGTATTATACAAGATAAATCATTTTCGACAACCTAAAAATGAGGTCTGATCATCTTTGTAAAATCTGGAAAATTCGACAGGTTATAAATTATTTTGAGTTATATTTCCAGAAAATATACTTTAAAACGAAACCGTGGTCGCTTGAACGGGTTAAAACGGATTTATAACGAAGAAGTTATGCTATTTTCAAGTTTAACGACGAAAACTATATATTCATGAAAACTGCATGCTGTCCAGAATTTTTAAGGGTCAAAAATGAGTTTTAAGCGTTATCTAAATGAGTCGATTTATCAAAAATATATTAGTAAACTTTAACACGAAGCTAAGGATATATAAAACGTAGAAAACGGACTTATAACGACTAAATTACACGCGTTTAAATAAGGTTGTCGTAACTATTATTCACAAGTATAAAACACTTACATATATATTTCCTATTAGTCAAATTATTAACGCAAGTGACCATGTTTGGAGTTGTTTTTCACATCGATAGGATACTTTTTAGAAAACGATGTTTTCTAGTAAAAGTGAGTTCACCTAGCCTATTTTCCAAAATGTTCAACCGTTCGTCAAACGGAGTTGTAACAAATAAAATACGGTCACTCAAACTTTGCCGAAAACTAACCTTAAACAATATTTTTAGTCCAAGTACCCTACTTCACCTATATTTTTCTCCATGATCGAGACCTCTATGATAAAAATTTAAAAGCTAAGACTTTGAGATAATGTTACAAGCTTTCCAAAACCGTTGAGTTTGTTTCCTAACACTCGATATTCACTATTTTACGACTAGCTTTTCGAGGCCATTTAGTCACTTTCATGAATTGTCAAATTATATTATTTTACGACGAAAAACTATAATTTCTTAATAAATCACTAAATGACTATCGTAGGATATCATTTCAACGTAAGTACTTGTAAAGTAATTTATAACATTACAATATGTTATAAACTTATTTTACGACGATAAACTTTATTTTCAAAATGCACAAGTGGTATGGATATCATATGAGTTTGCATGCATAACATAACATCATGACTTATATTAGATCATATCATTCATAATAGGTCGCGGTTAGAGATTTGCGCCTCATTTCAGTGTATCCACTTTTGTCATCATAATAATTGCATCAGGTGAGTTCATAGCCCCACTTTCTATTACTTAATTGTTTTACAAACTCCTAGGGGAGATACATGCTATATTTTTAATCGAACACAAATGCTTTGAACTGTATGTTATATCCAAATGCTTTATTGCCACTAAGTATTCTATTGTCATGTTTGAAGTCCCTACATCATGCACCATTAGTCACTTATGAGCAGATGAATATTGTGAATAGACCTATTGGAATTAACACTCCCGTTCTTATTGACCAGTTAGGGAAATCGAACGCACTATATTTTAATCATTAAGGTAAATTGGCAAGTTTACCTATTAGGGCTGCGATGAAACGATTTTACCAGTTTCTATTGGTACGAGGTTTACGCTTCGGTTTTCATGAACTTAGTGAAATAAATGCTGTTTTGTTTTCAACGATGAGTGTGAAACAACGTAACTCACACTACGAATATTATGTTCAAACGACTTAATTAAACCTATGGATTTGTTAGGAATTAGAAAATTCCATAGTGAAGAGTCGGTCACCCCAAATATTATCTAGCATAAGTTAGCTCGTATACTTGTCGTTATTTACGTTACTTAGTAGTTTATTAGTTAGTTTGTAGCGTAGATTAGTTTAGTGCAACACCGTGGAGGAAGGATGGGTCTTTACCCACTGTATACCTGATCCACAAGCCGATAGGAGGTCGTGTTATGTTTGTAACTGGGGGCCATAAATACCCTCTACCTCCCAAGGTGAGGGTTGACCTTCATTCATCTTAATCTAACCTTCTATGTTTTCTTTCACTTTCTCTCTCTAGAAAGGCTCCCACTTTCTCTCTCTAAAACCTCTAAACAATTCGACCCATATTATTGTTTGTTATGTGTTTATGAAATCCAATATATTACAATTGGTATCAGAGCCAGGTTAGATCATCTCTTACATATCTTTGGATTTCTAGTGGTTTTTAGGTGGTTTTTGAGTTTGAGAAAATTTAGTGGTTTTTGCATCATTTGGTTGATTTCTAGTGTTAAAGTTTGGATTTTGATTGTACTTTTATGTTCAAGATCATCATAAGTGTTTAGGTTTTGATTTGGAAGGCTTGAATCATCGTGGTTGGGTTGTTTTTGGATTGAAAAGTGTGTTTTGGAAGTTTTTCAAGTTAGCGACTTGGCTCACGGTATAACTTTCTTGCTAGCGATTTGCTTCAGAAAAAATCTGCCGAGTTGCGTTGTTGTTTGGTGGCGATTTGGTCCTAGCGACTTGCTTTAGAGACAAGCCGACAAAAAGTACTGTTTGTGGATTCTCCACTACACTAGCTGCTTGGTGAAAGTTAGCGATTTGTACTTAAGTTTGTTAGCGACTTGGTGTTAGCGATTTGGTGCTTAGCGAGTTGCTCTTTAGCGACTTGACAACTTAGCGACTTGGTGCTTAGCGACTTGTTGTCAAAATTTTGCTAGCGACTTGGTGCTTAGCGAGTTGTTCTTAGCAACTTGATCGTCTTAGCGACTTGGATACTTAGCGAGTTGCTCTTTAGCGACTTGGTGCTTAGCGACTTGGTGCATAGCGACTTGGTACTTAGCGACTTGGTGACTTAGCGACTTGGTTCAAGGGTTATAGCGACTTGGTTAATTTTTTCGAAGAAGAGGTTTGACCAAAGTTGACTTTTTACGTCAAAACTTCAAATTGCCATAACTTTTGATCCGAATCTTCGAAATAAATACCGTCAAAACGACCGAAGGAAACAGCCTGATATTGTGAGGTTTCACCAAGAAGTCGTGAAACGAATTTTTCGAGACCCAAATCCTCCTAAATGAAGTTATTGAGCTTTTAAGTTTTTAGACCTAAATTTCACCGTAAAAACGTGCATTAACAAAACCAATTCACAACCAAATAACACTTCAGCTAATCCTTCAAACAATCATCACTCCTAACACATAATCCTCTATCATTGTGTGGGTCCATCCGTTATCTTAACTCGTTCTATTGGTCATTGTATCACGGTTTCTTCTTGATTTAGTAAAATCCCGCGAAAGATTCTATTTCTCGGTTTAAATCATAGACTTGTAAAATCCCGTGCATACTACCACATCATGTCTTATTCTACTGACCCAGTGATTTTAGAAGTGCTTAAATTGTATGATGATGTGGACAACAACGATAATGTATGCTACACTGAACGATTAAAGATGATTGAATCAATCAATGAGGATGTGATATCTCCGGTTCGGACTAAAAGACCGAAATGCACCAGTCAATGCTACATAATGCCATGCAAAAGGAAAGCAGCATTGAACCTTATCAACAACTTCACTCTCACCTCATGTTACTTCTACCCACATCAATGGTACGAACATGTATTGCCTCTCTTTCGGGGACTTATCCACATTAACAGAACTCTGCTGTTAAACCTAGAGCAATTTGAGCTACAACTTGACAAAGAGAAGGTTCATAAGGATAGTTCCAGCGCTGCACTTCAAGTGATATACAAACACTTTCAGTCATTCATTAGAAGGGAATTCACATCTGATTATGATCAAGACATGACTGAAATGTCCTTCAAGAGACACACTGGAATGGAAATTAGCGTGTTCATGGAGACACTTATCCATCTCATGGATAATGTGGAGAAGTATATTGAGGAAGTTACTCAGAAAGATGCAAAAGTATATGAGAGTCGGGTACAGTTGAGAGATATTTGTGATAAGTCGGGTAATGTATCAGAAAGGTCGGGTGTTGCTGAATGCAGAATATCGAAAACAACAAAGAATGATGTAACCAACGCCAGTGACTCTGTCTCACAAGAAGTGGATGTTGTAATCAGAAAGGCGAATGAATCTCAGGTACAATCAATAAATTGTTGTGTTGAGACCGGTATGGCACCAGATGTTGGATCAGTTGACACTGAATACAGAGGCTCAGAGATAGATAAGCTTGAAACGACAAATCGGTTCAGTGACTCTTGTTACACATGATGTGGATGCGATATCGCACAGAAATTGAACAGAGTCATGTAATGAGGTACCCTTTACTGTTCAACATAGTGCATCTGCTAAATACTTAAACAAACTGATCATGATGCTGAACATAACTTTCACAAATGTTCTGCTATCTGAGGCCGAGTCTGAGATTAAGTGTTTCAAAACAAAAGATATGGTTGATAAGAAGGCTTTTGATGAACTTTCAAACAAATTCTCAAATCTTGAAAAACATTGCATTTCACTTGAAATCGCGATTCAGAGTAAAGAAGAAAGTTTTCAACTTAACAAACCATGTAAAAATCCCGAACTTCCTGAATTCCGTGAACTTTTTGAAATTAACACTTTGAAAGCTCAGCTTTAAGACAAAGAGTCAACCATTTACAATCTGAAGAAACATATCTCTGTCTTGAATGAGAAAAGTAATTTAGTCATGAATACACAAGACATTGATGCTACTATAACAAGAAATAATGAAATGTCAATTTATGTGGCTAAATTACTAAAGGAAAATGAGTCTTTGAGAAAGCATCACTTAGAACTAAGTGACTCACAAAGATGCTAGAACTAAATCAAGTAGAACAAACAAACTCTTTGATAGCAAAATTGATGATCTCAAAGCTCAACTTCAGGAAAAGAGTTTCGCTATTGTTGCCTTAAAAATGAGCTTAGGAAAACTGTAGGGAAAAGTGTGAATACTAAGTTTACAAAACCATCAACCTTGGGGAAACCAGTTTCTCATCCCATTAGAAACCGGTCCATTGTTAGGTAGCCTACTGCGTTTATTTCGAAAGACCAAAAATTTTCAAAAACAAGGTTTGCCTCCCAAGTTGATGAGAAACAAGTTTTGTCAAAACCAGTCACTTCACCTGAGTTACCTAAGAATAAGGCTTCTAGCTTCGTTAACCCTCAACACGTAGCCACTTCTACTCCCAGCACCTCTAGGATTAGTTCAAAAATAGTGTCAAAACCAAGCATTAAAACCCCGAATTCATATGATATGAATGACTTGTGGAAGAACTATTATCTAGAAAAAGCTAGGAAAAGGCACAGATTCGAAAAGACGGAATTTTAGGTGCAAGACCTAGGGTGAGGAATTCTACGAGATTTCAAGGCACTACTAGTAGTTGTAAACCACTACCTAGGAACACTCAAAAGACTAGGGATTGGCGTGCATCTAATAGTAGTTATGTGCATAAGAATGCTAAGCATGTAGAAAACAAAACTAGAAATTCTCCTTATTCACATGCTAAGGTACAATCCACTAAGACTACTAACGTGACTAAGGTTCAACATGTTGTAAAGCAAAACAAGCCAAAAACTTCGCCTAGATGGATACCAACTGCTAAATCTTTTGAAACTAGGAACATGGATAAGTCTTCCACTATGCATAAGAAGCCATACAATCCTAGACCTTGCCATAAGTGGATAGCATCAGGTAGAATGTTTAAGGATGCTGGACTTAGGTGGATTCCTACCGAAAGCTGATGACAAAATCAAGGTTGACCGTGAAACACCAAAGGGTTTGGATACTAATGTCACTAACCAATATATATGCAATCAAGCTTGTAATGTTAGTGCAGGTAGTCCTTCCTCAGTTGCAGATACTTCGATCCTTCACTACATGGACTGGCTTAAAGTATGGATTACAAATGGATTGATATCTCATAACTCATGGGTTCAAGTAACTCAATCTTGATATTCTTTCGGATATGACGTCTGTTCAGTTCAGTTCAGGCCTCGTACTTCACCATTATGATGTCTGCAGATAACACTTCAGGCCCCGTCCCTCAAAGAAAAGAAAGGTGTACGCTTCAGTGCGCTTTATCTTCATAAGAAGAGAAATCTTCATGTTTATGACCATTCTCATCAACATTCTTCATCAACATGCTTCATGCTTTTTCCATGCGCTTCAGTCATCAAGTGAATCGGACTACTAATAATTACTCTTATTCCACTTGCTCAATATAATGAAAATGGCGACATCCTGTGCTAACTTTGCCGGGAGAAGTGTGAATAGAATACATTTGGATGATAATCACTTGTTTAATCAAGAATGGCATCTCCATATGCAATTCTTGAGGGGGAGAAGAAGTGTGAATTTTTTGCATGATTGATTGATATTTGAGAATATATGGTCAAACAGCTCCTAACTCATGTAAGAACTGAGATTCTTCTTATCGGATCATCTTCACATGTAGTTTCTTCTAAGAGTCGTTGGTTGACATCTTCACACGGGCTGATATGATTAAATGACAAAGTGCTTCTAGTTACTGGGCTGATTTCTTTGATGAACATCTTTCTGTTCTTGTTTGATTGGGAGGGATTTTAATTAAGGGAATTTGCTATTTACAAGTTAACAGGAATGCCTTTGGAGTGAAGAAGATGTTAACTGTCTATTTCCCTATTCGGACAATCTTGAAGAAGGTCGAGTCTATAGTCTAATCTAGATTTTCTGCTACATGATTAGAAGACTAAAGACGAATTGCATTTGATGATCTAAAGACTTCTTCTTAATCCGGGCTGAGAGAACACTTGAAAATCTTTGTCAGTTTAGGGGAGAGCACTAATTGGGAGAGATTGAAAAGCCAAAATTTAATCCCCAATTAGACTTGTTCATATTCTTTAGCAATGATTCATTGCTTGATTTCTGATGACACTCCTCCAACGCCTAATGCTTCACTTACTAAGGATAACTGGAATTCATTGTTTGGGAATTGTTCTTTAAAGATATGTTTGATGAGTATTTCCAACCGCTAGCGAATTTTGATCATCCAATAATTACTTCTTAGACTACTCAAGAAGCCCAATCTCCAGTTATTCATCAAGGTGTTGATAATGACTATCATAATATTGCAGTTGCACTCATGAATAATGATCCGCTCTTTGGTATTCCTTTGCTAAATCTTCACGGATTATTATTCATGAATAATGATCCGCTCTTTGGTATTCCTTCGCCAAATCTTCACGGATTATTGTTCATCTCATTGTGCACGCTATAAATCAACCACATGAACATTAAGGAAAATGACTACCTCATCCGCTCGAAGACATTATTGGTGAATCTTCCAGATCAATCACTACATGTATACTTTTAGGAAGAATGAATTGATGTTGAGGCATCATTTGTTCCGGTTCATTCAGTGGGTGAATGTACATCCGATTGTATGTTTATTCACGTGTTGGGTATTTGACATAAGTTGATTACTTCGGAGTTAATCGTTTATCACTTATTTGAGATTGAAGTTGACCTTCACAAATGCGTTTTCTTATTTTAACTTGCTCGTGATTGAATTTAAGTTGAAGACTTGGTTTATCTAGTTACTAGCAGTCGGGCGGGATGGTTGAAGACCTGGTTAACTATCACTTCAAGGAGTTACGTTGTTTTACTCAGTGACACACGCTTATGTCGTTGTGGATAATCGCAAGAGGTGTTAATGTCTTATACTTTGGTTGAGTATTGAGTACTTGGAGATTTGCTTGGAGCATAAATTCTCGACACCGTTCTTCCAACATTAGTGCAAGCTTAAGATGCAAATGCGGGGAATTCTACTTCAGTTTCAAGTTTGGTACATCGGGTTTTTCTTCATCAGTGGTCACTTCAAATTGTCTACGAATGGGTTGATTAAGATAGTCAGAGAGAGTTTCTATAGCAGTTGATTCTCACAAGATTCATTTGAGCTAATTTTTTTTGTTCTTCTCTATTTCAAGAATATTTGGTATGTATAATGTGTTGCTGATTCTGAGATATCAAGGGGGAAGGAGACATACATCTAAACACACAACGAGTACATGTGATGAACCTAGTACTTCTTTTCTGTTGAAGTAATCCCGGGAAAGACAAATGTCATAACCGTAGAGAAACTCAGTGTTTACTCATAGCCTTTGATGTATTATTCCAACCATTTGGGAGGAAGTGGTCTCTGGATACTTTTGGTATGTGTTAACTCAGCCCTCAGTAGAAGGAAATAGGAGAAGAATATTTGGTTCGTGAGATGATATTGCTTATCGACATCTTCGATATGAATAATGGTAAAGTGCTTTCGATTATTCCTTCATGTACACATTATAATGTTGATTCCGATAAGATCACAACCATCATGGGGAGAGATATGGGTACATCTAGAACTCACAACATGTTCACCTCGACGGGCTTAATCAGTTATTCTGGATTTGACATCTGCAGAGATGATCAGTGACTCAACATGTTACTTGAATGTCATCGTCTCTACTCTTGTTGGGTACATGTGTACATCATGGGCTGATTGGTTATATGTAAGATAATTGGAATGCATTTTGAAAAATGAAGATGTTTATGTATTGTTCCCCTGAATAGACAACTGGTCAATCTCGAAGAGTAATGTGTACATCGGAGTCGCACAACAGGTTCATGTGATCGAAGTTCATCAGTTATTCCGGATTTGATAACCACTGATACGATCTATGTTTCAACTTGTTACTTTGGTGTTCTCGTGTTCTTCTGGGTGCCGAGCTTCATTCAATGAGACTGTTTTCATTCATTTCTACTTCTTGGAAAATGGTCTTTATACTCAGTTTGTCGGTTTGAGGGGAAGCTACCAAAGACTCATTTGTTGAAGGCTCAAGTTCTTTCGACGATTCAAAAGCCTCGAATGCTTTGGTGGTGGAAGTTTAAGAGATGATGACTTCTATCTTCTTCAAAGTGCTGAACGATTTCCTTATTTCGGTACTCGTATCATCATCCTCTTAAACTATTTCTCTATATCTGTAAATATTTATCAAAAACCAAATACAAAAATATAAAACCAACAAAAAGAAAAAATAAATAAAAAATCTACAAAAGCCCATAAAAATCAGAAAATTGAAAAATTCCAAAAATATTGTTTTCTCAAGACATGTCTTCTGGTATCGATAACATCTACGGTCTTAGAAATGTCATTCAATAATGGCACGGGACTTTAGATGAAGTTCGAGCAGGAGGTGTAAATATTCCTTTCTAAACATGTCTCAAAAAATGGCTTACAGTTATTTCAGACTGTAACCCGGGCTTCAAATGATGGCTTGCAGTTACGTCAGACTGTAACCCGTGCTTAAAACAATGGCTTGCTATTATTTCAGATAGCAACCCGTTCTTCATAGAAGGAAAGTGTTGCGCTTAACCATTTTTTTAATTTTTCGTGCACTTATCCTAAAAACAAAACAAGGAAAGTATGTCGAAGGACTGCTGTTCCTACACAAATGTTTTTCCGTCTAAAAATTCTTCAGAAAAATATTTGTTGTGTTTTCAAAATGGTGGAAAATAAGTTGCTTAAAATCAATCAGATTCAGAGTTTTTATAAAATTTGGAAACTCAATCAATGACTTCAGCACTTTTAAAATCTTTTATAAAATGAGTTATTGGTTGAGGGGGAGAATGTTTTCAAATCTATATCTTCTAACGAGCTTTCTTAATTATCCTAATATGCTTAATTAAAAATGATGTTAACCTATGTTGAAGGACTAGGTGCCTAGGATATGATTGCTAGGATTAGATGATTAGAGTTTGATGAATACATTATTCCCATACATTTAAATGATCTGATTGATATGTTGCATTGACTTTTATTAGTCGATTGTTGTTTGGGTGATGTCGACCACCATATATTTGTATGTGTGTTCACTAACATATGCAGGTATACTGGTATAAAAGAATGGTCCCGATCCGGATCCCACAATTGAAGATGATTGGATGCCGAAAGGAAAAGGGTAACTATTTCTTGGGTTGACAAATGAAGAAACGGAGCTTAATTGGACTTCTATGGAGAGTTGGCATAAATGCAACGTAAGAGGTCTCACTGCATCAGCAGATGGTTTTCTTCAAAGTGATTGAAGAAACGGAGCTTAATTTGACCTCAGTTGGCATTCAAAATGCAACGTAAGAAGAAGTCTCACTGCATATGCAGACGACTTTTCTTCCAAACCCTACAAAGAACAACAACGAAGCTTCTCAACCACTAACATATCTTTGTGCAGGATAATCGTTGATGATACCATTTTTCTAAAACTTTGAAAAATATTGTTTTGAAAATGGAAAATATTGTTTTGAAAATATATTGGACTAAATTTTGAAAATCACCGGACTTCATTTTATCAAAATTTAAGTCACTCAATTATCGACTTCGGTCATCGATTGAGGGGAGAGTGATTTAATTTAAAATATTTTCAAACAATATATCTTCAAAAGAGTCCGTTTGTACGAAATTATGTGGTGATCTAAAGATTTAATGTTATGTCATGGTATGATTTTTCTTTTGAATCAAGGTCTTTCAAAACGAAATTTTTTCTGTTCTTGTTTGATTGTGAAATTGTTTTGTTTTACTCAAAAGATCTCTTAAAAACAATCATATCTGACACTAACAATCTTTAATGTCTAAATCTGTTCCTTATTAATCATTTTTCAAAATTAAATTTTGCCACGTCTTTCCCTAAAACTTTTTTAAATGATTTAAATCAATTGGGATCACAAATCTCAAAAGGTTTGAAATTTTGATCGGGGTAGAGATCGTGATTTAAATCTCAAATCTGTTTTTATGGAATTGGTTTTAGTCCTTCAAAGGCACTCCTGCTTCCATGTGCCAAACGATTTCTAATACACAATGCACATGTTGAGGAGGAGGATTTATCCAAAAACCAGATGAGTATTTAAACCTGGCCACATATTCTCCTATGTTTTCTAAACCGTATTAAATCACTTGGGATCCAAAATCTCAAAGGGTTTGATATTTTTGATCGGGGGAGAATTTGTGATTTAATAATGAAATTTGATAAAAGGTGATCGTTATTGATTCAATTGTGCAGTCGCTTCTCTCATATGTGCTAAACGCCAATCTTGAAGCACATATTGAGGAGGAGCATTTTAAAAGAAAATAAACTATCGAGGTACAAAAGCTTTTATGTTTTAACATAAAGTACCTTGATTGAGTTTTCAAATGGTTTTCTTAATGGATTTTGTGATCGTGGATGTGCTTCAAAAGAACTCTTGCCTCTATGTGATAAAATGTATTCAAATATCCTATGCACATATTGAGGGGGGGAATTCTACCAAGAAAATCAAATGGCTTTTTCGTATGAAAATTGTGATCAAAGAAAATATTTCAAAGTCCTCTTGCCTCCATGTGATAAACAATTTCTAAATCATATGCACATGTTGAGGGGGAGGTTTTCTAAATGATCAAAACTATTAAGGTACAAAATGCTTTGATCTCGTATCACAAGTACCTTGATTGTTTTTCCAAATGATTTTTCAATTGGTTTCAAGGAAGAATGAACTGTACCAAAAGACCGACCATTTTACTTTATGTATGGAGTTATAAGGATGGTTAGGTTAGGTATTTGTTCCCACGATCCCGCCAGAGCCGGAGGGATCTACCCAGGGACAATCCACTAGATAGTGTAGAGCCCTTAGGTATATTGAAAAAAGGAGAAAAGTGAGATATGGGAAGATTGCGGACGGAGACAGAGCTAGTACTGGAATAAACCCAACAAGATTCTAGTAATGAAGTCTCGGTAAGCACTGAAGGGGTTGAAGAATGAAAAAGAACTGAATGTGAAAAAGGGTGAAAAGAAATAGCCCTCCATCAATTCAACCTTAGGGCAGAAACCGGGTTCAATACATATGCTACTGGTGGTTACTAAGGTAATGCCAGTATTGAAGACAAGACGTCATGGACCCAGTGACGCACTGCACCTATCTTCCCAAGCTACTCAAGTTCCTCTTAAAAGGGCTTGTTTCATTCTCACGGGGAACCGACATTATCTATCGACTTTCTCTTAGAGATTGTTGATATTGAAGAAGGAGACCCTCTCCCTAGTCTCCGGCATAGGAACCAAATGTGCACTTTTGAGTCTAGAGCCAAGAGATCATCCACAATATCTCATTAGGACACAAAATTAATGAAGACCTGCTGTTTCACACAATGTGGAAAGTAAGTATATATTTAGAGTCCTACGCATTATCCTTGTGGTATTGCCAGAACATCCGAGTGATATGAAAATATTCACGATGAAGATGGAAATCCTTCTAGAGCCGTCATCAAACAAGCTCTTGGTGGGTGACATGTGAGATCTTGCAAAAGATCAAGCTTGTGACAACTGGATAGAAACGATGGGGCGATTCATTCGTGAATCTACCTTGGTCCAGGAAATGAATTGACGAATACTTTTGGAAAAACCGTTCGATGTGCAAACCTTCTTTTCTCTAGCACGTCGAATGTGTACTTATGTTTTCAAACACAAAAAGTATCTCTGATTGAAAAAATACTTTTGGAAAAACCGTTCGATGTGCAAATCTTCTTTTCTCTCGCACGTCGAATGTGTACTCTTTTCAAATACAAAAAGTGTTTTGATTGAAAAATTGATCTTTCTCATAAACCTTCGTTGTATTGCAAAACTCTTTCTTCAAGCAATACACGATTGTTTTTCAAATCATTTTTCATCAATCAGTGAATATCAATTCGCTGGTTCACTCACTCCATGTTGTCTTCTTTTAGAAGTTCCTGTTTGAGAACAGCTAGAACAGCTGCGAAACCCTGTCAAGGAGATTCTTAGGAATACTACCTGATCACAGCAAGACTTGTACGATCAACGGGAACCGTGGGCCGTGTACCTCAATTCAACGAAAGTGATCAAAGACACTTTCGTGTGTTTTATTGCTAACTGTTGTTTGCAGGTACATTTGGACGGTTGCAGCTGATCAGAATTAAGGAGTCAATCCAAAGCCGCATGCTCACATCATCCACACTTAATTTGAAGAAATCATGACTGGTGCATATCTACATAACCTGGTTCTGATATTTTTATACTATGCTTCTGCTTCGTTGCTGCAAATATCATGAACCAGTAAAAGCTTCTGCTACTCTGATGGAAAGATGTCATGATTCAAAAGTGTGAGCATGTCGGTCCGAAAGTCACAACTTCACATGATGGCAACACAACAAAAGGGTGATCCAGAGAGATTTAAAGTGGCTGATGATCTCAATGAAAGCTCAAAGATCATCAAAGATGTGGATCAGTTAAAGGCCTCCACTAAAAGTACAAATCAGTGCGGACTTTGAAGAATCACTACTAAAGCACAAAGATTGCTGAAATGAAGAATTGAAGTCTACGAGCTCAAGAACAAAGTCAAGAATAGAATGCTAGGATTCGAAATGTAAAACATGGGGTGACCTCCCTTAGGGGGAGATTGTTAGGAATTAGAAAATTCCATAGTGAAGAGTCGGTCACCCCAAATATTATCTAGCATAAGTTAGCTTGTATACTTGTCGTTATTTACGTTACTTAGTAGTTTATTAGTTAGTTTGTAGCGTAGATTAGTTTAGTGCAACACCGTGGAGGAAGGATGGGTCTTTACCCACTGTATACCTGATCCACAGACCGATAGGAGGTCGTTATGTTTGTAACTATAAATACCCTCTACCTCACAAGGTAGAGGGTTCGACCTTTCATTCATCTTAATCTAACCTTCTATGTTTTCTTTCACTTTCTCTCTCTAGAAAGGCTCCCACTTTCTCTCTCTAAAACCTCTAAACAATTCGACCCATATTATTGTTTGTTATGTGTTTATGTAATCCAATATATTACAGGATTTCACTCAACCTTTGTGTTGACTGTTTTAAGCATGTTTTATCTCAGGTATTAGCATATCATCATGGCTTGCATGGAGTCACTGAGTTGACGCGTCTCACAAATATTTTATGCACTTAACTATCGTTTGATTGTAACAAATTCATTTTGGTACTTTGGAAATCTTTTGGGACCTATACTTTGCAAACTCTGATTATTTTACTCAAAAAAACGATGTATTTTTTCAAACGACACTTTAGGTCGTTCAATATAACTGTAACTGTGAGGCTATGACAGTCATCCCCCAGGTATTCCATTCCGCTGCAAAACAGGTATTTTGGGGGTGTGACAGATAATATTTAAGGTGTCACGTGATCAATTGGGTTGGTTCTCTGGTAAACAAGCTAATGGGAACGATAGTAATGCAATTCTTAAACCGAGTTCATCCACAAGTGGCAAAAGTCGATAGACTCCTTTGGTCAATTCGCCTTCCCTATTGTTCTTAGAATCCTCACCAAGATGAACAGGTCACCCGGGATCATTCATCAGTCTAATAGCAGTCATTAAGAGTCAGCGTTTACTATCGCATTACATAGGTTCTAAATGTCACTAGATTCCTGTCTCAGGTGGAGTCAAAGTCGATAGGACAACATTTGGTCAGTTCGTCCTATCCTATCAGGAAAGGGTCCCACTGGAGAATTCAGGTGTCCCCTCATAAGTCCAGTTGTTCCTAGTCCCCTAAGCCAAGTTATTAAATACCGCTACATGCTAGATTCATAATAGTGAGTGCCCGGGCGCTAGCATCTTAAAAACTCACCCCCTACTTCTTAAGTTCACCCAAACGGTAGGTGATCAGTTGGTCAAATCGCACAAGTAGAAAGGGTCTTCAGTTGGTCATATCTTACCCTTCCCATCTCAGTCTACTTCCTTAGGGTCAGTTGGTCATATCTCCTAAGTAACTAGCCTCTACCGCCATTCAAAACTACCGAAACAAGGGTAGCTACCAACAAACTATGCATGCATACACTTAGAAACAATTAATAACGCAAAAGCATTAATAATGAAATGAATCAAAACTAGGCCAGGACCTAATTTCCACATCTCCAAAATACCCTAGTGGAATGTGGTATGTGCTAAAACACATACCTTTTCTATATCAATATCTGACCCAAAATAACCAAGAAAGACCCGTTTATTGCTAATATTTGATGTTTTCTTGAGTTTACGCATGAGCAGGTACGGATATGTCAAAACACACAAAAGTAAGCCAAATCAGACAAAAACCCGAGCACGAGAGATCAAGAGTGCTAAAGCTGAGCCGGATTGTCAGAATTGAGCATTTGTGAAGATTTTCATGATGAGAGAATGATTTATTAAAGATATGATCAAGTTTAAAGAATTGGCAGAATCAGTCCCTCAACTTTCAGAAATTGGCAGCAAATACCCTTGAGATTCAGAATTTACAGATGTAGTCCTTGGTTTATTTGGGATTGACAAGAATAATCCTTGGAAGACATTTTCAGAATTTACATGATTGGCCCCTGGATTTTCAGATTTTACACATCAAGCCCCTATGTTTATTCATGAATCTAATTTTAGTCTAAAACCAATTCCTTATTAAACCACTAGCCCACTAAAAGCCAAACCTCACATAATCCAAGTCAGACCCTGTTAAAACCAAACCGGGTCAAAATACTTACCCATTTTATCTCTACCACCCGGTCAATAAAGTCAAACCCAGTAAAATATTATTTCCCATTTACCCGCCCAAAGAAATTCCCCCAAATTACCAAACCCAGAACACACATAAACCCTAACATACCCCTGATCAATTGAAGAACAATCAAGCCAATTGAAGGGTACAATAGTATATTCCCTGACACCACACTGACACACGGATGCCAGCTTGGCAATCCGTGTGTCATTCACCTCATTCCTTGCCTCTGATTGGTCCAAGATACGTGGCTTAAGTGATCAAAGGGCTCTAAATTGATTGATGACATGAAAGCTTGATCCAAGGGCTCATAAACGTTCAAAGAAAGCACAGATGGATAGATTCTAGACTCTTCCTCAGCTTGAGCTCGATTATAAATACCCTTTCATTTCTCCTTTGTAATTCATGTAGAGTAGGAGTAGTGTAGAGTATAATTTCTGAGTAGATTTAGTGTTTTAATGTTTTAGTTAAATTTCAATTATTATAATTTCATTTTGTACTCAAACTTTATTAATTCAAGTTTTATTCTCATCAAAATTTAAATCAATGTTCCATTGTTAAATTTCAGCTTATTAACATTTCTACTGATTACTTGAGCTTATTCCAAAGCATTTTTACACTTACTCAGAATCTACTCTCACAATTCCTCTTAGTCAACAAAAGTCAAAAATCAGAATTATGGTTGAAAATGTTCTAAGTTGCTGTTATGGCTTTGGATTTGGGTTGATTATGCTTGAAATGGGTTGATACTCAGGTTTAGATTAGTGGTTAAATTTCTTAAGTGAGCATGTCATTGTGACAAGACTCTTGTATGTTCATAAATCTGTCCTTAATTTGATTCAGTAGTGTAATGGTTTAATTTGATTATTTGTGTTAAATCTTAGTTTAATATTGCTGTTTAATTTGAGTTTAGTTTGATCTCTGCATCTTACTTGTTAATCTGCTCATTTTTTTTTCTATTCTGCATATTATTCATAAGATTAGTTTATTATGATATAATTGTTAGACTTAGTTCATTTAGTTGCACTTAGCATATTAAATCTGTTTTGAAGGGTAGCTAGGTTTGGACTTAAGTTTTGATTCAGGAACTTGCATATCAGCACTAATAAGTAGTGTTTGGATCATGATGGTAATATGAGTTTAAGGATTTAAATAAGGTTGAATTCTGTTGCAATAGCTTATATTAGTATAATTGGAGTTAATTAGATCATAAACCTGCTCTTTAGAACCTTAGTAGTCAAAATTACTTGTAATCTGCCCTTAATACAGATTTTGTGTGAATCAGTAGTACAAATCTTGCAGATAGGTTTTAAAAAAGTTGATATAGCTTGCATTAAGTTCTATTTATCTCTAAACATCAGTTTCATTCATTAAATCTAGCTCAAAGTTCATGAACGTCAACTTTTCAAATCTGTTTTTAAAAGTCAAATATGAGTTTTCAGTTTTAAACGGTAATCTTTGTGGATTTTTAAATCATTCATTTATGGTCAAAACTCAATGAAATTTTAGAGTTAAGCACTTTGGTTTGTGATTGGTAACTGGGAATTTTTAGTTTATTTTTGTGATTTTTCTGTAGTAGCTTATCTTCGCTCAAAGTACCCCTTGTAGGGCCGTTTGGCATAGTAGAGTTAGAACCTGATATGTAGCTTTTATGCCTCTAGCTTGTGCTATTTTGCTTCAATTCAGTTACAGTAGGCTTAACTCAAGTAGTTTAGGTTAGTTTTAGGCAAGGGTGGCTTATGGTAGCTTATTGAGGCTTTTAGCTTAATTTCAAGTGCTTATTTCATCAGTTGTGTGCCCAAATCATATCTCCACTACTCCAAAGTTGTTTCTGTCAATTTTCCCTAGTTCTCAGTATTATTTTATAGTTTTTTGGAAGTTTTAATATTTTCCATGCTCTTTTGCTATTTGTTTTGCATTTAATCTCATTTTTAAGGGTTTTTAATTAGCATTTAATTCAAATAATTCAGAAAAAGTTCAAAAAAATACAATTTCAATTTTATTAGGTTTAGAATATTCAAGAAGTCATAAAAAATATTTTTCCAGTTTTTTGTTAGTTAAAATAGTATTTTCTAGGAATTTTATTAGATTTAAATAGTTTTAAATTCATAACAAATAGAGAAAAAGTAAAAAAAAATGTGATTCTAGTTCTTAAAATTCATTTTAGTTAATTATGATTTTTGAAAAATTGTTTTGTAATTTTCTTGCATGTTTTTCTAATTTTTAGTATTTTAAGTCTATTTTAAATGTTCAAAATTACTTTTTTAATTCAAAATAAATTAAGAAAAACCCAAAAAAAATAGTTTTAAATTTCAAATAAGTTTTAAATATCATTTTTAGCTGTGGAAAATTAGTAGTTCAATTTTAGGAGTTAAAAATGAAATAGTTTGCATTTTAAATACGTTTTATTAATTACGTTAATCACGTTTTTAGTTCTCACTTGCATATTTAGTTGTATTTACTTGTTTGCATTATAGATTCTGTAGTTTTAATTGCTTTCATTTACTTTCCCTTGCACCGTAGTTTAGAAAACCTCAAAATATTCACTTTTTACCCATTCGAATCCCGATATTCGCAACGTGAGTTGAAAATTCCATTCATCCCTCGTTCGAAACGATCTCGGTGCTCAAACCTAACACGTTTGAGTTACCCACATACTACAAAATCTCTATTATTGATTTCCCGACGAATCAATTTTTGGCGCCGCTGCCGGGGAGGGCATGTAGTGAGTTTTCGTATTCCGTCTCGAATCGCGTGCATTTGAAGATCCTTCCCCGAGTGAAGTTACTTTCGTTTTTGTATATATATATTTTTGAAAAACCAAAAAACATCTAAAAAAAACCAAAACATTCTTCCTAGAGTTTTTACAAAACCATAAAAATTAAAAAACCAACAAAAGAAACCGAAATGTCAGTTGTTACGTCGGCTCACCTTGAAGGTACAACCTATACACGGGGTATAAGGAAGTCTTGACATTAAATTGCAGACTGAAGAGAGATCCACTCTTCTTTCCCGCTCCACTGCGCGTACTTTTGAGAGCTACCGAGCACCGGTTGACGCGACGGTTACAAAAATATGGTGTTTTCAAATATTTCTTAATTATAAAAACCCAAAAAGATTTTCCTTTTCAAAATTTGTTTTAAAAACCCAAAAATATTCTTCTTTTATCTTCTAAACCCGATAATTCTTTCTTCTTAACCCTCTATATGTTTAATTCTCATGGATACGATCGAATATCGTCATTGTTTTCACTGCCAAAGCCGTATGGAAGAGAATCAATATCGATGTTTGAAATGTATATGCGACTGGTGCGGAAATAATTGTCAAAAAGGATTTTGTAATGTATGCCAGAATTTTATTAATCCAAATCCAGATCTCGCCCGTCTTTATGCACGGCTAGAACAAAAGGGTACTCTTCATAATGATGATGATATAATAGCATGGTGGAAGAATTTAATTGAAGAACCCTCGATTCCTACTCCTTCTCCGGTGAGGGAAACGGAATATGTTTCTGAGCCCGAGGTGACTCCCTTTCAAGAATCAGAGCCTATCACGGAAATGATGGAAATCGCTAACTCTTATCCGGATAATTCTTCTATTTATCAGCTCTTGTGCATATGGTGCGGAGGACCCGAATATGGTGGGAATTGTCCCAGTTGTAGCAATGGAAATTCAGGAACCGAGTAGCACCAAAATCCTTACAATGAGACCACCGATTTCCCTAACCAACCTCTGTACCATGAGCCGGAGACATACTCTTATGAGTATTGTGGAGGTCCTCACCAAGGTTTTCAATGTCAAGCTCAATTTAACAATCCGACCTTTGGTTATGAACCTTACCCTTATTCGTCACAACAATCATACTGTTGTGAGTATTATGGAGGTCCGCACGTTAATTCCGATTGTTAGATGCAGAATCCAATTGTTTACGAGCAAGTTCCTTGTGATAATTACGACTATCCTTATAACCCACCTCCACAATATCAAGAAGTTCAACCACAACCTTCACTAATGTCTAATCCAAAATTTCTGGAAATAATGATTGATCTTAAGAATCTTCTTGATAAACTTTCCCACGGAAAAGAAGATCCTCATCAGAAGACTTATGAAGAATTACTCGCTGAAGATCAAGCCGATAAAGTTAGTTACAGGAGACCTTTCGTTTACGATTCTGATTCTGATGACGAATATACGCCTCCGAGTGGCAATCCCACTCCCGTTTCTGAGCCTTTCATTTTCAACCCTTCCCCTTCACTCACGCCAGTTGAGAGAAGTGACGTCGTTTTGGAAGAGGTCAATGATCATATTTCTACGAACATTGTTGAACCCGTTGACTCTCTCATAATGGGGGATGAGCATCTTAGTACTATTCCGGAAACGGAATCGTCTGATGCTGAGATCCTTATCCCAATCCCAAGAGAGTCTAAGGTTGTTGATGATATTTGTGATGAGCCTTCTCTTGATATTTCAAATGATCATGATGAGATGTTCTCCAATTCCGATAACGATTCTTATGGAGACATCGATTTTGTCGACGATTTACCTTCTGAGCCCGTCCACATAGCAGAAAATAGTGATTTTGAGCCGGAAGATGAAGAGATTGAGCCCGATGATATTCAGATCGAGGATGAAGCATTACATGAAACATTGTTGAATGTTCATCTTCTCATTTCTAAGATTGAAGCCCTCAAAGATAATTCGAGTTCACATCCTATCTCTGTTAAAGATAGCGATTTCTTGCCCGGGCTTGAGACTTTCCGATTTGATGAAGAAATTAGTGGCAGTCCCACTACCGATGTTTATCCACCGATTCTTGAGCGATTCTACTTCGATGTTGATATAAGTAAAGTTTTGAATGAGATTTCCGAGAATCCGACGAATGGCCCGATCATGGAGGATGCTATTGATGATTTGATACCACTGGGTATTGAGGATGTTGTGCATGATCCCGAGGGTGATATGTTATTGATTAATGATGATTCTCCTTCCTATGTTGAGCCGACCCTTACTTATCCTGTTGAGCCCTCATGTGAAGACAAGATCTTTAAACCCGGGATATGTATTGATGAGATTTTTGTTGAAAATATTTTCCAAGATAAGGATCCTCCGATGGATGCCTTTGTTGTTGAGCCCACACATCTATTGCCTTACCATGAGCTCCCTTCTTCTATGGAGTATTCTCATTTTGATCCGTCATCCCTTCGTCCACCCGCAAAACCGCCGGATGATGGATCATTCTTTCATATGCCTTATGTGAGTTTGGGGGGAGTTATCCCTTATGTGCTTATGCCCGACACTTTCTTCTCCACCCATCCCGCCCAGTCTCATTCTTTCAGGAATTAGGACACCATTTTCGACCCTGATATCTCTACCAATTTCTTCCCCAAGGATAAATGAATTCGGGGACGAGTCAGGCTAGCGACTCGGTGATAAAAAACAGTAGCGCTTCGTGGGAGGCACCCCATGCTTATCTCTATCTTCTTTCTATTTTCTAATAAGTGACGTGAAGGGGTTAGCCTCTTTGTTTTCTCGTGTTTGGTTGTTTGTGGTTTTGTCCAGGATTTCATCGATATAAAGACTCTCGTGCTCGAAGTTTGTCTTTTCTCCACTCGAGTTTCATGATTGATTGACGCTAATGGAAATCTGATATCCGAAATCTTATCGACTAACGTTTATCTTTTAGCATACTTAATAAACGGCTTTTAGATTTTCGTTGATACCCTTGCCTTTAAACATTGAGGACAATGTTTTGTTTTAGTCTGGGGTGGGTAATCTTCGATTTGATTTGACCGCACTTGCTTATATTTTTGTCGTATACTCTCGCAACCCCGTTTTTCCTTAGAAAATGAAAAATTGTGCAAAAATGAGGAAATTTAAAAAATTTTGTAAGATTTTGCTAGTTTTATGATTGAAAAATCTTCGCTAGTCACTTAGAAGTTTCTTTAAATATGGGTTTTCTTGAAATAGCCTTTGCTAATTGCTTAGACAAGAGGCTATAAAACGCGATTCTAGCTCAAAAGGCCAAGAATTTGCAAGTCTCCCTAAGTGATTTTAAATATGTGAAGCTTAAACAAGAATTTGGTAGTTTCTAATAAGTGACTTTAAAAATGCGAGACTTGAGATTATTTTACGAAGCATTTGCTAAGTTAATATATGTTTTGACACCTTGTTGACTTTCCGCTGGTGAGAGTAGGAATAGAATTCTGACTTGACCGGGCGTGTTGAGCCCTAGCTTGTTCCCTTAACCATAGATAATCTAAAATTATCGGCTAAGCATCAGCGGATCTCATTATTTGGGATTTTAAATTTGCGGAGATCGAGGAATGATAGAGTTACTTATAAGTTTAGATGCTAAGCGTGGAGTAGTTGGTTCTCTTTAGAGCCCATCGAAGGTACTTATGGCTTTTTATTCCCGCAAGATTGTTTCACCTCATATCTGTGAATAAATAATTAGAGATGTAGAGTTTTTGACGATAGTTAGTTTTTTTATCTTCTTAAAAGAATCTTTGTTTTAAAAATTGGGTACACCTCAAGGACACGTAATAAATAAGTAATAATTAATAAATAAAGTTATGAGCTGAGGTTCGAGATTGGACCCTTGGATCCTTATTTCAAAAGTAAGCGTTTAGGTCTTGGCTACCCTCTTACGCCGGCCCTTGGACCTCTAGCCGGGATTGGGTGAGGTCTTGGTCTAACCTACTGGGATTCTCATTTCATGAAGCCTAGAGTGTTGGAATTCTCCGGTGTAACGGCCCTTGGATCCTTTATTCTGAAACGTGTAAGGTCTTGGAATTACCCCGTGAAGCTCCGTAGTTCATAGCTCATATAAGTAAAAGTATAAGTGAAAAAAAAATGGAAAAGTCAAAAATATAAGTGAATAAAAATTACTTGATGTGGACTTCATTTTTAAGACAATGGTTCTTGAGAGAAGACGGATCACTAATTATCGACTTAGCTTCATATCTTTATCGGAATAAAAATTATCGAAACGAGAAATGTGAAGAAATTCATTTCTCACAAAAATAAAATAAATAGAGGAAAATAGGAAAATGGGAGAAAAAAGTAATTACACAAGTAACTTCCATGGGTAGTGTTAGCGTCTAAAGTCATATTTAACAATGATTTCGATTTTACGCTTAGTTTGGGGACTTGTGAAAAATCAGGGACGATGTATTCTATCCATATGGTCACTTCACGCTGTATTGTGTTTCCTACTCCGTGATCCTAAAATGTCGTTTGAAAAATGTTGGAGTTATTGATCGACATGAAAGTTCAACAAACCGTCACTCATAATGAATAATTGCTTAAACGTAATATCTATATGTGAAATAAAAGGTAAACGGGGCATTTTTAGAATTAAGGGTTTATTAATCACTTTTGAGTAATCTTTTCTACTTCTCAAAGGTTTAGTAGAAAGAGATTGAAATCCTTGGTTTTAGAAGCGTAAGTTGATTACATTGCGTGAGGACACGACAATCGTCTAGTATGGGGTATTTTGGTATGTGCTAAAACACATACCTTTTCTATATCAAAATCTGACCCAAAATAACCAAGAAAGAGCCGTTTATTGCTAATATTTGATGTTTTCTTGAGTTTATGCATGTGCAGGTACGGATATGTCAAAACACACAAAAGTAAGCCAAATCAGACAAAAACCCGAGCACGAGAGATCAAGAGTGCTAAAGCTGAGCCGGATGGTCAGAATTGAGCATTTGTGAAGATTTTCATGATGAGAGGATGATTTATTAAAGATATGATCAAGTTTAAAGAATTGGCAGAATCAGTCCCTCAACTTTCAGAAATTGGCAGAAAATACCCTTAAGAGTCAGAATTTGCAGATATAGTCCTTGGTTTATTTGGGATTGACAAGAATAATCCTTTGAAGACATTTTCAAAATTTACATGATTGGCCCCTGGATTTTTATATTTTACACATCAAGTCCCTATGTTTATTCATGAATCTAATTTTAGTCCAAATCCAATTCCTTTTTAAACCACTAGCCCACTAAAAGCCCAACCTCGCATAATCCAAGTCAGTCCCTGCTAAAACCAAACCGGGTCAAAATACTTACCCATTTTATCTCTACCACCAGGTCAATAAAGTCAAACCCAGTAAAATATTATTTCCCATTTACCCGCCCAAAGTAATTCCCCCAAATTACCAAACCCAGAACACACATAAACCCTAACCTACCCCTGATCAATTAAAGAACAATCAAGCCAATTGAAGGGTACAATAGTACATTCCCTGACACCATACTGACACACGGATGCCAGCTTGGCAATCCGTGTGTCATTCACCTCATTCCTTGCCTCTGATTGGTCCAAGATACGTGGCTTAAGTGATCAAAGGGCTCTAAATTGATTGATGACATGAAAGCTTGATCCAAGGGCTCATAAACGTTCAGAGAAAGTACAGATGGATAGATTCTAGACTCTTCCTCAGCTTGAGCTCGATTATAAATACCCCTTCATTTCTCCTTTGTAATTCATGTAGAGTAGGAGTAGTGTTGAGTATAATTTCTGAGTAGGTTTAGTGTTTTTAATGTTTTAGTTAAATTTCAGTTATTGTAATTTCATTTTGTACTCAAACTTTATTAATTCAAGTTTTATTCTCTTCAAAATTTAAATCAATGTTCCATTGTTAAATTTCAGCTTATTAATATTTCTACTGATTACTTGAGCTTATTCCAAAGCATTTTTACACTTACTCAGAATCTACTCTCACAATTCCTCTTAGTCAATAAAAGTCAAAAATCATAATTGTGGTTGAAAATGTTCTGAGTTGCTGTTATAGCTTTAGATTTGGGTTGATTATGCTTGAAATGGTTGATACTCAGGTTTAGATTAGTGATTAAATTTCTTAAGTAAGCATGTCATTGTGACAGGACTCTTGTAAGTTCATAAATATGTCCTTAATTTGATTCAGTAGTGTAATAGTTTGATTTGATTGTTTGTGTTTATTCTCAGTTTATTATTGCTGTTTGATTTGATTTTAGTTTGATCTCTGCATCTTACTTGTTAATCGGCTCATTTGTCTTTCTATTATGCATATTCTGCATATTATTCAGAAGAGTAGTTTTGTAGGATAAAATTGTTAGACTTAGTTCATTTACTTTCACTTAGCATATTAAATCTATTTTTTAGGGTAGCTAGGTTTAGACTTAAGTTTTGATTCAGGAACTTGCATATCAGCACTAATAAGTAGTGTTTGGATCATGATGGTAATCTGAGTTTAAGGATTTAAATAAGGTTGAATTCTGTTGCAATAGCTTATATTTGTATAATTGTAGTTAATTAGATCATAAACCTGCTCTTTAGAACCTTAGTAGCCAAAATTACTTGTAATCTGCCCTTAATACAGATTTTGTGTGAATCAGTAGTACAAATGTTGCAGATAGGTTTTAAAACAGTTGATATAGCTTGCATTAAATTCTATTTATCTCTAAACATCAGTTTCATTCAATAAATCTAGCTCAAAGTTCATAAAAGTCAACTTTTCAAATCTGTTTTTAAAAGTCAAATATGAGTTTTCAGTTTTAAACGGTAATCTTTGTGGATTTTTAAATCATTCATTTATGGTCAAAACTCTGTGAAATTTTTGAGTTAAGCACTTTGGTTGGTGATTGGTAACTGGGAATTTTTATTTTATTTTTGTAATTTTTCTGTAGTAGCTTATCTGCGCTCAAAGTACCCCCTGTTGGGCCGTTTGGCATAGTAGAGTTAGAACCTGATATGTAGCTTTTATGCCTCTAGCTTGTGCTATTTAGGTTCAATTCAGTTACAGTAGGCTTAACTCAAGTAGTTTAGGTTAGTTTTAGGCTAGGGTGGCTTATGGTAGCTTATTGAGGCTTTTAGCTTAATTTCAAGTGCTTATTTCATCAGTTGTGTGCCCAAATCATATCTCCAATACTCCACAGTTGTTTCTGTTAATTTTTCCTAGTTCTCAGTATTATTTTATAGTTTTCTGGAAGTTTTCATATTTTTCCATGCTCTTTTGCTATTTTTTTGCATTTAATCTCATTATTAAGGCTTTTTAATTAGCATTTAATTCAAATAATTCAGAAAAAGTTCAAAAAAATACAATTTCAATTTTCTTAGGTTTAGAATATTCAAAAAGTCATAAAAAGTATTTTTCCAGTTTTTTATTAGTTAAAATAGTATTTTATAGGAATTTTATTAGATTTAAATAGTTTTAAATTCATAACAAATAGAGAAAAAGTCAAAAAAATGTGATTCAAGTTCTGAAAATTATTTTTAGTTAATTTTGATTTTTTAAAAATATTTTTGTAATTTTCTTGCATGTTTTCCTAATTTTTAGTATTTTAAGTCTATTTTAAATGTTCAAAATTATTTTTTTAATCCAAAATAAATTAAGAAAAACCCAAAATAATTATTTTTAAATTTTAAATAAGTTTTAAATATCATTTTTAGCTGTAGAAAATTAGTAGTTCAATTTTAGGAGTTAAAATGAAATAGTTTGCATTTTAAATACGTTTTATTAATTACGTTAATCGCGTTTTTAGTTCTCACTTGCATATTTAGTTGTATTTACTTGTTTGCATTATAGATCCAGTAGTTTTACTTGCTTTTTATTACTTTCCCTTGCACCGTAGTTTAGAAAACCTCAAAATATTCCCTTTTTACCCATTCGAATCCCGATATTCGCGACGTGAGTTGAAAATTCCATTCATCCCTCGTTCGGAATGATCTCGGTGCTCAAACCTAACACGTTTGAGTTACCCACATACTAAAAAATCTCTATTATTGATTTCCCGACGAATCAAAATGACAATTAAAATTCTCATATAAAACAATAAATAAACAAAGACATAACACTAAATAATTAATTAACTAATAATAAATTAATAATCAATTAAATATAACACAATAAGAATTAATTCGCAAACAATTATATTGGGAATCCAGATTATAATAAACAATAATGAAACCAAAATAATATTATGAGTCGGGAAATAATTACATATCGTGCAAAGGATAATGCTATCGATCCCCTAGTTTAGTACCGAGACAAATGGTTTGCCCATAAAAACCACACGTACGGCTTGTTGCTTTTTCTCCTTTTCGGTGGCTGACAAAACCCACGAGCACACCCTAATTGATACTATCTTTTGTCATTGTAAATGACATATATTTATAGTAGAAGTATTAGGCAAATTACAACAATGGTCCTTGAACTTGTGATAACTTGCAACTTGGTCATTTTCTCTTTTAAACTTAATATTAAATAGCCGCATTTAATTAATTACAACGTAATTAAATCATAATTACGCCGTAGCCTTCAAAACTTTGCGCACAAGTAATAAATTACGGCGTAACTAAACATCGGGTTACGCCGTAAGCCTTCGCTAGCTCATACTTATCCACTCTGAAATAATCACTACTGCGTAACTAATTAGCATGTTACGCCGTAACCTTCATAAAAATAATTACGACGTAACCATAAGAGATGGTTACGCCGTATCCTTCAAAGCATCATATTTACGCAGTAACCTTATTAAGCAGTTACGGCGTAACCTTCACAAATAGTTATCATAGGCCCTCGTAAATCAATCTTCAAAACATATATTTGGCCTTATATCACATTTTTTCCGTTCCAACGCCTCATTTATCCTGAAATGCAATTATGAACGAATTAAGTACCATATTAATACAAATGAGGCCATAAACATGGGGATTTGATATATAAAAGATCAGGCTAATTTGATGTTATCAAATATCCCCCCACTTGAATTCTACTTGTCCTCAAGTAGACCCTTTAAATAATTCTTAAAAAGATATCTTCTAGGATTAATTGGAAGTTATGAGTTTAAAAACCACCTAAGCTAGAAAATTCCAAACTGAGCACCTCACGAAAAGGGAATTGAAATCACACTCTCTCTCATAATTCACGTGTTTATATTGGGGTGATCACTCAACTGCTCAGTCATGGCGAGTATTCTATCATAGGCTTGGCAAAGATAATAATCTCCACCACTAGAGTCTATAGATGCAGCTATTCTAAAAGGTAATGGGTTGACACAACATAGGCTTATAGGGTTATTTTATCATTACTAACGAGCTACGGCGAAGGGGATAAAATCAATGATACATGACCAAATTCATGGCCAATACACCAATGATTGCTCGTTTCCTCACCCAAACTCGATTCATAACTAAGGGTAGGATAAGACATGGGAAAACATTTAATGGGTATGAACAAAAAGACACGAAACAAATAGATTCCTAAGTCCATAGTCGCCCCACCACAAGTCGCATTCAATCCCATAGCAAAAATCGAGGGTCAAGAGTCAAAGGGTCTTCAATACATGAGTCAATGCATATAAAATGTAGCGTAGTGCCTCATAATCTTCATAAACTAGGAAAATAAGATGCATTAACTCGGCCTTCATCATTAATGAAACAAAAAAGTATGTGTTATAAATTTTTTAAAAATTGGGTACTTTTAGCACATAATTTTACTAAAATCAACCATTTCTATCTCCCATCCCCCCACTTGAAATGTATAATGTCCCCATTGTAGGAATATTGATTAAAATTTGAAAGGCGAGATAGAAATGTTCGGATTTCTAATTTTATCCGTAAGACAAAACAGATTTGTAAAAATTTGCGCCTAATTGAACAAGGCGAGAATACTTAATACAATACGATACATAGGCTGATTTATAGCACCAGCTATAACTAACAAACTCTTGCTTGCATTTATATTTATTTTATTTTAATTTTTTTTACATTTTTTTCTTTTTCTTTTCACCATTTTTTTTTCATTTTTTTTAATGCAAGACAAGGAATACATAAATAAAAATAAAAACAATACGAACATATAAAGCATCCCCCCACTTGAGATTAACTATCATCTAAACCCGATTTTCTTCCACAACCCTTTTATTTAAAACCCGCGACTTTCGCAAGTGGAACCAAAATTAACCAACAGCTCCCGGACCATGGACATAAGGAAACTAAATGGTAGGCTAGGCGATAGGTGTAACGAAACAAACATATATTGGGTGAACAAAATGAAAGGAATGGCTCAGACGGGTGTAACTAGAGGTATCTTGCACTAATTAAGAGTTCAACAAAAAGGGTTTAACAGGTGGATTGACTAATCGATGTGAAAAGCCAATATACACATAACAAAAATGATGGGCTATTTAGGTTTATTCCTAGAATTGCCTTAAATCCTAGCTGCACCGATCATACCAAGTTACCTCAGTGTAATGCTCATGATAATGGTCTCGAAAAGATATGCAAAGCCAAGTTCTAAAGTCTACTACAGCAACCGGCACACTTATTTTTATGGTATTATGTATAAAGGGAAAACGAAAAGGCTTATCCTCACACAATGGAAATATAGGGTAGGTATGCTCAGTCTAGATTAATCTAGTTAAGTAATGAAAAATATGTCAAAATTTTACTAATGAAACACTTTTCATTAAAAACTAGAAAAATAAAGACTGGTAAAATCAAGCGGGTGTCTATGTAAAATCCCTTCCCCCCACTTGGGTCATACTAAGCATATAAATGAAAAATGGAAGGGATAGTGATGGAACGAAAAACTCCACTGAATTTGCTCGGTATGATTAATAATGCATGTTAAAAAACATGCACCAATTGTGCCTCCACGAGCAACATCCAACTTCACATCAACTCTCCATGGTTAACGGTACTCAACTAAGTCGGATAAAAAGTGCTTCCTTGCAGCCAAATATCATTTCATAATTCATCAACCTGTATTGCTGCAAGAAAAACTAATACCAAAAAGCATAATTCCAGATAAAAAGCAAAAATAACATGACATAAAAAATAAAAACAAAACCTAACTCACTTTCGTAGAAATCACGGTTGCATTTAGCGCATGCAACAAGCCTTTTAAACCAATCGGTGTCCCGATTGGACGAGTGAAGTCTCGTGAGGGTTTACAGGGAACACACCCACAAAGTTCATTTAATTACTAATACAAGGTTATGAAAATGCTTTGAAACTGTTTTTATTAAAAATTATCATATCAGAGGATAGTTACAGCGTAACTGGATCGGCCCAGTTATGGCGTAGGTTCAGTTGACTTAATAAAATGTGTACCATGAAAGGGGTTACGGCGTAACTGGATCGGCCCAGTTACGGCGTAATTAGAAAGGACAAGAAAGAAGATACATGGAACAAAGAGATTACGGCGTAACTAGATCGGCCTAGTTAAGCCGTAATTATGTAGAAGTGGGCAGATGGCGTTACTGATAGCAGTTGCGGCCTAAATGGATCGACCCATTACGCCGTTATTTCATTCTGATGTTGTTGTGCCCTAGGTGTCAACTTTTTCCTACGTGATCAAGAAGAGTCGGAACTCCTGTCATCTATCCTTGGTCTTTAAACCTGCAAACAAGATAAACAAAACATACCAAACCAAGTAGAAAACCTAAAAACCACAAAAATATATAAAAAGGTCTTTTAAAACTAAAAAACAAAAGCTAGATCTAAGATAGGGACGGGTAGCCTCCCGAAGAGCACATTTCTTTAACTCCCTCGAGTCTTTAAGTTAGACTCCTGCAACAGGCATCAATCAGACGTCTCCAATCATGTCCATTGCTCAACTAATCTCGGCTTATGATCATGTCGAGATTCCCTCCACTTGTTCTTCTTGCTCAACCTGCACACTATCACAACCTCGTGCATTAAATGTGTTAAAATAATAAACATGAGCAACAAGTGAGATATAACAAATCATTCATATTTTAAGATGCCTCAGACTTGGTTACCACATAAGTCCAATTACTAACTACGCTGTAACTTCAGTCTGAAAGTAACCTGATATAATATAAGAATAGATTACGCCGTAACCATGGCCAAGGTTACGCCGTAATCTCAAGACATAAGACAAAATTGTAGAATAATATCAATCAAACAGCCAAAAATACGAAGACCGTTTCACGGCAGCGGCGCCAAAAACTTGATGCAAAATTTCTGACCAGGTTTTACATTTATAGTAACTCGTCTACCTATGGCCTACCTAATGCAGTAACGGGCAGTGTACCCAGTCGCATGTAGCTGGGAATGGTAAGACCGAGGTCGTCCCAAGAACGGTTGATTCCTAACTGTCTAATTAATTAAATTAGTCAAATAAATAAGTTTTAATGATAGGATTGATAATATTTAAGGTGTCACATGATCAATTGGGCTGGTTCTCTGGTAAACAAGCTAATGGGAACGATAGTGATGCAAATTTTAAACCGAGTTCATCCACAAGTGGCAAAAGTCGATAGACTCCTTTGGTCAATTCGCCTACCCTATGGCTCTTAGAATCCTAACCAAGATGAACAGGTCACCCGGGATCATTCGGCAATCTAATAGCAGTCATTAAGAGTCGGCGTTTACTATCGCATTACATGGGTTCTAGATGTCACTAGATTCCTGTTTCAGGTGGGGTCAAAGTCAATAGGACAACATTTGGTCAGTTCGTTCTAACCTATCAGCAAAGGGTCCCACTGGAGAAATCAGGTGTCCCCTCATAAGTCCAGTGTTTCTTGGTCCCCTAAGCCAAGTCATTAAGTACCGCTACATGCTAGATTCATAATAGTGAGTGCCCGAGCGCTAGCATCTTAAACACTCACCCCCTACTTCATAAGTTCATCCAAACGGTAGGTGATCAGTTTGTCAAATCGCACAAGTAGAAAGGGTCGTCAGTTGGTCATATTTTACCATTCCTATCTCAGTCTACTTACTTAAGGTCAGTTGGTCATATCTCCTAAGTAACTAGCCTCTACCGCCATTCAAACCTACCGAAACAAGGGTAGCTACCAACAAACTATGCATGCATACACTTAAAAACAATTAATAACGCAAAAGCTTTAATAATGAAAATAATCAAAACTAGGACATGACCTAATTTCCACATATCCAAAATACCTTAGTGGAATGACAATTAAAATCCTCATATAAAACAATAAATAAACAAAGACATAACATTAAAAATATAATTGACTAATAATAAATTAATAATCAATTAAATAGAACACAATAAGAATTAATTCGCCAACAATTATATTGATAATCAAGATTATAATAAACAATAATGAAACAAAAATAATATTATGAGTCGGAAAATAATTACATATAATACTAAGGATAATGCTATCGATCCCTTAACTGAGTACCGGGGCAAACCCCGTAAAAACCACACGTACGGCTTGTTGCTTTTTCTCCTTTTCGGTGGCTGACAAAACCCACGAGCACACCCTAACTCATATCTTTTGTCATTGTAAATGACATATATTTATAGTAGAAGTATTAGGCAACTTGCAACAATGGTCCTTGAACTTGCGATAACTTGCAACTTG
>OU343224.1:287009968-287101452 GCA_910596185.1 Chrysanthemum makinoi | reverse complement strand
GTCCTTTTCTCTTTTAAACTTAATATTAAATAGCCGCATTTAATTAATTACGGCGTAATTAAATCATAATTACGCCATAGCTTTCAAAACTTTGCGCCCAAGTAAGAAATTACGGCGTAACTAAACATCGGGTTACGCCGTAAGCCTTCGCCAGCTCATACTTATCCACTCCGAAATAATCACTACGTTGTAACTTGCATGTTACGCCGTAACCTTCATAAAAATAATTACGACGTAACCATAAGAGATGGTTACGCCATATCCTTCAAAGCATCATATTTACGCCATAACCTTATTAAATAGTTACAGCGTAACCTTCACAAATAATTATCATACGCCCTCGTAAATCAATCTTCAGAACATATATTTGGCCTTATATCACATCTTTTTCGCTCCAACGCCTCATTTATCCTGAAATGCAATTATGAACGAATATGAACGAATTAAGTACCATATTAATATAAATGAGGCCATAAACACGGAGATTTGATATATAAAAGATTAGGCTAATTTGATGTTATCAGATTCATTCCAGCATTTTGCTTCCAAAAGACCTAAAAAGTGAAAAGGAACATTTTTAAGCATGAACGATTAATGGCTTAAATGACCCCCTAAAAACGTATGTTTTAAATCCTTGTCATCACCCTCAACCTTTTGTTCTTCAATCTTTTTTGGTGTAATAGTATTTTACCTGGGTGAAAAATCCCTTTTACCCAAAAAAAGATAACGGCTCTCATCAAGTAAAAAAGAATTACTCTCATCAAGTGAGCCTTTAGGGACAACGGGTATCATCATGTAAAGGACAACTGCCCTAATAAAGTGAGCCTTTAGGGACAACGGCTCTATCATGTAAGTGACATTTGCCCTTTTCAAGTATGCAAGCATTTAGGGACAACGAATCTCATCATGTAAATGGCAATTGATCTCATCAAGTGAGCAAGCGTTTGGGGACAACGATTCTCATCAAGTAGTGGATAATTGCTCTCATCAAGAGAGCCTTTAGGGAAAACGACTCTCATCATGTATGGGACAATTACCCACATAAAGTGAGCCTTTAGGGACAACGGCTCTCAACATGTAAGTGACAATTGCTCTTACCAAGTGTTCAAGCATTTAGGGACGACGACTCTAATCATGTAAAGGGCAATTGCTCCCATCAAGTGAGCAATTTTTTAGGGACAATGACTCTCATCAAGTAACAGACAATTGCTCTCATCAAGTGAGTAAGTGTTTAGGGACAACGGCTCTCATCAAGTAACAGAGAATTACTCTCATCAAGTGAGCCTTTAGGGGCAAGGTCTCACATCATGTAAGGGACAATTAGCCTCATAAAGTGAGCCTTTAGGGACAACGACTCTCAACATGAAAGTAGCAGTTGCTCTTATCAAGTGAGCAAGCACTTAGGGACAAAAAATCTCATAATGTATATGGCAATTTCTCGAATCAAATGAGCAAGCGTTTAGGAACAACGACTATCATCAAGGAACAGAGAATTGCTCTCATCAAGTAAGTTTTTAAGGACAATAGCTCTCAACATGGAAGGGAAAATTTCCCTCATAATGTGAGTCTTTAGGGAGAACGATTCTCATCATGTAAGTGACAATTGCTCTTATCAAGTTTGCAAGCATTTGGGATAACGAATTTCATCATGTAAATGGCAATTCCTCTCATCAAGTGAGGAAGCGTTTGGGGACAACGACTCTCATCAAGTAACGAAAAATTTCTCTCATCAAGGGATCCTTTAGGGCCAATGTCTCTCAACATGTAAGGGAAAATTTTTCTTGTAAAGTGAGCCTTTAGAGGCACCGGTTCTCATCATGTAAGTGACAATTGCTCTTATCAAGTTTGCAAGCATTTGGGATAACGAATCTCATCATGTAAACGGCAATTGCTCTCATCAAGTGAGGAAGGGTTTGGGGAAAACGATTCTCATCAAGTAACGGACAATTTCTCTCATCTAGTGAGCCTTTAGGGACAACATCTCTCATTATGTAAGGGAAGATTACCCTCATAAAGTGTACGTTTAGGGACAATGGCTCTCATTAAGCAAGTGACAATTTCTCTTATCAAGTGAGCAAGCATTTAGGGCAACGACTCTTATCATGTAAATGGAAATTGCTCTCATCAAGTGAGAAAGTGTTTAAGGACAGCCGCTCTCATCAAGTAACGGACAATGGGTCTCATAAAGTAAGCCTATAAGGACAACGACTCTCATCATGTGATGGGCAATTGTAAGTGTTTTGGGAGAACCGCTCTCATCAAGTAACGGAGAATTGCTCTAATCTAGTGAGCTTTTAGGGACAACTGCTCTCATAATGTAAGGGAAATTACCCTCCTAAAGTGAGAATTTAGGAACAACGCACCTCATCATGTAAAGGGTAATTTCTCTCATCAAGTGAGAAAGTGTTTAAGGATAACGACTCTCATCAAGTAACGAAGAATTACTCTCATCAAGTTAGCCTTTAGGGACAACGGCTCACATCATGTAAGGGATAATTACCCTCATAAAATGAGCCTTTAGGGACAACGAATCTCAAAATGTAAGTGACAATTGCTCTTATCAAGTGTGCAAGTATTTTGGGACAACGGCTCTCATCATGTAAACTGCAATTGCTCTCATCAAGTGAGCAAGTATTTAGGGACAATGGCCCTAATCAAGTAATGGACAATTGCGGTCATCAAGTGAGCGTTTAGGGACAATGGCTCTCATTATGTAAGGGAAAATTACCCTCATAAAGTGAGCCTTTAGGGACAAAGGTTCTCATAATGTAAGTGAAAATTTCTCTTATCAAGTTTGCAAGCATTTGGGATAACGAATCTCATCATGTAAATGGAAATTGCTCTCATCAAGTGAGGAAGCGTTTGGGGACAACGACTCTCATCAAGTAACGAACAATTTCTCTCATCAAGTGAGCCTTTAGGGACAATAGCTCTCATCATGTAAGGGACGATTACCCTAATAAAGTGTGCCTTTAGGGACAATGGCTCTCATCAAGCAAGTGCCAATTTCTATTATCAAGTGAGCAATCATTTAGGGACAACGGCTCTTATCATGTAAATGGAAATTGCTCTCATCAAGTGAGAAAGTGTTGAAGGATAGTCGCTCTCATCAAGTAACGGAAAATGGGTCTCATAAAGTAAGCCTATCATGACAACGGCTTTCATCATGTGAAGGGCAATTGCAAGTGTTTTGGGACAACCGCTCTCATCAAGTAACGGAGAATTACTCTAATCTAGTGAGCCTATACGGACAACAACTCTCATAATGTAAGGGAAATTACACTCCTAAACTGAGCATTTAGGAACAAGCACCTCATCATGTAAAGGGTAATTGCTCTCATCAAGTGATAAAGTTTTTAGGGACAACGACTCTCATCAGTAACATAGAATTACTCTCATCAAGTGAGCCTTTAGGGACAACGGCTCACCTCATGTAAGGGACAATTACCCTTATAAAATGAGCCTTTAGGGATAATGGATCTCAAAATGTAAGTGACAATTGCTCTTATCAAGTGTGCAAGCATTTAGGGACAACGAATCTCATCATGTAAACGGAAATTGCTCTCATCAAGTGAGCATGTATTTATGGACAACAACTCTCATCAAGTAATGGAAAATTTCTCATCGGTGAGCCTTTTGGGACAACGGCTCTCGTCATGTAAGGGACAATTACCCTCATAAAGTGAGCCTTTAGGGACAACGGCTCTATCATGAAAGTGACAATTGCTCTATTCAAGTGTGCAAGTATTTAGGGACAACGACTCTCATCATGTAAAGGGCAATTGCTCTCATCTAGTGTGCAAGCGTTTACGGACAACGGCTCTCATCAAGTAACGAATAATCGCTCCTATCAAGTGAGCCTTTAGGGACAATAGCTCTCATCATGTAAGTGAAAATTGCTCTTATGAAGTGCACAAGCATTTAGGGACAACTTCTTTTATCATGTAAAGGGTAATTGCTCCCATCAAGTGAGCAACCTTTTAGGGACAGCGAATCTCATCCAGTAACTGAAAATTGCTATCATCAATTAAGCCTTTAGGGACAATGGCTCTTATTTGTAAGGTACAATTACCCTTATAAAGTGACCCTTTAGGGTCAATGGCTCTCATCATGTAAGTGGCAATTGCTCTTATCAAGTGTGCAAGAATTTATAAATAACGGCTCTCATCATATAAAGGGCAATTGCTCTCATCAAGTGAGAAAGTGTTTAGGGACTACGGATCTCATCTAGTAACAAAGAATTGCTCTCATCATGTGAGCCTTTAAGGACAACGGCTCTCATCATGTAAGGGACAATTACCCTCATAAAGTTAGCCTTTAGGGACAACGGCCCTTAACATGTAAGTAACAATTGCTCTTATCAAGTGTGCAAGCATTTATGGACAACGACTCTCATCATGTAAATAGCAATTTCTCCCATCAAGTGAGATAGTGTTTAGGGACAATGGCACTCATCAAGTAACTAAGATTTACCCTCATCAAGTGAGCCTTTAGGGACAATGACTCTCATAATGTAACGGACAATTACCCCATTAAGTGAGCCACTAAGGACAACGGCTTTCATCATGTTAGTAATACTTTCTCTTATCAACTGTACAAGCATTTAGGGAAAATGTCTCTCATCATGTAAAGGGCAATTGCTCTCATTAACTGAGCAACCGTTTAGGGACAGTGACTTTCATCCAGTAATGGACAATTGCTCTCATCAAGTAAGCCTTTAGGGACAATGGCTCTCATCATGTAAGGTATAATTACCCTTATAAAGTGAGCCTTTAGGGTCAATGGCTCTTATCATGTAAGTGGCAATTGCTCTTATCAAGTGTGTAAGCATTTACGAACAATGGCTCCCATCATTTAATGGGAAAGTGCTCTCATTAGGTGAGAAAGTGTTTAGGAAGAGGCAATTGCTCTCTTCAAGTGGGCCTTTAGGGACAATGGCTCTAATCATGTAAAGGGAAAATTCTTATCAAGTGTGCAAGCATTTAGGAACAACGACTCTAATCAAGTGAGCCTTTAGGGACACCGGCTCTCAGCATGTAAGGGATAATTACCCCATTAAGTGAGCCTTTAGGGACCACGGCTCTCATCATGTAAGTGATAATTTCTCTTATCAAGTGTACAAGCATTTAGAGACAACGTCTCTCATCATGTAAAGGGAAATTTCTCTCATCAACTAAGCAACCGTTTAGGATCAGCGAGTCTCATCCAGTAACGGACAATTGTTCTCATCAAGTAAGCCTTTAGGGACAATGGCTCTCATCATGTAAGGTACAATTACCCTTATAAAGTGAGCCTTTAGGGTGAATGGCTCTCATCATGTAAGTGGAAATTTCTCTTATCAAGTGTGGAAGAAATTATGAACAACGGCTCTCAACATGTAAAGGGCAATTGGTCTCATTAAGTGAGAATGTATTTAAGGACATTGGCTCTCATCAATAACAGAGAATTACTCTCATCAAGTGAGCCTTTAGGGACAATGGCTCTCATCATGTAACGGAAAATTACCATCATAAAGTGAGCCTTTAGGGATAGCGACTCTAAACATGTAAGTAGCAATTGCTCTTATCAAGTGTGCAAGCATTTAGGGACAACGACTCTTATCATGTAAATGGCAATTGCTCTCATCAAGTGATCAAGCGTCTAGGAAAAATGACTATCATTAAGTAATAGAGAATTCTCTCATCAAGTGAGCCTTTAGGGACAACGACTCTCAACATTTAAGTGACAATTATCCTCAGAAAGTGAGCCTTTAGGGGCAACGACTCTCAACATGTAAGTGACAGTTGCTCTTATAAAGTGTGCATGCATTTAGAGACAATGACTCTCATCATGTAAATGGGAATTGCTCTCATCAAGAAAGCAAGCATTTAGGAACAATGACTATCATCAAGTAACAAAGAATTGCTCTCATCAACTGTGCCTTTAGGGACAATGGGTCTCATCATGTAAGGGAAAATAACCCTCATAAAGTGAACCTTTAGGGACAACGCCTCTCAATGTAAGTGCCAATTGCTCATATCAACTGTGCAAGCATTTAGGGACAACGACTCTCATCATGTAAATGGCAATTGCTCTCATCAAGTGAGCAAGCGTTTGGGACAACGACACTCATCATGTAAGTCAGAATTGCTCTTATCAATTCTGCAATCATTTGTGACAAAGAATTACTCTCATCAAGTGAGCCTTTAAGGATAACATCTCTCATCATGTAAGGGACAATTACCCCATCAAGTGAGCCTTTAGGGACAACGACTCTCATCTTGTAAGTAAGAATTTCTTTTATCAAGTATACAAGCATTTTGGGTTAACGTCTCTCATCATGTGAACGGAAATTGCTCTCATCAACTAAGCAACCGTTTAGGGATAGCGACTCTCATCTAGTGACAGACAATTGTTCTCATCAAGTAAGCCTTTAGGGACAATGGCTCTCAACATGTAAGGTACAATTACCCTTATAAAGTGTGCCTTTAGGGTCAATGGCTCTCATCAAGTCAGTGGAAATTGCTCTTATCAAGTGTGCAAGCATTTACGAACAACGACTCTCGTCATGTAAAGGGAAATTGCTATCATTAAATGAGAAAGTGTTTAGGGTCAACGGCTCTCATCAAGTAACAGAGAATTGGATTCATCAAGTGAGCCTTTAGGGAAAATGGCTCTCATCATGTAATGGACATTTACCCTCATAAAGTGATCCTTTAAGGGCAACGGCTCTCATCATAAGTAACAATTGCTCTTATCAAGTGTGCAAGCATTTAGGAACAACGGCTCTCATCCTGTAAAGGGCAATTGCACTCATCACGTTAGAAAGTGTTTAGGGACAACGGCTCTCATCAAGTAACAGAGAATTACTCTCATCAAGTGAGCCTTTAGGGACAATGGCTCTTATCATGTAAGGTACAATTACCCCATCAAGTGATCCTTTAGGGACAACGGCTCTCATCATGCAAGTGAGAATTTCTCTTATCAAGTGTACAAGCATTTAGGGACAACGTCTCTCATCGTGTAAAGGGAAATTTCTCTTATCAACTAAGCTACCATTTAGGGACAGCGACTCTCATCTATTAATTTAAAATTGCTTTCATCAAGTAAGCCTTTAGGGACAATGGCTCTCAACATGTAAAGTACAATTAACCTTATAAATAAGCCTTTAGGGTCAATGACTCTCACCATGTAAGGGGCAATTGCTCTTATCAAGGGTGCAGGCATTTATGAACAACGGATCTCATCATGTAAAGGGCAATTTCTCTCATCAAGTGAGAAAGTTTTTAGGGACAACGACTCTCATCAAGTAACAGATAATTGCTCTCATCAAGTGAGCCTTTAGGGACAACGACTCTCATCATGTAACAGACAATTACTGTAACATATTGGATTTCACAATCACATCATACCAAATACATAAGAGGCGTATATAAGGTTTTAGAGAGAGAAAGTTTTAGAGAGAGAAATGGAAGAGAGTTGGGAACTATGTGAAACAAAGAAAAATGGTATTGAAGCTCCAACCCTCTACCTTGTGAGGTAGAGGGTATTTATAGTGTCTTACAGTAAACGCCACCTACGGGCTGTGGATCAGGCATACAGTGGGTAAAGACCCGCCCGTCCTCCTCGGTTTTACTTAACTAACAACTTACTAATATAAAATAACTACGACTACGAGCTTTCTAATGATTACATATACTTGAGGTGACCGACACTTTAATGACAGAATTTTCTAATTTCTAATAATCTCCCCCTAAGGGAGGTCACCACAATTTACACAGAATACAAACAGATATTACATTGATATTGTTCTTGAATTCTTGTTTAAGTTCTTTGCTCAGTAGCTCGTAGTCTTTGATTCTTCATGTTATCCATGTATGAATAATTCAAGTGGAGGTCTTTAACTGATCCACGTGATGATGAGTTTTGAGCCAGCTTTGAGATCATCAGCTTGCGTAAATCTCTAACTCTTCCATTGTGGTGTTGACATAATGTGACGTTGTGACAGTGAACCGACATGCTCACATTCTGGATCATGATATCTTCTTATCAGAGTAGCGGAAGCTTTAGTTGATTCGTGATATTTGCAACAGCGTAGCAGAAGCATGGAGTAAGAATATCAGAGTCATTGATGCACTAATCATGATTTCTTTTGAAATGAATGTGTTGTGTGAGCATGCGGCTATGGATTGAACTCTCCATTCTGATCAGCTGCAAACGTCGGGCGTACCTGTATACAACAGTTAGCAATAAAGCGTACGAAAGTGTCTTTGATCACTTTCGTTGAATTGAGGTACACGGCCCACGGTTCCCCGTTGATCGGTACAAGTACTGCCTGTAATCAGGTATAATTCCGTAGAATCTCCTTGACAGGGTTTCGCAGCTGCTCTAGCTGTTCTCAAACCAGAACGTCTCAAAGAAGACAACACGGAGTGACTGAACTAGCGAATTTGAGATTCACTGATTGATGAAAAGAGATTTGAAAAACAATCGTGTACTGCACAAAATAACGTGTTTTTGCAATACAACGAAGGTTTTAACGAAAAACAATTATCAATCATAAACACCTTTTATTTTTGAAATATTAATACACAGTCAATGTGTTAGAGAAAAGATTTTTAAGCACAACGACCGATTTTTCAAAGGTATCCGTCAATCCATAACCTGAACCAGGATTGATTCATAGATTTGAATCGTCCCATTGTTTCTGTTCAGTTGTCACATGGTTGATCTATTGGATAGATCTCGCATGCCACCTACCAAGAGCTTGTTTGATGCTGGCTCTAGAAGGCTTTCCATCTTCATTGTGAATATGATTGCATATCACTCAGATGTTCTGGTAATACCACAAGGATAATGCGTAGGACTCATAAGATATAATCTCTCTTTCCACATTGTGTGAAACAGAGAGTCTTCATAGACAGTGTCCTAATGAGATTTATTTGATGATCTCGTGGCTCTAGACTCAATCGTGCACATTCGGTTCCTATGTCGGAGACTAGGGAGAGGGTCTCCTTCTTCAATATCAACAATCTCTAAGAGAAAGTCGATAGATTATGTAGGTTCCCCGTGAGAATGAAACAAGTCCTTTTAAGAGGAACTTGAGTAGTTTGGGAAGTTGTAGTGCAGTGCATCACTAGGTCCATGACGTCTTGTCTTCAATACCAGTGTTACCTTAGTAACCATCAGTAGCATATGTATTGAACCCGGTTTCTGCCCTAAGGCTGAATTATTGGAGGGCTATTTCTTTTCACCCTTTTCTCGTTTCATTTCTTTTTCATTCTTCAACCCCTTCAGTGCTTACCGAGACTTCATAACTAGAACATTGTTGGGTTTATTCCAGTACTAGCTCTGTCTCAGTCCGCACTCTTCCCATATCTCACTTTTCTCCTTTTTTTTCATCATACCTAAGGACTTCTACACTATCTAGTGGATTGTCCCTGGGTAGATCCCTCCGGTTCTGGCGGATCATGGGAATAAATACCTAACCTTATCAAACTTATATCACCATACATAAAGTAATTTTGGTCGGTCTATTTGGTATTGTTCATCTGCCACTGGAACCAATTGAAAACCATTTGAAAATCAATCCAGATACTTGTGATGTATTATCAAAGCATTTTGTACCTGAATTGTTTTAGATATTCTTAGAAAAAGAGCTCCCCCTCAACATGTGCATCATGTTTTTGAAATCATTTTGGCACACGGAGGCAAGAGGAAGGATTAACTTCTTTGATTACCATTTTCTAAAAGATATCAACATCACTTCCCTGATAAAATCAAGTAGATAAAGCATTTTGGGGAAGGATGAGGTTTTCATAAGTTTGCTCCCCCTCAATATGTGCATCGAGGTTTGAAAGATTTTTGCACATATTAGAAGGAACCTGCACTTTGGAACAAATTAATCACGTTTCAATCCCTTTTTGGTTTAAAATAGATGCTCCTCCTTAACATGTGCATGGAAAATTTGAAATCGTTTGGCACATGAATGGAGGAGAGTTTCCTAAACACTTATAAAACCGTTTATCTAATTATCAGTTTAAATCCAATTTAAATCACAAATTCTCCCCCGATCACAATTTACAAATCCTTTGAGAGTTGTGATCTCTATTGATTTAAATTAAATTTTGAGAGCTTTTGAGGAGAATAGTGACTTGCTTTTGAAAGACATTTTAACTGATAAGGATTAGATTTTGAGACTTTAAACTCCATTGACCATTCAAGCATAAATATCTTTTGAAAACATAACAATAGCCTAGGTCTTTTACCATTTGTATAAAACATTGTTCATTTTGATTATCCAAAAGTAGACCTTGCTCGTTTTCTTGCCAATTGTTTTGAAAAATACTCTTTTTAATTCGATTGAAATCATTCTCCCCCTCAATCAATGACACAGGTGGTTGATTGAGAAATAGAGATTTTGACAGATGAAAAGCACAAATGATTTTTCAATGATAATAGAGTACGAGGTATTTTCAAAGCAATTTTGTTTTCATTAGATGACAAATATTTTTCAGAAGAGTCATTAGACGGAAAAATATTTGGAAAGAAAACATTTGTCCTTTTTTGTGACAAACATTTGTTTTAAGAATCAGAGCATGAGATTTGAAAAATAAGATAAAGCATGGATCTGTTCTTTGCCTTTTAAAACGGGTTACTGCCTGAAATGACAATAAACCACCATTTTTCTCAGCCTCATTTTTTTTAAAGCAATTTATGAACATTCGAAGAACATCTAAAAACCCGTGACATTCTTTGAATGTCAACACAAAGTCCGTAGATGATATCGAATAAAAAAAATAAAAAAAAATAATAAAAAATAATAATAAAAAAACATGACAAAATACCAATATTTTTTGGAAATTTTCAAGATTTTCTAATTTTTTTTATGGATTTTTGAAAATTCTGTATATTTATATTTTCTTTTGTGGGTTTTGAAATTTTGTATTTTTCTTTTTGAATTAATATATACAAGAGATAGATGAAGAAAGAAACCATTTTTACTCCTCGTCTTCCTCTTGAAGACGTTTGAGTATTTCTGGTTGTAGGCTCTTTAGACCAAGTCGTGGAAGGATAAACTCAAAACGTTCTCTAGGAAAAGCTTTGGTGAAGATGTCAGTTCGTGCTAACTCTGCACCTCACAAAATAGAGTTCCACCACACCTTTTTCCACTTATTCCCGAATGAAATGATGTCGAATGTCAATGATTGCTTGTTTGCTCTTGAATTGTTGAACGTTGTTGCAAGAGAGAGCAATGGCACTTTCGTTATCATAATACAGAGGGATTTTGTTGATTGCATCGGTCAAAGCCATAGTCGATAATTGAGATCTCATCCATAGATTTGAGCACAACAAGATGACATGGCTATGTATTCACCTCAGAGGATATAGAAGTACTCATTTGTTTCTTTGAAGACCAGCTCACAAGCTTATCACCCAAAAACTGAGCACCTCCAGACGTACTTCGTCGTGTATCTTGACATCCTCATTAGGCATGAGTCAGACTGCATAGGTCGTTAGTGGGAGACATACCATGGGGTGTTCTTTTCGGGGTACCAAAGTCCCATGTTGATGGTTCCGTTGAGATACCGAAGACCCGCTAACCGCTTCAAGGTGCTTTTTGGTAGGCTTAGCCTGGGTATCTAGGACACATGCATACGGCGAACAGAATGAAGATGTCAGGTCTACTGGCTGTGAGGTACATCAAGGATCCAATCATACTTCGATATTTTGTTTGATCTACCATGATCCCCTGAGTGGTCCTCATCCAGTTTGGTACGTTCCACCATGGGAGTGTCAACGGTATCACAAGTGTCAAATCCAAATTTCTTTAAAATTTCATTTGCATATTTAGATTGGTTAATAAAAATGCCTCCGGGACTTTGTGAAATTTGCAATCCCAAGAAAAATTACATTTGTCCCATCATTGACATTTGAAATTTGGAGCCCATCTCCTTAGAAAAACGGTCACATTCATTGGGATTAGTCGAGGAAAAGATAATATCATCAACATAGATTTGAACGTAAATTTAATGTTTGCCTGACTTTCTGGTGAACAATGTTGGATCAATTGCTCCTTGGCTGAATCCAGAAGATAGAAGAAAATTTGATAGCGTATCATACCATGCCCTTGGAGCTTGCTTCAAACCGTAAAGAGCCTTCTTCAAGCGATAGACATGAGTAGGATGCTCTGGATTCACAAAACCTTCAGGTTGGCTGACGTATACAACTTCTTTAAGATCTCCGTTAAGGAAAGCCGTCTTTACATCCATCTGATAGACTACCATGTTCTTACTTGCAGCATTAGCCAAGAAGATTCTGATTGCCTCGATACGAGCAACTGGAGCAAATGATTCTTCAAAGTCAATACCCTCCTCTTGACGGTATCCTTTTACAACCAATCGAGCCTTGTTCTTTAATACATCACCATGCTCATCAAGTTTTACCTTGAAGATCCACTTTAGAGCAATGATCATAGCACAGTCAGGAGTAGGTACTAATTCCCATACATCTATTCGATCAAACTCATGAATTTCTTTTTGCATGGCATTAAACCAGCTGTCTTCATTCATTGTAGTTTTAACGTCTTTTGGTTCGACCTTGGATAGTACAAAGTTGAAGAAGCACCATAAGGCATCAGTTGCAAGTTGTTTGCGAGTGGATACTGGACGAGAGGGATTTCCAATGATGTTTTCCAATAGGTGATCATGTGTCCATTTTCTAAGGTGTTCGTTTGGTTGTTGTTGAGGAACTGAAGTAGCAGAGTTGATTTCTCCTGATGAGGATGGTTCTGATGATGATTCAGGCGCAAATATGTTTTCAAATGGGGCATCTTCAGGAGTAGCAAAGGGATTCTCTCCATCAAGGGTGCCAGAAACAATTCCATGATGTACACTCGATGATTGATGATTTGTTGATGAGACAGAGTGATCAGCAGCAGGTGCTTTTTAACTTAACGACATAGAAACTGAAGGGTTAACTTCATTGACAGGGATAGGAGCAGCCTCTATTGATGGATTTGATAGATCATTAGCAATTGGCTCATAGTGTTCATCAAACATTGGATCAACCAATTTCTTCAAGTCATCTTCTGACGGAGGTACATAAGGAGTTGTTGGTGAAGAATCGTATACAAGAGTAGAACTGATGGGACTACTTGATGATGCGGGTCCAGTGAACTGGTTGTCCTGGAGCCATTTGACCGTCAGCTCATCGAACGTAACGTGAATTGTTTCCATGATATTTCGGGTTCTTTTGTTGTAGATTCGGTATCCTTATATGCTTGGTGCATATCCTACAAATACTCCAATGTCCGCTTTAGCTTTAAGTTTGCCTAAGTCTTGGCCCTCATTAGTTGGATAGCACAATGCACCAAACACACGAAGGAATGAAAGATTAGGTTTTCAATTGTGGACAAGTTCATATGGAGTTTTTCCATGAGAAGTGTGAATAAGGGATCGATTTTGAGTATAGCATGCAGTGGCAATGGCTTCAGCCCAGAGAAACATTAGAACCTTTGAGTAAATTAGCATTGTTCTAGTGGCTTCCACAAGAGTTCGATTTCGTATTTCAACTACACCGTTCTGTTGAGGAGTTCGTGGAACACTTCTTTGTTGACTGATTCCAACACTTTCATAAAACTCACTAAGTTGTTTATTAACAAACTCAGTTCCATTGTCTGTTTGGATGATTCTGACAGTTTTGTTAAGTCAAACCTGCAGCTGTTTGATAACTTTGATGATGATATCTGGAGTTTCATCCTTTGTCCTTAAGAACTTAACCCAAGTGAATCGAGAGTAATCATCAACCACAACTAACACATATTTCTTCCCGTAAATGTTCTAAACTCTCATGGGTCCACATAAATCTATGTGAATGGTATGAAGAACTTCCATAACTGAGTTTGTAGGTTTGGGTTTGTGGGCATACTTCTTGCTTTTTCCCAATTGGCATGCTGAACAAAGATGATCCTTTTCATACTTTAGTCTAGGTAAGCCTATTACTAAGTCCTTTCTGGAGAGATCATTTATGGTGCTGAAGTTCAAGTGATTGAGACGACGATGCCATAACCATGACTTTGTTTTAGAAGCCTTTGACAACAAGCAGATTGGAGAAGACTTCATCATATCTTCGATAGAGATGGTGTATAAATTTGACCCACGAGTTCCTCTTAAAATTTCTCTACCATCAATTTCTCTAACGAAGCAAGTATGTTTTCTGAAGGCCACTTCTAGATCGGAATCACAGAATTGACCGACAGAGAATAAATTATGACCAAGACCTTCAACGTAATATACCCTGGAGATGACAGTATCGCCGACAACATAGTCTCCATAACCCATAATTGCACCGAAATGATCATTCCCGAATCTAACAGTCCCGATGAATTTACTCATAAAGTTCATGAGCCGTGACCGGTCTCTAGTCATATGCTTGGAACAGCCTGAGTCCAGGTACCACAGAACGATTTGAACGATCTGCAATTGAACACAGACAAGAATGGATCGATAATTGGGATCCCCATGCAAGAATGGGTTCCACTTGGTTAGTAACAGTGATTGGAACACACCACATCCATCGGAAGTAGACAACAATGGAGTCATCAGGGATAGAAGCAATGCTAGTGTCCGTATTTGTCCTACTCAAAGTATGTTCACTTCTTAAAGGAATAGTTCTACCAGTAGGCATCCATTCCCTAATGGGAATTGGTCTAGATAATTTAGGGCACATCTCATTAAGATTGAATTTGCGGCTAGTAGGTATCCACTGATAACCTATGTTACTAAATTTCCTTCCTATGGGTTTCCAATGTTTTCTAACCTTCTTTCGCCATTGCTTTCTAGCCTTCTTAGCTTGAATTTTTGAATTCACTATCTTAACTGGCATTTAACAAAGATTAATCAACTCATTCATACCACATTCATGATTAGTAACAGAAACCAAGCAATCATCATTACATGTTTTGCCAAAAGTAGTAGAATTCGAATTAATTACAGTACGCTTATAGCTAATACTAGAATCAACACGATTCGTTTTATTCAACTCAAACTTAATGTTCCTAGGGTGGTCTTCTACTTTCTTCCATTGCATATTCTTAGCTTGCGAGGTCCTATCATTCCTTGTATTGTCTTGAGACTTTGACCCGCCGCTTTGTATTGCCTAAAGGCTTTGACCCGCTTGCCTTTGTGTCACCTGACACTCCTGTAGAGGAATTATGGGAACATTAGTTGGTTGAGCTACCTTTTGCATTCCTGAACTTTCTTAGACATGCAGGATCTGAACTAATTGAAGGCTCTCTAGAGTTCACTTTCTTAACATTGGGCATAAGTGTTGGAATGAGCTGCTCGATGGCATATTAAAATTCACTTTCTTAATGCTAGGCATAGAACAAGGGATCACAGCTTTACCTTTCTCACAAAAGGATTTGGGACATGTTATTCGTAAACATTCTAACAGCTCCTGAGATCGTTGGGCCTGAATGCAAGCAAACCTAATTTCTCTATCAAGTGGCTTATTTATGAAATCCTCTTCTACAATCTCTCGGAGACATTCTAGACTATCCTTAAGGTGAGTGAAATAGTTATGAAACGCAAGTTCGTTATTTCTAAGATAAGGAGGAATGTATTTAAGTCACAATAGTATATTTGCAGTCTAAGGGATGACTTTGATGCAACATTCTCATTAAAGATAAGTGGCATTATCCCTTTCTTCTGACTCCTCAGATTCTCAATTTCCTTTTGAAAAGATGTTATTTTTTCGTTGTTCTTGTCACGAGTGACTTTCATTGAATCATATAACTCTTTAAAGTGTCGTTTAACCTTTTCATTTTCTTCTAGAAAACTCTCATTTTCTTTTTGTAAAACATTAACCAAGTTTTGAAGATGAAACGTTTGAGAACTCTGAGAATCTAATGGAGGAGGCATTTGGGAGCCTGTCACATTGTTCTTTTCACCCTTTAATTGTGAAATTTGGGTTCTCATTTTTCTGATCGTGTTACAATGAGCTCGAATCTGTTCATAACATTTGCTGATTTCAAAAACTGCATCAAATTCAGGAGCATCCAAGGATGTCTTGATATTTAAGGTTTTAACAGGTTATCATGATCATCCCGTTCAAATTTAGAAAACTGTTTCACCAGGTTATCATGATCATCCCGTTCAAATTTTTCATGCAATTTAGAGTTAGTTTTCTCATGCTCAATGACACGATCATAGGAGACTTTCAGAGCAACAAATAATTCATGAAATTGAGATGCATTAATTGAACAATTCATGGCAGTGTAAAAAAAATCTTGAGTGATACATTCAGAGATCAGATTCTCATTTAAGGTATGCAATTTTTTCCTCTCAATCTCATTATATTTTAATTCTCGCTCATAGTCATTGACCTCAACTATCATTGCATCAAATTCCTTTTCCATTTCTTTAATATCTGAATCCATCCCCTTTTTAAGACTCTCAAATTGACCTTTTAATTGTTTAAAGAAAGGCATGACTTCAGTTAAATAACATTCTTTAGTTTGCTCAAAACCCCTTTCCCCTTCAGTTATCCCAGTAGGTGTGATCCTTTTCTTACATGTTTTCTCAAAAACAACAAATAATTGATAAATCACATATGGACTACCGATTAAGGTCTTGCTCTTAGTGGGAATAGATCTAGGAACTAAATGCATTGGTGTATTGGGGGGATATACAGTGGCTGGAAGCATTCTCTTACATGGGGGATTCTGTTCAACAAACTCATCAGCTTTTTTCATGTCCATATCCTTTTTCCAGAACATTTGTTCAGGGGTCAGCTGTGTTTGAGGTCTAAACTTTTTAAATGCAATCCAATTTTCCTAAGCATAGTTGGGTGTTTTGAAACTGATGTTGTTTTCTATGCATGAGGGGCTCTTAAGTTTTTCATCCAATTTCTTCCTAGTATCTCGTCTAATTGCTTATCTTCCTCAATGCACTCAGCACAACTAGGTTTCTGCCTAGGCTTAAGGATTTCATTGCCATCATAGATTACCTTCTGAGCTTCTCTTGCTTTCTTACCATACTCAGGGTTAGGTTCCTTAATAATGGGAATACTATGCTTATCGCTTAAAACTCGATGCTTAGTGACCATGTGAGCAGTCTGAATGGTGTTCCTTTGTACGTACAACTTATTTTCAAGCTTGTTTTTCAAAGTTTTTTGATTCGAAAATTCATTCAAAAGTGTTGATTCCTTAGCGTTAAATTCTTGTTTAAGCACTTTAACATTTTCTTGAAGATCTTGCTTTTGCTTAACAGTTTTAGAAAGCTTTTCTTGTAAGGAGTTTAACTCTTGTTTTAACACTTCTTCTCTAAAATTACTTTTTCTAATAATTGTACGCATTTGGTCATCCATTTCCTGCTCACGGGTAGTTAACTCAAACTTAGCACGTTGTTCAAAAATAGCAACTTGTTCTTTATAGGCATTTAGTTCAGAGGTAACAGAATCATCAGGGGCACATGCAGTGTATTCATCAAAAACATAGTCATCATTGACTGCAGAAGATGCATCACTTGGTATAATCTCACTTTCACTTTGCGTCACATATTGATCATAAGAGTCAATATTTCTATTACCCTCTTTATCAATATCTGAATCATAAGTTTCAAGAGATTGTACTTCATTATGAATCTTTTGCTCATCAATTTCATCGTATAGTTTTAATACCTCTAAAATGATTGATTCTTTGGATGGAGCAGCTTGCTTAGATGATGAAGCCTTTGGAGAGACCATTGGAGAAATGCTAGCCATGAAGATTGTCTGGGCTGTTGGTTCATCATCCACATCCTAATCATAAGCATCACAATCAGCTACTTGAAATGCATTTGGATTGTTCTGACCATACCGAATAGGCACTGCTGTTCATCCACATCAGCATCATAGGTTTTAGCATTTCCTCAAGCAAGAAACAGCAATTCCTCTTCATCCAAAACAACTCCATTATCCTGAGCTTTTACCAGCAAAGATCTTGTCCTTGAAGTACTCTGCATTTTGAGGGCGTTTTGGAGATGTGCAGTTCCTTGCAATGTGTCCATCACCACCACAGTCGTAGCACTTAATTGGCTTCACTTGTTCCTGATTGGCATTTCTCCCACGATTCTGATTAGCCACATACCCTCCACCGACTCCACATCTTCCTTGTTCTTACTGTCTTCCTTGAACAGGTTGCACCATAACCTTTCCATCTCTGACAACAGCATGATTGTGTATATTGGATGCCGTTATGATCTCATTGTTAGTGTGAAGACTGTATGTGGATTGAGGGTCAAGTTTTGTTTAACCATAAGAGCCAGTTGATTGATGAAGTGTTCCATGACTGCATCAGCATCAGCTTGCTTGAACCTCGGATCGGGAATAAGTTTGTGATTACCATTACCCGTGGGTATGACTTGAGAAGCTTTGGTGGTAATTCCAACATTTGTGTAAAAGGCTGTTGAATCATTTGAAGAACTTGTTTCTCCCTATTTAGTTTTGAACTGTTCAAGAATCCTTCGTTCAAACATAGCATGTCTCTCATTCTGAAGCAGGAAGGCATACAGTTGCTCATAGTTGGTGTTCTTCAATCCTTTAGTTAGCTTCACAGAGGTGATAAATTTGTGCCATTCGGGATTCATGTTGTTCACAAACTTTGAGTTCTGCTGAATATTTGGCATGGTCATTTTGATGTTCCTCATGTCATTTACAAGCTTGTGGAATCTCACGTAATATTCATAAACACTTTCTTCTGATTTCATCTTAAAATGCTCAAATTCATCATACAGTTGTGATTCTCTGTCTTCCTTGGTAAGTTCTGAACCAGAGAGAAGCATCTTGACATTGTCCCAAACTGCCTTTGCATCAGTGTTGTGATTGATCAGCTTGTAAATGTCTTTTGGAAGACCCCGAAGTATAATGTTTGAAGCCCTGATATCAGCATCGAATCTCTTTTTCTCCTTATCACTGAGCTCATCATATTTCTTTGGTCTGTCTAATCCAAAGATCATTGTTCCATCTGCATCAGTGTCAATTATGTCTCTTGTAGTCTCAATCTGATAAGGTCCTTCAACAATTGACTTGAGAATGTTGACTCCATTTTCCTTTCCTAGACAATACAACCGAATTCATTGAGCCCATGAGTCATAGTCAGTTCTGTCAAGCATGGGTGGAGGAGTGTCAGAACCAGCTGCTTGAACGTCCTCAGCTACAGTAGAGATGATTGTAGGCACATTGGTAGACATGTTTACAAATTTAACGGGATTTTATAACTCTATGATTAAACTGGGAAATAGATTCTTTCACAGGATTTTACTAAATCAAGAGAAAACCGTATTAGAAACAAATATTAACCAAGTCGCTATAACCCTTGAACCAAGTCGCTAAGCACCAAGTCGCTAAGTAGCAACTCGCTAAACCTCAAGTCGCTGTGAATCAAGTCGTTAAGCACAAGTCGCTAAGACCCAAGTCGCCGAACACAAGTTGCTAAAGCACCAAATCGCTAAGTATCCAAGTCGCTAAGAATCAACTCGCTAAGAACAATAAGGACAAGTCGCTAGAAATAATAGAAACAAGTCGCTAACCCAACCAAGTCGCTAGCCGAAGTGGAACCTCCACTAACTTGTACTGTTTGTCGGCTTGTCTCAATAGACAAGTCGCTAAGATCAAGTCGCTACGACTTTAACTACAACTCGCTGGAAATTACTAAAGCAAGTCGCTACGAAGAAAAGACACTCCGAGACACAAGTCGCTAGGTTGAAAAACTTCAAAACCACACTTTTCAATCCAAAACAAGCTCAACCATAGTGATTCAAGCTTTCCAAATCAAAACCCAAGCACATACAATGATTCTAAACACAAAAGTACACATAAAATTCAAACTTTAACATAAGAAATGATCCAAATGATGCAAAAACCACTAAACTTTTTCAAACCAAAAAACCGTATAATACCACTAGAAATCCAAGGATATGTAAGAGAGATGATCAAACCATGGCTCTTGATAACAATTGTAACATATTGGATTTCACAATCACATCATACCAAATACATAAGAGGCGTATATAAGGTTTTAGAGATAGAAATGGAAGAGAGTTGGGAACTATGTGAAATAAAGAAAAATGGTGTTGAAGCTCCAACCCTCTACCTTGGGAGGTAGAGGGTATTTATAGTGTCTTACAATAAACGCCACCTACGGGCTGTGGATCAGGCATACAGTGGGTAAAGACCCGTCCGTCCTCCACGGTTTTACTTAACTAACAACTTACTAATATAAAATAACCATGACTACGAGCTTTTTAATGATTACATATACTTGAGATGACCGACACTTTAATGACAGAATTTTCTAATTCCTAACAATTACCTTCATAAAGTGAGCCTTTAGGGAGAACGGCTCTCCGCATATAAGCATCAATTTCTCTCATCAAGTTTGCAAGCATTTAGGGACAATGACTCTTATCATGTAAACGGCAATTGCTCTCATCAAATAAGCAAGCGTCTAGGAACAACGATTATCATCAAGTAATAGAGAATTTCTCTTATCAAGTGAGCCTTTAAGGACAACGAATCTCAAAATTTAGGGACAACGACTCTCATCATGTAAATGGAATTTATTGTCATCAAGTGAGCAAGCGTTTAGGGACAACAACTCTCATCAGGTAATTGACAATTGCTCTCATCAAGTGAGCCTTTAGGGACAACAACTCTCATAATGTAAGGGACAATTTCCCTCATAAAGTGAGCCTTTAGGGACAACAACTCTCATCATGTAAGTGACAATTGCTTTATCAAATCTGCAAGCATTTGGGACAACGACCCTCATCATGTAAATGGAAATCGCTCTCATCAAGTGAGCATTCGTTTAGGGACAACGACTCTCATCAAGTAACGGACAATTTCTCTCATCAAGTGAGCCTTTAGGGACAACAACTCTCATCATGTAAGGGACGATTACCCACATAAAGTGTGCCTTTAGGGACAACTGTTATCATCAAGTAAGTGAAAATTGCTTTTATCAAGTGAGCAAGCATTTAGGGACAACGGCTCTCATCATGTAAAAGGAAATTGCTCTCATCGACTGAGCAACCGTTTAGGAACAACGACTCTCACCTATAAAGGACAATTGCTATCATCAAGTAAGCCTTTAGGGACAATGGCTCTCATGATGTAAGGTATAATTACCCTTATAAATTAAGCCTTTAGGGTCAATGGCTCTCATCATGTAAGTGGCAGTTGCTCTTATCAAGGGTGCAAGCATTTACGAACAACGGCTCTCATCATGTAAAGGGAAATTTCTCTCATCAAGTGAGAAAGTTTTTAGGGACAATGGCTCTCATCAAGTAACAGAGAATTGCTCTCATCAAGTGAACCTTTATGGAAAACGGCTATCATCATGTATTGGACGATTTCCCTCATAAAGTGAGCCTTTAGGGACAACGGATCTAAGCATGTATGCAGTAATTGCTCTCATCAAGTGTCCAAGCATTTAGGGACAACGACTCTCACCATGTAAACGGCAATTACTCTCATCAAATGAGCAAGTGTTACACCCCGTGAACGATTTAACTCCAAATTTAAAACTTTTGCGCGAAAGCGACATGATCAAAACTGACCTACTGTTACTCTTTTGACCATTGACAAAAAATCTATAAACATCCACATATTGAGGCTATTTTTCAATGAAACTAGACTCAATTACCTTCGAAACGCTGGGTGGCACGAATCGTGACATTTTATGGATAAAAAATATGATTTTTTGAAAACCGACAAAATCTGCCCACAGATTCACTCCCAAACCAAAATTTTAGAGTTTTGGTTTCATACCGAAATTTAGTGTACCCCATACCGAAATTTCACAAATTTTCACAATAAACAACCCATACTACCTTATTTACACACCAAACTCACTCAAATCCATTAACATTTCATACTAAATCTTTTACATAATCAGTCAACCCGTTTGCTACCCAAAATGGGTAAGAACGCACTTAACCCAAACGCCCCTTTTTCTGCATAACCCTTTTATGCATCTTCATGACCCATTTTCTTGAAAAACAACTTCTATGACCCGAAAATTAACGAAACTTTCCAGATTTACTTATTCTATCCTTGGGCTCATTTTCATATAAAAACATTTACCATTTGACCCTCGGAATAGTACTTTACAAAATAACGGGTTTTGAGCCAAAAACCATTTTGACTGATTTTCACCATAAACCATTTTTATCACTTCATTTTCTCCCAGATCTTAACCAACATCATTAACTTAACATATTAAACTCGTTCCATAGACACATGACCCGTTTACATCTCAAAATAGGTATTTTCACACTTATGTCAAACACCCCTTAAACTTTGACTATAAACACATCAAACATGCTTTGACACACCTTTTGACCACCAAATCGTTATGACACCATTAACATACATTTGGACCCTTGACTCCACTTTACAAACCATTAAAAGACTTCCGGGGGTACAACCTTGACTTGAGCTCGGTATTCTACCTAGCTCTACTTTCTTACCAATTCCTTCTACATTACGCATATCTAACCTTAATCCTTATCCAAGACATCACATTAATTCCATAGCCTACAAAACATTGAAACGTTAAACTGTAAGCACAAATGCTTAGTAAGTAAAATGGGTATAACTTAACATTGTACTTCATTCACACAATACACATTATATAACCATTAATCCAAAACAACATTAAACATATTCACATACCTTAACTACATAAAGCCTTAACCATCCTTATTCCTCATTCCATTATTGACTAACACCTAATTAACCTTATACTAACTTCCATATAAACACGTTTACACAAGCTATACATTGACCTTAACACATTAATCCACATAACACATAATGCATAGAAATCATTATAACTTTACGTTATAACCGGTTTACTTACCTTAGCTCCAAGCTAAGATATCAATTCTTAATTTCACCATTATCATCATCATCTTCATCGCCATCATCATCCTTACCATCCTAGGTTAAGATCATCAAACATATAAACACTTAACACATAATCAACTAACTATAATAATGGTTTATATAACCATTAAGGCACCTCTTTAACATCTCTAATCATAATATAGACATATAAGGATTTTATGATAATTAACCCATAAATTACTGTTGGAATATGAAAGTGCTGAAGAATGACAAAGTACTGGAAAAGTCAAAGTACTGCTAAAGAAGAAGTCAAAGTACTGCTGTTGAAGTTAAAGTACTGCAAGGCTAAAAGAACTGTTATATTAGTTTATGGAAATCTTTGTAATTCTAGAATATTCTTTATTAGATTACTTGTCGTACAAGGAAACAAATTATAAACCGACTAGGGTTATCCTTAAGCTTATAAAAGGACCCCTAGATTGGCATTAGAGATATATGTTTTTAGAATCCTAAAGTACGCACATTATTAGAGTTGTTAAAGAAGTCTGCATAACAAGCAGAATTAGAGTTATAAATATAATTGTTGAAAGTTAAAAGTTATATTCTTCTTAGCTTTGTTAAGTAAATTCTGCATACTTGATAAAGATTACTCAGTTTTTCATTGTTAATAACTAAGGATTTATCCGAGGTTATTAAACCCTTAACAAGCTATTTAAGTTAGTTTGGTTAGAGTACATCGATCCAACAAGTGGTATCAGAGCTTGTGTGGAAACTCTAACTAAGAAGAAACCCTAAAACCTAGTTAACAAAAATCTAAAGATGTCGATGAAGTGCTCTCCACCACCATCCATCACCTCACTTAGGATACCTATCATCAAGAAGGAAGAGTACGACCTCTGGAGCATGAAGATGAGGTAAGACATTGCAATTCGAGACCATGCATTGTGGAATGTAATTGTTAATGGTAATGAAGTCGTTCCGAACCTATTGATATTCTGGACAACCTAAAGCACCCAAGGCAGCCTCTTACCAGCAGCTACATTAAGGAATCAAGAGAAGGCACTCAACATTCTCTTGTCTGCCATTCCAGATGGCCATCTACTCAAGTTCCATGATGCTAAAGATGCAAAGCAACTCTGGGCTGCTCTTAAAACAAGGTTTTGAGGTAATTATGCTTCCAAGAAGATGCACAGAAATCTATTGAAGCAGCAATTTGAAACATTCACTGTTGGAGAAAGAGAAAGCCTTGATGCTGCTATGACATGATTCCAAAACCTTCTCAAGATCTGGAGCTATACAAAGCAGAGGTCTCAGTTGAAGATGCTAATCTTAAGTTCTTATGGAGTTTGCCATCGACATGGCATGTGATAGCTACAATGATCAGAGGACAACCTGGTTTGGATGTTATGGACTTTGATGATCTCTACAATCATCTGAAGGTGTATGAGCATGAGATGAATGGCCAAACAAATTCCAAATCTCACAGATTGCCTTTTTTCATCGAAAAGAGGGGCAGACTTCCACCAAAAGTATTGCTTCTCCTACTCAAAGTACTGTGGCTCAAAGTACTGTTTCCTATTCTACCCCCACCTTTGCTCAAGAACCCACACCAACACATTCCCTCCACTCGATGAAGTTGTATGCTCTTTCTTTGCACGCAAGCTTCTACCTGTCACTTATGAAGAAGATCTCTCACAGATTGAAGAGGATGCTCTTGAAGAAATTGATATCAGGTGGAAAGTTGCTATGATCACTGCAAGGATCAAGAAGTATATGAAGAAACAGGAAAAGCATTAGACTTCAAACTAAAACAGGTATTACTTTTGACAAATCCAAAATTGAATGCTTCAACTGTCAAAAGACTAGACACTTTGCAAGGGAATGCGGATTTGCTAAATATCAAGCAAACAGGATGACAGAGAAACCAAAGCTAGAGCTTAAAGAAATTCCTATTACTAAAACAAAAGCTTTGGTTGCTCAAGAGAGTTTATCGAGGTTGACGGAGTGCTGAGTTTGATGATGAACCAGAACTATTGTATGGTAGCTATGGAGAGTCAGAGAAAAGTTTGATTGGAGCACGTTTTGATTAGGAACCCGAACATGCTGCTTGGAATCCAGAGATTGTCTAGGAAGATTTGATTGGAGCATGGAGAGTGAAGATGATCGTGTTCTACTTGCAATGGTGGCTACTTCACCAAGTTCACCACCTATCTCTGAGGTATGTTCCAATTGTCATGACTTTTATCAAAAAGTACTGATAGTTATGTGGCTGAAAGAGATAATCAGTATAAGAGCTAGGTCGAGGTAGGGTTATCAAATAACCTTAGAATCTATGGAAGCCAAAATAATAACACATGAAAATAATGAAATGGCTTGGGAAAAAAGTATGAACAACAGGATTATCAGTTAAAACTAAGTGAATGGAAGTTAAACTGTAAGATCTCTAAAATTGAGAAACTAACTAAGGAGAGAGATGAATTGCTAGAAAAGTTTAATGCTTGGGGACAATCAGGATGAATGTGATTTTGAGGATATAAACACTAGTGATGATGAACTCATTAATTATGTAGACACATCTAGTAATGAGGAATCAGTTAGTGAACCACCTCCCGAGTTTAAGAAAGATAATGCCTATCATGCTCCCTCATCCCATCTGGTAGTCATCAACCTCTTAGGCCTGATGTTTCTCGTTTGGAGTAGATAGCTTAGAGTTTAGGAAGAAACTTAAAGGTCAATCTAGGTCTGAAATCTCAAAAGAAACTGTTGAAACACCTAAGGTAGATATTGTTCAAAGCCAAGCAAGATTTTCACCTCCAAAGTACCTCGCTACACCTTCAGCAGTACCTTTAAGAAAACCTTTTCAACTTATTGCTAAACCTTTTTGGGATAATTTTGGTCAAAACAGTTTTCATCACTCACCTAGAAGACAGGATAGGTTCGGTCATACACATAGAAGAAGAAACTTTGGAATGACAGATCAAAAACTATGTTTTGTTTGTTTTAGTCCTAACCATTCTAATTAAGGACTAACTTACATTCAGAGTATTTAAGTAAGTTCCCAAAGAACAGAATCCAACCAAAACCAAGGGAGACTAGACCAACTTGGAATCATTCACATAGGGTTAACCATAGAAACTTCTCACAAGACTATAGGTACCCTAACCAGAGAAGACCTTTTTCAAAACCTCCAGTACCTTCAAATACTTTCCAAGGTATGCTAAGCAAGACCAAGACTTTCTCAAAGTACGCTCAATTTTCACCAAACACCTCTTGGAATAGGAACCCTAGGAGATCTAATTACTATCAATCTAGAAGGCGTTACAACTCCAAGAAAGTAGTTAGATCTAGAGACTCTTCACCAGAAGTTAAAACTCAATGGGTTAAGAAAGAAAGTATTGATGATGAACAAACAAAGACTTTCAACAAGTATCGAAACTGATTTTTGATAAAGATGATTTTGTTGAAAATAAAAAGAGGTTTTGTTGAAAAAGAAAGTTTTGTTGAAAATCCACCACAAGTTTTGAAACAAAAGATAATGCTTGATTCTGTTTACAAAATCGTGAAGATTACATACTCAAGGAATTTGAGTATGTTACTCCACAAGGGGAACACAAGTCAGTAATGGCTTGGGTTCCTAAAAGACACTAATTCTTTTATCTTTGTGCGGGCAACCCAAAGAGGAGCTTAAAGATCATCTTATTGTGGATAGTGGTTGCTCGAAGCATGACAGAGACAAGGAGATTCTATCGATTTTAGGCCATATTGTGGAGGAAGAGTTGCATTTGGGAATGATGCTAGTGGAGGTAGAATTAGTGGAAAAGGAACCATCAAGACAGGAAGCATAGATTTTGAGAATGTTAGATATGTGAAGGAGCTCAAGTTCAACCTTTTGTCAGTCTCTCAAATCAGTGACAAAAAGCATCCTGTGTTGTTCACTGCACGAATGTCTCATACTTTCACCTGATTTCAAACTTGATGATGATAACTTGGTGATACTCAAAGTACCAAGAACCAATGATGTGTACAGTTTGGATATGAAGAGTCTTCACTCTTCTGAAAGAGCTACATGTTTAGTAGCAAAGGAATTACTTGAAGAAGCACATCGCTGGCATAGAAGATTGGGCCATGTGAATTAAAAGAATATCAACAAATTGGTCAAAGGAAATTTAGTTAGAGGTTTACCTTCAAAGACTTACAAGAATGATCACACCTGTTTGGCATGTAAGAAGGGTAAACAACATAAGCTTTTGCAAAAAGCTTGAGGAAAGGACTGTTAGAGAACCATTGAGTCTGTTACATATGGATCTATTTGGTCCTATATACTTACAAGTTTGAACAAGAAGAAGTACTGCTTAGTAGTGACAGATGATTGCGAGATTCAGTTGGGTATTTTTCTTAGGATTTAAGGATGATACTTTTGATGCTATTCATGATCTTATTATAGCACTTGAAAACCAACTGAGACTGAAAGTTAGAGGTATTAGATGTGACAATGGAACTGAATTCAAGAACAAGCTTATGGATGACTTTTGTGCTAACAAAGGAATCAAGAGGGAGTTCGTAAGATTGCCGAACACCACGCAGAATGGTGTTGCTGAGAGAAAGAATAGGACTTTGATTGAAGCGCCGAACAATGCTTGCACTCACACTTACCTATTCAATTCTGGGCTGAAGCTGTAAGTACTGCCTGCTATGTACTTAACAGAGTATCAGTCACCAAACCACAGATGAAGACACCTTATGAGTTGCTGATGGGAAACAAACCTAATATTCGTTTTATGAAGCCTTTTGGATGCCCTCTTACTATTCTTAATACAATTGATCATTTATTGGGATATTGCACCAACAACAAGGGCTTTAGAGTGTACAACAGAGTCACCAAGAAAGTTCAAGATTGTCTTCATGTTGAGTTTTTAGAAGATCAAGAAAATCAAAAAGGTAAAGGTCCTGATTGGATGTTTGATCTTGAACTTTTGACTCCTTCAATGAATTATGTTCCTGTTAGAGAAGAGAATCAACCTGTACACAATGGAGAAGAGGTACAGTATGTTGTTCATGGAGTCCATATTAGGCCAGATGCTGTTCATGATGAAGAACCTAAACTCGTTGAGACAGAGAAAGAGTACTGATGAGCCAAAATCCTCATTGTCTCAGAGGATCAATCTATTCAAGATGAACTTAATCAGATGCTTCTTCAAGATTTCTTAGCACATTCTTATACTGATGACCAAAGAAGAGCTTATGAAGAAGCAAAGAAAAAGAACAAAACTTCAGAGTACTCTACAAGACTTACTTTGGACAAGTATTTGACCAAAGTACTGCTGCACTGCCACGCAACACTTTTGATGATTTGGATGATCCTACCATGCCTGGCTTAGAAGATACTAATGATGAGTTTGAAGATGAAGGTATTTTCTCAGATTCGAAACTTAAGAATTCATAAGAATCATCCTACTGATCAAATCATTGGTCCTTCTACTTCTGGAGTGATGACAAGACACAAAGCTAAGAGTTTTACTAAACCTCATAATGCTTTACTTAGCTTTGTCTATAAATAAAATAGGCTGAATCATAAGGACCATCAAACATGCCTATTTACTTGCTTTATCTCTCAAGAGGAACCCAAGAATATTTCTCAAGCATTGACTAAAGAGAGTTGGGTTGAAGCTATGCAAGAAGAACTGCTACAATTCAGACTTCAAGAAGTTTGGGTATTATGTGATCTTCCTGATGGTAAGAAGGTCATTGGTACAAGATGGGTGTTCAGATTCAAGAGAGATGAAAGAGGGAATGTTATCAAAAACAAAGCAAGGTTAGTTACACAAGGCTACAGACAAGAAGAAGGAGTTGATTATGATGAAGTGTTTGCTCATGTAGCAAGAATTGAAGCAATTCTAATTTTCCTTGCTTTTGCATCATATATGGGATTCCCGATTTATCAAATGGATGTCAAGAGTGCCTTTTTATATGGCAAGATTACAAAGGAAGTCTATTTCAAACAACCTCCTGGTTTTGAAGATCCTAAACATCCAAACAAAGTCTACAAAGTTGTCAAAGCTCTTTATGGCTTACATCAAGCACCTAGAGCTTGGTATGAAAGGTTCTCTACCTTTTTATTGCAACATGGTTATAGGAGAAGAGCTATAGATAAGACTTTGTTTACCAAGAGAGATAAGAAGGATATCATGCTAGTTCAAGTGTATGTAGATGATATCATCTTTGGAGCTACCAAACAATCTATGGTCAAGGAGTTTGAGAAGCCGATGCAGAATGAATTTCAAATGAGTTCAATGGGTGAGTTAACTTTCTTTTGGGACTTCAAGTTAAGCAGTCAAAGGAAGGAATTTTCATAAGTCAAGACAAGTATGTAGGTGACATACTTAAGAAGTTCAATTTTGATGAAATGAAGCCTGTTACTACACCTATTAAATCTATCAACTCATTGGGCAAGGATGAAGATGGACAACCAGCTGAAGTCAAGTTATACAGATCAATGATTGGCTGTCTTATGTATCTTACGCATCAAGGCCGATATCATGTTTGCGTGTGTTTATGTGCAAGATATCAAGTCTCACCAAAGATCTCTCATATGAATGCAGTGAAGAGAATTTTTAGTTATTTGAAACAACAACCTAAGTTGAGGTTGTGGTATCCAAAGGATTCACCTTTTCACTTGGAAGCTTTTTCGTGATAGTGATTATGCAGTGACAACTATGACGAAGATCAACCACGGTGGATGCCAATATCTTGGAAGAAGATTAGTTTCATGGTAGTGTAAGAAGCAAACAATTGCAGCACCATCCTCAACTGAAGGCGAATATGTGGTCAAGCTGCAAGTTGTAGTGGACAAGTTTTGTGGATGCAGAATCAACTCTTGGATTATGGGTTCAATTTCAAGAATACTCCTATCAATATTGATAATGAGAGTACCATTTGCATTGTGAAGAATCCAGTTTATCATTCCAAGACCAAACATATTCAGATTAGGCACCACTTTATCAGAGATTGTTATGAGCATAGGCTCATTAATGTTGTCAAGGTGCATACAAATGATAATGTAGCTGATTTACTCACCAAAGGATTTGATGTTTCAAGATTTACTCACTTGGTGGTGAGTATTGGCATGATTAATTATCGAGCTACATTTAAGGGGAGGACTATTATGTGTAAGTATAGTCCTATGCATTGTTTGAGGGAAGGATATTCATGTTTATTTGCTGTATTTGCTATTGTAAAGAGGAGAATGGAAAAGTAATGTTTTTTGATTTTATGAAAGTATACTTGAAAGTATCTCGTGGAAAGTATGCTTTGTCTTATCAGTATTGTTCAATGGTAATATTGAGGCACTACTACTAATGTAACTTTGTTATTAATGGTACTGTGAATTTTTAAATCTCACCTATAAATAACTACTCTCCTAATTTCCCTCTCATATTACTACCTTATAATCTTTTCCATATTTCTCTATCACCCATATTATTCGTCATATCACTTTCTCGCTATTAATATAAAACACAACATTATCACCAATGAGATCTTTCATGACATCATTGATTTTTCACGGGTCACCATTAGTTATGCGCTTTTAGTGGAACCAGATATCATTGAGCCCTGGATTCAACAATTTTGGGCTCTCGCTAGGTTCATATGGAGAATGATCATTCCTATATTCAAGCTACAGTTGATGGGAGAATCTGAAGTTAATGAAGCCTCAATTCGTGAAGATTTAGTGTTTGATGATGAAGAAGGGGCTGTTAGTTTTGATAAGCAACTGATTTGGGATACGTTTAGGGACATTGGTTATGAAGGGTCCTTAACTAAACAAACATTCAGGAAACCCTTCTTTTATCCTCACTGAAGTTTTAGTACATGTATTGCTTCATTGTATTAGTGCTAAAAGTAGATCATGGGAGCAATTTGGGTCTAACATAGCATCTACTATAGTGGGATTGGCTACAGATCGTATTTTCAACTTTTCAAGGCTAATCCTAGATGGCATGCTTTCACACATCGCTCATGGTTCAAAATGGTTGATGTATCCAAGGTTTATTCAAGTGTTCCTAAATAAAAAACTTTTAGATGTAATCCAAAGCCTACAAGTCTTTTAATTTGTGGTACAACAAGCCAAGATTTTCACTTTCATGGCTAGGAAGAGTGATTTATTCACTAGAAGAGACACTCCATTAACTACTTCTATGATGGAAGTTGTTCAAGCTGTCGAGGTGATCTTTACAGAGGATGATGACAGAGAAGTCGCCTCTACCCAAGGTCTTTGCATCGAGGAGAATCATGATCGAGAGGTACTGCATCACAATCACAAGGTACTGCTTCGCAAATTACTAAAGTTCAAGATGATGTTGCAGTTTCACCTTCACCATCTCCACAAATTTCTGTTCCTGATTCTTAACTAGAAGAACATTCACCAATTAGAGGAGATGATCCAACTACTATACCCCCTGAAGGTTTGGTATTGGATAATTATGTTCTGACACGGGAGTTAGTCAGATTGAAGAAAACAACTGAGGCTCAAGCTAAAAAAATTAAGAAGATGAAGCTTAAGTTTAGAAGACTCAAGAATTTTGTCTGGCCATTGGTTCAACATCATCGTCTATGGGTCAAGTCTCAAAGAAAGAAAGGCAAGCCTGTTAGGCAATTTTAGAAGAACACAAAAGGCAAGAAGGTTCAACAACAATCATCTTCATTCCAATTGGGGAGGTATTTGGAAGATAAGAATTTGAATGAAGAATCTGAAGCTGAACCTCAAGGTACAAATATTCAAACTCAAGATACTGAAGAACAGGTTATTGAAAGTACTGAGGAAGCAATCAAAGTTCAAAGTCTGAGGAGCAAGTTATTGATGTTCAAGTTCAAAGTACTGATGATCAAGGTACTGCTGATCAAAGTACTGCTTTTCACGGAACTTACAGACAAGGGTTAATTGAACCAAGGTTGATAGATTTTGAAGAAGAAGCTGGTCCTTCAACTGTCATTCTAGAAAAGGAAGCTGATACAACCAAACCTATACATACTGCAAGTGATGATGAAACTATTGCTGAGATTTTGCATGATTTATCAAGGCGAAGGGGTGTTAGCATTCTAGGAGTTACAGAAGAACAACCAAGAGCTTCTCAACCTGTTATTGATCCAATAGATAAAGGAAAAGGTATATTGGTAGAAACAAAGAAGAAAAAGAAACCTACTTTAGCACAGATAAGGGCTGCTCAAGTTGCTATGAATGAGGAAGCAGCTAGAAAGTTTCAAGCCGAATTGAATGCTAAAATAGAAAGCTAAGGAAATTGAAGAAGCTCAAAATAGAGAAGCGACTAAGAAATTGCAAGAGGAATTGAATCTGAAGCATGAAATATTAGAGTCACCTATTCCTATTTCTTCTCTACCAAGAAGACCAAATCTTGCTAAGGAAAGGAATGCAATGATGGCTTATCTGAAAAGGAAGAGGATATATTGGATTGAATAAGTTGAAGTATGTTGAGATGAAAGAGTTGTATGATGCTTTCAGAGAAGATTATCAGAAACAAGTTGATAATATTAAAGATTTTAAAGATGATGATGCTTACAAAGAAGAAGAAAGAAAAGGAAGCTTAAAAAGAAAAGAATAACTGGAGTTAAAGATCAACAGTCATCAAAGAAAGTTGAGTAAAGGTCTGATACTAATGATGAGCTAAGGAATTACTTAAGAGTAATAGATTTTGAGTATTCTAAAGATGATGCTGAATTGAAGATGAACAAATCTCCAATAACTACTTTTGAAGTTGTAGAGTCAAAAGAAGGAAATTATTTGATGTTTCACAAAGAAGATGAAAGTTTCAAGGTGTTCAATATGCTATGGGATTTATTGCATATAATTGATAGAGTGGATTTATTTCAATTATATCATGTGGTGAAAGAATATTTTGAACACAATCAATCAGAAGGATTTGGTTTAGTCTTACTTGGAGATCTCATAACTGTTTAGGAAACTGAAGAAACAAGTACTGCTGAGATCTGGAAAAACCAAGAAGATTAGGAGATTACTTGCTGGAGATTCTTTGAAGAATCTGGAGTACATGTTCTAGAGCTAGAAGATGGGACAATGATTCACATGTTAGCAGATAGAAGATATCCTCTTACATCAGATCTCATGAAGAGGATGCTAGAGCATGGAATGGAAGTTAAGGAAGATAATGAAATTGCACGATTGGTCATCAAACTGTTTATCAGATGGACTACAATTGCTGATGATGATGAATAACTGGTATGAATCTTAACTGATTAAATTTTTGATATATCAGTACTTTATTCAAAGTAATGCTCATCAAACAGTACTTTAATCAAAGTACTGCTTGAATTTTTTAAACCAGTTACTGATTTTGAAAAGAAAACCTTTTGTTAAATGTTAGAAATAAATGGTACAGAACTAAATGGTTTTGGAGATGGTAACACCAATAGGTTATCAATCCACCATGGTTACAAAAGGATTGGCTAATCCATGAGCAAACAACTCTGGTAAAGATATCTCAAATCCGTTTTATAGTTGACAACTTGCTAATAAGTTGAATGGTAATCAACTCACCATATCAGTAATGTGAAGAGTTGGCTAGCCCACAAGAAAATGTCTTGTGGTAAAGGCTGTGGAAAAACCATTATATGGTAATTAGTTCACCATGATGAAAGAACTAGCTAGTCCAAAAGGGTACATCTTGTAACATATTGGATTTCACATACACATCATAACACAAACACAAGTAGGCGTATAGATGATTTTATAGAGAGAGAAAGTTAGAGGTTTGGGAACTTTAGTGAGTGAAAGAAAAATCTTATTATGAGCTCGAACTCTCTATCTTGGGAGGTAGAGAGTATTTATAGTCTTTACACAAAACGCCACCTAACGGGCTGTGGATCAAGCATACAGTGGGTAAAGACCCGTCCGTCCTCCATGGTATTACTTAACTAAATACTACATCACATTAAATAACTACGACTACGAGCTTTCTAACGATTACAAATACTTGAGGTGACCGACATTTTAATACCTGGATTTAGTAAATCCTAACAATCTCCCCCTAAGGGAGGTCACCTCAAATTACATAGAATACAAACATATATTACATTGAGATTGTTCTTGGATTATTGTTCATGTTCTTTGTTCTGTAGCTCGTAGTCTTTGATTCTTCATTTTTGCATGTTTGGATAATCTGAGTGGAGGTCTTTAACTGATCCACGTGATACTGAGTTTTGAGCCAGGTTTGAGATCATTAGCAAACATAAATCTTTGACTCATCCTTTGTGGTGTTGGTATTATGTGATGTTGTGACTTTTGGACCGACATGCTCACATTCTGGATCATGATATATTCTCATTAGATTAGTGGAAGCTTTCGTTGATTCATGATATTGGCAACAATGTAGCAGAAGCATGGAGTGAAAACATCAGAGTCATTGATGCACTAATCATGATTTCTTTAGATATGAATGGGTGTGTGAGCATGCGGCTATGGATTGACCGCTTCTTTCTGATCAGCTGCAAACGTCAGGGTGTACCTGCATAAAACAGTTAGCAATAAAGCGTACGAAAGTGTCTTTGATCACTTTCGTTGAATTGAGGTACACGGCCCACGATTCTCCGTTGATCATTACAAGTACTGCCTGTGATCAGGTAAAATTCCAAAAAATTTCCTTGACAGGGTTTCACAGCTGCTCAAGCTGTTCTCAAACTGGAACGTCTCAAAGAAGACAACACGGAGTGAGTGAACCAGCGAATTGAGATTCACTGATTGATAAAAAGAGATTTGAAAAACAATCGTGCATCGTTCAATAGAAATTTTTTTTGCAATACAATGAAGGTTTTAATGAAAATTAATTATCAATCATAAACACCTTTTATTTTGAAATATTTTTACACAATCGATGTGCTAAAGAAAAGAGTTTTTTAAAGGAATCCGTCAATCCATAACCTGAACCAGGATTGATTCAAAAGATTGAATCGCCCCATTGTTTCTGTTCAGTTGTCACATGGTTGATCTATTAGATAGATCTCACATGCCACCTACCAGGAGCTTGTTTGATGTTGGCTCCAGAAGGCTTTCCATCTTCAGTGTGAATATGTATGCATATCACTCAGATGATCTGGCAATACCACAAGGATAATGCGTAGGACTCATGAGATATAATCTCTCTTTCCACATTGTGTGAAATAGAGAGTCTTCTTTGTAAGTGTCATAATGAGATTTATTGATGATCTCGTGGCTCTAGCCTCAATTGTGCATATTTGGTTCCTATGCCGGAGACTAGGGAGAGGGTCTCCTTCTTCAATACCAACTATCTCTAATAGAAAGTCGATAGATTATGTCGGTTCCCTGTGAGAATGAAACAAGTCCTTTTAAGAGGAACTTGAGTGGTTTGGAAAGCTGAAGTGTAGTGCGTCACTGGGTCCATGACGTCTTGTCTTCAATACCGATGTTACCTTCATAACCACCAGTAGTATATGAATTGAACCCGGTTTCTGCCCTAAGGTTGAATTATTGGAGGGATATTTCTTTTCACCCTTTTCATATTCATTTCTTTTTCGTTCTTCAACCCCTTCAGTGCTTCTTAGAGACTTCATTACTAGAACCTTGTTGGGTTAATTCCAGTACTAGCTCCATCTCAGTCCTCACTCTTCCCATATTCTCATTTTTCTCCTTTTTTCATCATACCTAAGGACTTCTACACTATCTAGTGGATTGTCCCTGGGTAGATCCCTCCGGTTCTGGCGGATCATGGGAACAAATACCTAACCTTATCATCCTTATATCACCATACATAAAGTAAATTTGGTCGGTCTATTTGGTATTGTTCATCTGCCATTGGAACCAATTGAAAACCATATGAAAATCATTCCAGATACTTGTGATATATTATCAAAGTATTTTGTATCTTAATTGTTTTTGATATTTTTTGAAATAGAGCTCCCCGTCAACATTTGCATCAAGCATCATTTTGTAATAGAAATTATTTTCATCTTTGAGGGGTTGGCTTACATCTAAGAGTAGTTATATAAAAATGTGGTTTTCAGAATAGTTGCTCCCCCTCAATATGTGCATAGATATTTGAAAAGTTTGTGCACATATTAGGAAAGTCTCGCACATTGAATTAAATTGATCACGTTTCAAATCTTTGTGGTTTAAGAGAGATGCTCCCACTCAACATGTGCATGGAAAATTTGAAATCGTTTGGCACATGTGGGAGGGAGTGCTTGTACATCCTTATAAAACCATTTACCAAATTATTAGTTAAAATCCAATTTGAATCACAAATTCTCCCCCGATCACAATTATCAAATCATTTGAGAGTTGTGATCTCTGTAGATTTAAATTGATTTTGAAAGCTTTTAAGGAGAATTGTGACTTGATTATGAAAACGTTTTAACTGACAAGGATCGAATTTTAAGCCTTTAAAATCTATTGATTAAACATGCATGATTATCTTTTGAAAACAATTGTATGACGAATAACCTTATGTTTTTTACAAATGTTAAGTCCAGATGATTTTCAAAAATAGTGTCCAAGTTATTTTTCAAATCAATTAGTTTTCATTAGATAGAAGAAAATGGTTATAGAATCAGAGCATGAGATTTGAAAACCAAGATAAAGCATGGCTCTGTTCTTTCATTGAAGAGCGGGTTATTGCCTGAAATGACAATAAACCATGGTTTTGCTTACTAAAAAATTTTCTTTCTCTCAAAAAACTTTTTTTTTTTGAACGTTCAACTAACATCTAAAGTCCCGTGTCATTCTTTGAATGACAACACAAAGACCGTAGATATTATCGAATCAAGGAAATCATGACAAAAGGACAATATTTTTGGATATTTTTTTTTAAGTTTTCTATTTTTCTTTTTGCTTTTCGAAGGACAATATTTTTTTTTTAAGTTTTCTATTTTTCTTTGGTAGGCTTAGCCTGGTATCTAGCACACATACAAACAACGAACAAGATGTCTGGTCTACTTGTTGTGAGGTACATCAGGGATCCGATCATGCTACGATATTTCGTTTGGTCTATCATGATCCCTGAGTGGTCCTCATCCAGTTTAGTACGCTCAATCATGGGAGTGTCAACAGGGTCACAAGAATCAAATCCAAATTTCTTTAAAATTTCATTTGCATATTTAGATTGATTAATAAAACTGCCTCGGGACTTTGTAAAATTTGTAATCCCAAGAAAAATGACATTTGTCCCATCATTGACATTTGGAATTTGGAACACATTTCATTTGAAAAGGTCACTCATTAGGGTCATCGAGGCAAAAGATAATATCATCAACATATATTTGAACATGAATTAAATGTTTGCCTGACTTCCTGGTGAACAATGTCGGATCAACCGCTCCTTTGCTGAATCCGAAGATAGAAGAAACTTTGACGCGTATACCATGCTCTAGGAGCTTGCTTCAAACCATAAAGGGCTTTTTTTCAAGCAATAGACATGAGTAGGATGCTCTGGATTCACAAAACACTATGGCTGGCTGACGTAAACCACCTCTTTCAAATCTCCATTCAAAAAGGCGGTTTTCACATCCATCTGATATACAACCATATTCTTGCTAGCAGCATTAGCCAAAAAGATTCTGATTGCCTCAATACGAGCAACTAGAAATGATTCTTCAAAGTCAATACCCTCCTCTTGATGGTATCCTTTTGCAACCAATCGAGCCTTGTTCTATAAAACATCACCATCCTCATCAAGTTTTACTTTGAAGATCCATGATGCAGGTTTTACTGACCAGGTCTTAATATTTATAGTGTCTCGCTATACCTATGGTAAAGCCGAGGTCGTCCCAAGAGCTATATGTGTCGGATTATTACTAAGTCTAATTGTCACAGAATTTAAATGGTTTGATATGGTTTTAATTAATTAAACTACTAAAGCAGAATATAAAAGTAATTAAATGGTAGAAAGGAAATCAATAAAGGAATAGTGGTGCTAACCTAGTCAATCCTCCTAACTAGTTATGTCTACGTCTACTTACTTCCAATTACTTCATGTGGGGTCAAATTCGAGAGGATAGCATTTGGTCAATTCGCCCTAACCTATCAGCAAATATGCCACCATAGAATCAGTGCGCCATAGATCCTGTTGTTCCTGTCCCTAAGCCAAGTCATTAAGTACCGCTACATGCTAGATTCTAAATAGTGAGTGCCCAACCAGAACTTAGACACTACACCCCCCAATTCTTAAGTTCATCCAAATGATAGGTGATCGGTTGGTCAAATCGCACAAGTAGAAAGGGTCGTCAGTTGGTCATATCTTACCCTTCCGTCTCATCCGCTCACACTACGGTCAGTTGGTCATATCTCCTAGGCAATTGGCCTCTATCGCCATTCAAAACTACCGAACCGGGGGTGACTACCAAAGAACTATGCATGCATACACTTAGAAATAATTGTACGGAAGTAAAGGTAAACGTAAACAAAGGAATAAAGGAATCATAACTAGGCTAGCACCAAAGGGTGCTTAGCCGCTTATATTAATCATGCACATCAATTCAATATTCAAAGGTACGAAATACATGAATTGAAAGTAAAAGAAATAATAAACGCTAAAGCTTATCGTAATGGTGTGACTTCTCCCTTGGAAACAGCTCTGTATGCTTCCCTAGACCTCCCTAGAGCTTTTCCTACGTTCTCAGTATGTGTGTGGGAATGGAATGAATAGAAATACTGGAATTCATGGGGTATTTATAGGCCAGGTATGAGTTACGGCGTAACCTAGTAAGTGGTTACGCCGTAGTCTTCAATAAACCAAGTTACGTCGTAAGTGATGCAGTAGTTACGGGTAAATAATCCGGCGTGGGAACCTCTTTTGACCTAATGGAGTTACGTCATAATCTTAGGAAGGAGTTACGCCGTAACCTCTTGATGAGTTGGACTTCTGGGTCACGCAATAGTTTCGGCGTAATGTGAGAGACGAGTCACGCCGTAACTTCTTTAAAATAAGCATACTGTGATAAATCTTTAGTAATGTTTCCATTTCCGCGTCTCTTTAGCTCCAATGCTCCCAATTTACCTGAAAGTGTAAAACAATGGAAAACAAGCGTAAATCCATATAAATGATATAGATAACGAGCATTAACGGGAGAAATTGACACTTAATATTCAGGACTATTTGATGTTATCAATCCACTTTAGAGCAATGATCATGGCACAGTCAGGAGCAGGTACTAATTCCCATACATCTAGTCGATCAAACTCATGAATTTCTTCTTGCATGGCATTGAACCAGCTGTCTTCATTCATGGCAGTTTTAACATCTTTTGGTTTGATCTTAGAGAGTACGGAGTTGAAGAAGCACCACAAGGAATCGGTTGCAAGTTGTTTAAGTGGATACTTGGACGAGAGAGGTTTCCAATGATGTTGTCCAGTGGATGATCATGTGTCCATTTCCTAAGGTGTTCATGTGGTTGTTGTTGAGGAACTGAAGTAGCAGAATCGATTTATCTTGATGAAGATGGTTCTGATGATGATTCAGGAGCAAATATGTTTTCAAATGGAGCATCTTCTGGAGTAGCAAAGGGATTAACTTCATCCTGAGTGCAGGAAACAATTCCATGATGTACACTTGATGATTGAAGGTTTGTTGATGAGACAGAGTGATCAGTAGCATGCGCTTCTTGACTTAATGACATCGAAACTGAAGGGTTAACTTCATTGACAGCTAGAAGCCTCTGTTGTTGGAATTGACAGATCATTGGCATTTGGCTCATAATGTTCATCAAACATTGGATCAAACAATTTCTTCAAATCATCTTCAGATGGAGGTAAATATGGAGTTGCTGGAGATGAGTTAGGTACAAGGGATGAACCAATTGGACTATTTTGAAGTGCGGGTCCAGAACTGGATTGTCCAGGAGCCATAGGACCGGTCAGCTCATCGAACGTAACATGAATTGTTTCCATGATATTTTGGGTTCTTTTGTTGTAGATTCGGTATCCCTTTTTTTGGTGCATATCCTACAAATACTCCAATGTTCGCTTTAGGCTTAAGTTTGCCTAAGTCTTGACCCTCATTAGTTGGATAACACAATGCACCAAACACACGAAGGAATGAGAGATTAGGTTTTCTATTGTGTACAAGTTCATATGGAGTTTTTCCATGAGCAGTGTGAATTAGGGATCGATTTTGAGTGTAGCATGCAGTGGCAATGGCTTCAACCCAGAGAAACATTGGAACCTTTGAGTAAATCAACGTTGTTCTTGCGGCTTCCACAAGAGTTCGATTTCGTCTTTCAACTACACCGTTCTGTTGAGGAGTTCGTGGAACACTTCTTTGATGACTGATTCCAACACTTTCATAAAACTCACTAAGATGTTTGTTAACAAACTCAGTTCCATTGTCTATTCGGATGATTCTGACAGTTTTGTTAAGTCGAACACTGCTGGTTTTGATAAGTTTGATGATGATATCTGGAGTTTCATCCTTTGTCCTAGGAACTTAACCCGGTGAATCGAGAGTAATCATCAACAACAACTAACACATATTTCTTCCCAAAGATATTCGCACTCTCATGGGTCCACATAAGTCCATGTGAATTGTATGAAGAACTTCTGTAACAGAATTTGTAGGTTTGGGTTTGTGGGCATACTTCTTGCTTTTTCCTAATTGGCATGCTGAACAAAGATGATCCTTTTCATACTTTAGTCTAGGTAAACCTACAACTAAGTCCTTTCTGGAGAGATCATTGATGGTGCCGAAGTTCAAGTGATTGAGATGACGATGCCATAACCATGACTTTGTTTTCGAAGCCTTTGACAACAAGAAAATTGAAGAAGACTTCATCATATTTTCGATAGAGATGGTGTATATATTTGAACCACATGTTCCTCTTAAAAGTTCCTTACCATCAAGTTCTCTAACGAAACAAGTATGTTTTCTGAAGGCCACTTCTAGATCAGAATCACAGAATTGACCGACAGAAAATAAGTTATGACCAAGACCTTCTACGTAATATACCCTGCAGATAACACTATCACCGACAACATAATCTCCATAACCCATAATAGCACCAAAATTATCATTCCCGAATCTAACAATTCCGATGAATTTACTCACGAAGTTCATGAGCCGCGACCGGTCTCCAGTCATATGCCTGGAACAGCTTGAGTCCGGTACCACGAACGATTTGAACGATCTGCAGTTGAACACAGACAAAAATGGATAACTGGATAATTGGGATCCCCATGCAAGAATGGGTGCCACTTGGTTAGTAATGCAGATGATTGGAATACCCACATCAGAAGTAGAAACAATGGAATCATTAGAAATAGATGCAGTGCTAGGGTCCATATTTGACCTATTCAAAGTATGTTTATTTCTTAAGGGAATAGTTCTACCAGTAGGCATCCATTTTCTAGTGGGCATTGATTTAGCAACTTTAAGGCAAAGCTCATTAATCTTATGGCCAATAGGTATCCATTGATAACCTATTTTACTAAATTTCCTTCCTGTGGGTTTCCACTGTTTTCTAACTTTCTTTTGCCTTTGCCTTTTAGCCTTCTTAGCTTGACTTTTAGCATTAACAATTTTATCAGGGCATTTGACAGCAATAGACAAAACATTCACACCACATTCATGATTAGTAACAGAAATCAAGCAATCATCATTACATGGTATGCGAATAGTAGCAAATTGAATTAATTACAGTACGCTTATAGCTAATACTAGAATCAACACGATTCATTTTTTTCAACTCAAACTTAATATTCCTAGGATGATCTTCTACTCTCTTCCAATGCACATTCTTAGCTTGCGAGGTACTATCTTGCTTGGTATTGCTTGGAGGCTTCGACCCGCTTGCTTTAATGTCACTAATTACTCCTATAGAGGGAATTATGGGAACATTAGTTGGTTGATCTACTTTTTTCATTCCTGAACTAGATGTGCAGAGATCTTAACTACTTGAAGGCACATTAGTGTTCACTTTCTTAAAGCTGGGCATAGAATGATTTGTATGCTTGGCACTGGGCATAGAACAACGCATCACAACTTTACCTTTTGCACCTAAGGATTTAGGACATGTTGCAATTAGACATTCTAGCAGCTCCTGAGATCATTTGGCCTGAATGCAAGCAAACCTAATTTCTCTATCAAGAGGCTTATTTATGAAATCCTCTTCCACTATCTCACGGAGACATTCTAGACTATCCTTAAGATGAGCACAATAGTTATGAAACACAAGTTCATTATTCCTAAGATGAGGGGGAATGTATTTAACAGTCACAGTATATTTGCCGTCAGAGGATGGCTTTGAAGCAACAGTCTCATTAAAAATAAGTGGCAGCTTTCCTTTTCTACGACTCCTCAGATTCTCAATTTCTTTTTGTAAAGAAGTTATTTTTTCGTTGTTTTTGTCACGAGTGACTTTCATTGAATCATATAACTCTTTAAAGTGTCGTTTAACTTTTTCATTTTCTTCTAGAAAACTCTCGTTTTCTTTTTGTAAAGCATTTACTAAGTTTTGAAGATGAAAAGTTTGAGAATACTGAGAATCTAAAGGAGGAGGCATTTGGGAGCCAGTCACATTGTTCTTTTCACCCTTTAATTGAGAAATTTGGGCTTTCAACTTTCTGATCGTGTTACAATGAGCTTGAATCTGTTCATCACGTTTGTTTATCTGAAAGACTGCATCAAACTCTGGGGCATCTGAAGATGTCTTGATATTTGAGGTTTTCACATTTTCTTTAAAATGTTGATATTTTAGTTGTAAATTAAAATGTTCAACATCTAGCTTAGAAAGATGTTTTACCAAATTATCGTGATCATCCAGATCAATTTTTTCATTTAGTTTAGAGTTAGTCTTTTCAAGCTCAATGACACGATCATGGGAGACTTTCAGAGCAACAGATAATTCATGAAATTGAGAAGCATTAATGGAACAATTTGTAGCAGTGTAAAACACATCTTAAGTGATACATTCAGAAATAAGATTCTCATTCAATGTATGCAAGTTTTTCCTCTCAATCTCATTATATTTTAAATCTCGCTCATGGTCACTAACCTCAACTATCATTGCATCAAATTCCTTTTCCATTTCTTTAATATCTAAATCCATCCCCTTTTTAAGACTCTCAAATTGATCTTTTAGTTGTTTAAAGAAAGGCATGACCTCAGTTAAATAGCATTCTTTAGTTTGCTCAAAACCCCTTTCCCTTCAGTTATACCAGTGGGTGTGATCCTTTTCTTACAAGTTTTCTCAAAATCAACAAATAATTGAAAGATAACATATTGACTGATTAAGGTCTTTCTTTTAGTGGCAATAGTTCTAGGGACTAAATGCATTGGTGTATTAGGAGGATACACAGTTGCTGAAGGCATTTTCATAAGGGGGGGAGTTTGTTACAACAAGATTCTCTGCTTTTTGCTTATCTAAATCCGTTTTCCAGAACATTTGTTCGGGTGTTAACAACATTTGAGGCTTAAACTTGTTCAAGAAAATCCACTTTTCCTTTTTGTAATCATGGGGTCTGATAATTATGTTTTTCTCTTTACATATAGGATTATTGAGTTTCTTATCCATTTTCTCCCTAGTGACTTCATCTAATTTCTTATCTTCCTCAGTGCACTCAACGCAACTAGGTTTCTGCCTAGGCTTAAGGATTTCATTGCCATCATAAATTACCTTATGAGCAGTTCTAGCCTTTTTAATGACCTCTGGATTTGGTTCCTCAACAAGGGGAGTACTATGCTTATCACTCAAAACTTTGTGCTTAGTGATTAAGTGAGTAGTCTGAATTGTATTTCCTTGTTCGTACAACTTATTTTCAAGCTTGTTTTTCAAGGTTTTCAGATTGGAAAATCATTCAAAAGTTTTGATTCCTTAGTATTGAATTCTTGCTTAAGCAGTTTAACAGTTTCCTGAAGTTCTTGTTTTTGCTTAGCAGTTTTAGAAAGCTTTTCTTGTAAGGAATTTAACTCTTGTTTTAATACTTCTTCTCTAAACCTACTTTTTCTAATAATTGTACGCATTTGGTCATCCATTTCTTGCTCACGGGTGGTTAACTCAAACTTAGCACGTTGTTCATAGATAGCAACTTTTTCCTTATAGGCATTGAGTTCAGAGGTAACAGAATCATCAAGGGCACATGCAGTGTATTCATAAAAAACACAATCATTATTGACTGCAGAAGATACATCACTTGGTACAATCTCACTTTCACTTTGAGCCACATGTTGATCATATGGGACAATATTACTATTTTGTGGAGTTTGTTAGACTCCTTTAGATCATTTTGAGCCTTAGGGTTTAACAATAACAAAGATTAAGATCATGCACAGCGGAATAAATAAAACGATACTTTGTTATTGACACAAGGTTTTTCGTTATAATCACTCCAAGCCTCAAATATTATTTGATCAGAATAATACGGTTACACTGAACTTGTAACAGGGATCAAAGATCCTTGAGACTAAACTAAACAAACTCTAACCCTAAACGTTTATAAGCACACGCCTAGGACACACACACACCTTTAATGACTACATTATGGAAGACTTGAACTGTGAAAACCTAAATCCCATGTCCTCTTTATATACTAGAGGATTAAGGTTTACAAATCTCTACTAAGGACTAAATAATAAATTTTCTTTTGCAAGCAAGTCCTTCCATCTTTTTGTAGATTTCTTCTTTGTCACTTAAGCCCTTGATGTTTCATTCTTTATTGTTTTGTATCATCAAATCAATAAACCCAACAATCTTCCCCTATTTGATGATGACAAAACAAACACGGTTCTTGTACGAACTTCCCTAGATGAAGTAGCTAAAGTTGAGATAATTAAATCTCACCATGAATGAAACAATCCTGTCTTCCGTTGTCTTCCCCTTAATCCATGCTACGCCACTCCAACATCTCTTCCCCTTTTTGTTATCAACAAATAGAGAATATAAGCAGTAGAAACTTCTCCTTGAGTGGTGCATGAACATCAAGTGATTCTTCAAATCTGTAAGTTCCTTGTAATGATCACTTGTGAAGAAAACCAAATATAACGAATTTGATGAAGAAGTAAAATAACCCAAACTTGTATCTTATGTCTTGTTTATCCACGTGACTCTGAACGTATACCAACCAATGTATAGGGAGACTGCAATCTCTTGACGATAATCACTGAGCACAATAACGCACTCCTTTAAGTGTTATGTCAATTCTTTGTCACAATCACTGAAGCACGAACAAGTTACCTTAAAAGTAGGTATGATCCTTTTAAGATATGATAAAACACGTATCCAAGTAATTCCACTTCACCTTCAAATAAGTGATAAATAATCATGTTCGTAACTGTAACACCCCCAATTTCGTGATACGCAGCGGAATTCAAACTGGGTGTGACTTCATGGCACAACATTCATAACAATAGAAAATGATATCTAAAGGAGTCGTTTAAAAAGGATTTATCATTCGATTTATATAAATATCAGAGTTTACAAAAATGAGGTCCCAGTTGGTTCCAGTGTTTACAAAATATAGTAAATAGGTTTTCGAATGATAATAAAATTTATAGCCTTCTTCAGTATCCTTGCTCTTCCGTGCCAGCTTCCGACATTATGGACCTGAAATACATGCTTAAAACTGTCAACACAAAGGTTGAGTGAAATTCATAGAGTTTTGGAAATCAGTTGAACACATTATGTTTGTAGTGTGAGTTATAAATTCACACCAATGGTTTGAAAACCAAAAGAGATATTATTGCACTAAGCTCATGATACCGAAAACGTTAAAAGCTGTCATAAAATAGTAACCGATGCCCTAATAGGTAATTTGCCAATAAACCTATAGATGTTCAAATAGAGTGCATTTGTTTGCCTACCCGGTCAACACAAACGGGATTTGTCATTCCCGATAGATCTATCCACATTATTCGCGTTCACTCGCAAGTGATTAATGGTTCATGATAATAGGGACTTAAGATTGGAAATAGTGGTACTTAGTGCAAGTAATACATTCAGATAAGCATATAGTTTGAAAGCAATGTGTTCGATTTAAAATAAAGCATGTATCTCCCCCAAGGGTTTGTAAAACAATTTCGTAATAGAAAGTGAGGCTATGAACTCACCTTAGAGTAAATGATATCAAATGTATAATGAGCATGATGGATATGCCGTGAGAACTTCTACGAGCAACCTAAAATAGGATGTTGCGACTTAGGTTTGGAACAATGTTTAGGAAAACATAAACCATCCTATACACGTCTCTATGTTGATCATGATGTAGTACATGGTATTTGTGTATGTCATTTATAGAAATGGTCTAGTTGTGAAAACGTATTTAGTTTATAGATATCGTACTACTGTTCGGGCCATCATAATTCAGTGGTCATGCAGTAAACGTTCGAGGAGATAGGACACTTTAAATCGTAAATCCAGCAACTCGTCGATACGTGTTACTCAAATGAAACCCCTCACATGAAGCTCCCTACTATTGTAGCACTTAGTAGATATAATATATGTTTTGAGTGAAGATTGTTATATAAATAAGTTTATCATGTTCTTACAAGTTCTCGTCGTTTCATAAATATGATTACCTTAGTTAACGGTCTTGGGCAAACAAGCCTTGAGGCTTTAGCCATGGCCTCGCCGTGACTTTGGTCTTGACTACCATGGTCTTGAGACTCAACCTTGACCTTAGCCGTAGCCGTGGTCTTGGCTCATGGCCATTAGGCCTCTTGGTTTGCTTTTAGTTGTGACAAAAGTATAGTTGTGAGACTATATTTACGGCAGTTTCTGTTTTTGAAAGATTTTGGCCTATTTATGTGTTTTCAAGGACCGAGTTTCTCCACTATTAAAGGAAAACGTCGTTCCGGACAACTTTCGTGTTTTAACTATTTGATGATTCGGACCAGAAGTACCACTTTTAAAAAGACAGAACTGAAAACAGCTTGTACATGGTAGTTTTGGCGTTTAGGTTTCGCTAACTTCTTTTACTTATAACTTTTGACTTGTTTGTCCGTTTCGGGTGATTCAAATTGCTATGTTTACCTTTTTATCTTGTCTACCATATTATGTAAGTTAGAAAGTCCTTATGTTACTGTTTTTAATGGTCTCATATGTGTAGAATATGACTAGTTTACTAGTTTGTTACCTTTATGACAATATGTGAATTAAAACAAGTGGTTGAGTATATGTACATCATGAATCAACATAGTAACTATATATATAGCATGAAATAGTTAAGATTATGAATAATAAAGATGAGATGATGGTGGTGATAAGTTGCTTACAACTTTTGGCTTTCAATAAGAAAGGAGTAACTTAGTAAGGATCGGACTTTGATTGATCGCTTAAGACTTCGGATTGAGCTAGCTTTCCACACCTTGGCACCCTTGAAAACTTGAAGAGTTGGTGATGAAGTACTAAGTGACTTGAGTGGATTTAAACTCAAGAAGATCACTTAAACTTGCTAGAGATTTGATGTAGAAGCTTGATCTTTAGAACATCCTTGCATAAACTTGGAGTTTATGGATCAAATGATGGAAGATATGTATGATTTGTGATATGAACGACCAAAAACAGATTGTGAGGGTTCTTAGGATGCATATCACTTGCTATTTATAGGAGAGTAAGTTTGGTTAACCATATATTGGGTTAATTATTAACCATGGTTAGGTTAGGACACTTGTAAAGATCTAAATGAACCATGGTTAGGATGATGCCACCAAAATGATGACTCCCCCACCCCCCTAAGTCGGCCAAGACATGACAAGATGACTTAGGTGGTTATTTTTTATCTTATCTTGAGTTTAGAGTAAGTTTTGGTTCCGTTAAATGCCAACCGTAAGTCGTTAAGCCATAAAACGTAAAACCGGGTATCGTAAAAATACGAAACTTGTAGGAATGATGAGACTCATCATTATACTCCATCTAAAAATATAAAATGGGTGATAAGTCTCATTGGGTGCAAAAACACTGCTTAAAGCTGGAAATACGGGTCAAAAACGCGTAATTCGCATTTATCGGAAAAGAACGAAATTTCAGGGAAACGACCGTGAATTTATTTAGAGTAGACTAAAATTAGTCTAAAAGTGATATGAGATGTCAAAATGTGGTTTTCGTCATACGCGGATAACTTTACGATTATTTGTGAAGTTTAAAAGTTACGCGATTTAAGCAATAAAATGTAGAACGTACAAGGTTAATTCCTTTATGGTCAAAGGAGGAGGAAAATATGTTTGACTTTTCCAAAAATGTAAAAGTGTCAAAACATATTAGAAACACAGTGCAGGAATCGTTAAGTCTGGATGTAAGTAGAATTGTTTAAAACGTAAATTTAGTTTTGTTCTGCGCTGGGCTTATTTGGTAATATTAAAAATAATAAATCTTAAAAATTCTCAAATTAATCATGAGTGATCTAAAAATTTATCTGATGCGAGGAAAATTGTCAGGGTTGATTTTCGTTATGTGTGTGATGTTTAAACGGTGGACCGTCTAAAACGAAACTTTAATACGATGTTTACTTAATAACTTTTACGAAAATGATCTAACGATGGTCAAACTCTCAGGTTATTACTAAAATAATTTATCTTACGAGAATGTGAATTAAAAATTTTACGGGATGAATAGTGAAAGTGAATAGTAAATGTGAATAGTAAATGTGAATAGTAAATTCTCGAAAATGAAAAGTAACCTGAAAATGCGGGTGGTTCTGTCTCACCCCTTAATGGAAATTCCGTCCGAATTCGGGGTGTGTTACCCGATGTTGAATTGTCTAGGGAAATGTGGATGTATACGCCAAATTCTAATCTTTGTGTTCTCAAGTTTCTAGTCATAGAATGTATTATATACCATGTGGCTTAAGTTGATAATCTAAAGGGTTTTATTAAAATCTTATAGAGTTCAATATACCTAAAGTTTGATTTTTTCCGATTCTCAAAACGAATCATATCTTATTATATCGAGGCTATCAATAAAACCTTAATTTCTATCATGGAGTTTTTGGTGATAGTGTGCGGCATGGAGCCTAATTTATATTTGTATAGTTTCCTTAGTTGTTTCGTGGGTGATCTCTGAACACCTTAGTGCATCAAATGGTTAACTAATACTTTCGTCTATATAGTGCCTCAAAATGGAATAGTTTTGTTGTTGTTAGGGTAACTGTTGTTAATCAAAGGTGTAAGATATTGTTGATGTGAAATGGTTTGTAACGATGTGATAACTGTCGTTGTAGGGAAAGTCTTGTTAGTGGCAAGTGGTTATCCAAACCATTTCCAAAGTTGATCATGTCTTAGGTGGTTTCGGGATGAAGGCTATATCGTATAGTGTTTATACCTACTAGTGTTTGAAAGAAACGTGATACTGTGAAGTTTTACATACTGACTTATAATGGAGTTTAGATAATGATGTGATATGTTGACGATTAGAAGAGTGTAGCGTACGCTTACCATTATTGTTAGGTAGAGATGTCAAGTTTGTTTTGAAATCAAAAGTGAATTTTAAAGGAATATGGCGGAATGAGATCCTTGAAACCTAAACAGGCTAGTACTCCTAAGAAATGACGAGAAGATTTGATGACTATCCCAAGATAGTAGTTCGGATTATCTCATGTATGAAAATTTCAAGAATGAAATTAAGTAGTATAAATAAGATGCTAAGATTTTGCTGAGTGGTAAGACACTATCGTGTCTCTAGATCTTTTTAATGAATTCTGGTGGTTTATCAAGTTTAAGTTGGAAATTAACCTGAATATAACCCTTGTATAACTATTCTCTGTGTTTGAAAAATTTAAGTCGAACATAGTTAATCAGACTATGTTCCAATACCCCTAGGTTAAATATAGGTGATTAGGCTATATTTAGCCGAGGTTCGATAAAATTTTCAAATACCTAAATTAGGTATACTTGTGAATGTCCATAGCTTTTGAGAAATTGTCCACTAAGCAAAGGCGATATCAAACCATCCAGTTGCAAGTCCTGGCCATAAAAGACTTGTAACCTATGTTTTCACATGGGTAGATACGTGTGGAAAGGAAATCTTGAGTAATCCTAAAATAGTCCATACTTGGCTAGCATTACAGACCTTTAACAATGAAGGTTTCAGAAGTGAATTTTGATGAATGTAGAGAAAGTTGCTGAACTTCAGCTTTTGTAGATGATGAGTAACTTTGTCCTTTAGAAATCCTATTTCTTGTATTTCCATTAGGGAAATTGATAGACTGTGACGGGTTTCATGCAAAACGATATCATATAATGTTTAGAAGATAATTTTTAGAGACTATTATATAAATTACAATATCTGAGGAGTAGTTGAGACCATTGTGCAACTCACAATGTCTAAGAAATGATGGAGAGATCATTGTGTAACCCACAATGTCTTGAGAAATGATAGAGAGATCATTGTGTAACACTCACAATGTCTTGAGAAATAAATTAGACCACTATAGGATTTACAGTGTCTGAGAATGTAATAGAGACCCTTTGTAGGATTCTCAAGTCTGAGAATGTAATTGAGACCACTGTAGGATTTACAGTGTCTTGAAAAATGAATGAGACCATTGTATCTCACAATGTCTGGGAAGTAGGAAAGACCATTGTAGTCAGTTACAATGTCTTGGAGGAAGTTTCGTAATCCTAAAATGCATGAGTAGATGCATGATTGGGAGATTGGGAAAATATGATTGTGCCGTAATTCCTTAGAATAGGCATACGCAGATATGTTTAGTCTATCGTTTAGCTAAAATGATTGAAAATAAGTCAAGTGTATATATCAATATACTAGTATGTTTGTATAGCTTAAAATGCCAAAAAGTCACATAATCATCTGGAGGATGGAAGGAACGGAGAGCGAAAGGCTATAAAATGTTTTGTTTGTAAAAGTGGTTATAGTTTAGGTCTCGATTAGACCCGTTTCTCTATAACTGTGGCTCTATACCAATCTGTAACACCCCCAATTTCGTGATACGCAGCGGAATTCAAACTAGATGTTACTTCATGGCACAACTGTCATAACAATAGAAAACGATCTCTAAAGGAGTCATTTAAAAAGGATTTATCATTCGATTTATATAAATATCAGAGTTTACAAAAATGAGGTCCCAGTTGGTTCCATTGTTTACAAAATATAGGAAATAGGTTTTCGAATGATAATAAAATTTATAGCCTTCTTCAGTATCCTTGCTCTTCCGTGCCAGCTTCCGACATTATGGACTTGAAATACATGCTTAAAACTGTCAACACAAAGGTTGAGTGAAATTCATAGAGTTTTGGAAATCAGTTGAACACATAATGTTTGTAGTGTGAGTTATAAATTCACACCAATTGTTTGAAAACCAAAAGAGATATTATTGCACTAAGCTCATGATACGAAAACGCAATTAACAGCTGTCATAAAATAGTAACCGATGCCCTAATAGGTAATTTGCCAATAAACCTATAGATGTTCAAATAGAGTGCGTTTGTTTGCCTACCCGGTCAACACAAACGGGATTTGTCATTCCCGATAGATCTATCCACATTATTCGCGTTCACTCGCAAGTGATTAATGGTTCATGATAATAGGGACTTAAGATTGGCAATAGTGGTACTTAGTGCAAGTAATACATTCAGATAAGCATATAGTTTGAAAGCAATGTGTTCGATTTAAAATAAAGCATGTATCTCCCCCAAGGGTTTGTAAAACAATTTAGTAATAGAAAGTGAGGCTATGAACTCACCTCAGAGTAAATGATATCAAATGTATAATGAGCATGATGGATATGCCGTGAGAACTTCTACGAGCAACCTAAAATAGGATGTTGTGACTTAGGTTTGGAACAATGTTTAGGAAAACATAAACCATCCTATATACGTCTCTATGTTGATCATGATGTAGTACATGGTATTTGTGTATGTCATTTATAGAAATGGTCTAGTTGTGAAAACGTATTTAGTTTATAGATATCGTACTACTGTTCGGGCCATCATAATTTAGAGGTCATGCAGTAAACGTTTGAGGAGCTAGGACACTTTAAATCGTAAATCCAGCAACTCGTCGATACGTTTTACTCAAATGAAATCCCTCACATGAAGCTCCCTACTATTGTGGCACTTAGTAGATATAATATATGTTTTGAGTGAAGATTGTAATATAAATAAGTTTATCATGTTCTTACAAGTTCTCGTCGGTTTCATAAATATGATTACCTTAGTTAACGGTCTTGGGCAAACAAGCCTTGAGGCTTTAGCCATGGCCTCGCCGTGACTTTGGTCTTGACTACCATGGTCTTGAGACTCAACCTTGACCTTAGCCGTAGCCGTGGTCTTGGCTCATGGCCATTAGGCCTCTTGGTTTGCTTTTAGTTGTGACAAAAGTATAGTTGTGAGACTATATTTACGGCAATTTCTGTTTTTGAAAGATTTTGGCCTATTTATGCGTTTTCAAGGCCCGAGCTTCTTTGTAACGAAAGGAAAACGTCGTTCCGGACAACTTTCGTGTTTTAACTTTTTGATGATTCGGACCAGAAGTACCACTTTTAAAAAGACAGAACTGAAAACAGCTTGTACATGGTAGTTTTGGCGTTTAGGTTTCGCTAACTTCTTTTACTTATAACTTTTGACTTGTTTGTCCGTTTTGGGTGATTCAAATTGCTATGTTTACCTTTTTATCTTGTCTACCATATTATGTAAGTTAGAAAGTCCTTATGTCACTGTTTTTAATGGTCTCATATGTGTAGAATATGACTAGTTTACTAGTTTGTTACCTTTATGACAATATGTGAATTAAAACAAGTGGTTGAGTATATGTCCATCATGAATCAACATAGTAACTATATATATAGCATGAAATAGTTAAGATTATGAATAATAAAGATGAGATGATGGTGGTGATAAGTTGCTTACAACTTTTGGCTTTCAATAAGAAAGGAGTAACTTAGTAAGGATCGGACTTTGATTGATCGCTTAAGACTTTGGATTGAGCTAGCTTTCCACACCTTGGCACCCTTGCAAACTTGAAGAGTTGGTGATGAAGTACTAAGTGACTTGAGTGGATTTAAACTCAAGAAGATCACTTAAACTTGCTAGAGATTTGATGTAGAAGCTTGATCTTTGGAACTTCCTTGCATAAACTTGGAGTTTATGGATCAAATGATGGAAGATATGTATGATTTGTGATATGAACGACCCAAAACATATTGTGAGGGTTCTTAGGATGCATATCACTTGCTATTTATAGGAGGGTAAGTTTGGTTAACCATATATTGGGTTAATTATTAACCATGGTTAGGTTAGGACACTTGTAAAGATCTAAATGAACCATGGTTAGGATGATGCCACCAAAATGATGACTCCCCCCTCCCATAAGTCAGCCAAGACATGATAAGATGACTTAGGTGGTTATTTTTGATCTTATCTTGAGTTTAGAGTAAGTTTTGGTTCCGTTAAATGCCAACCGTAAGTCGTTAAGCCATAAAACGTAAAACCGGGTATCGTAAAAATACGAAACTTGTAGGAATGATGAGACTCATCATTATACTCCATCTAAAAATATAAAATGGGTGATAAGTCTCATTGGGTGCAAAAACACTGCTTAAAGTTGGAAATACGGGTAAAAAACGTGTAATTCGCAGTTTATCGGAAAAACGAAATTTCAGGGAAACGACCGTGAATTTATTTAGAGTAGACTAAAATTAGTCTAAAAGTGATATGAGATGTCAAAATTTGGTTTTCGTCATACGCGGGATAATTTTACAGTTATTTGTGAAGTTTAAAAGTTACGCGATTTAAGCAAAAATGTAGAACGTACAAGGTTAATTCCTTTATGGTCAAAAGAGGAGGGAAATATGTTTGACTTTTCCAAAAAATGTAAAAGTGTCAAAAACATATTAGAAACACAGTGCAGGAATCGTTAAGTCTGGATGTAAGTAGAATTGTTTAAAACGTAAATTTTGTTTTGTTCTGCGCTGGGCTTATTTGGTAATATTAAAAATAATAAATCTTTAAAATTCTCAAATTAATCATGAGTGATCTAAAAATTTATCTGATGCGAGGAAAATTGTCAGGGTTGATTTTCGTTATGTGTGTGATGTTTAAACGGTGGACCGTCTAAAACGAAACTTTAAAACGATGTTTACTTAATAACTTTTGCGAAAATGATCTAACGATGGTCAAACTCTCAGGTTATTACTAAAATAATTTATCTTACGAGAATGTGAATTAAAAATTTTATGAGATGAATAGTGAAAGTGAATAGTAAATGTGAATAGTAAAAGTGAATAGTAAATTCTCGAAAATGAAAAGTAACCTAAAAATGCGGGTGGTTACAGTAACCAATTTATCAATGAATCCAAAAACAAGATTTTTAAAACCTCTAAGAATGTATCCGAAAACCAAACTCCAAAAACACTTGTGTGTGTACTCAATAAACTTCGTACCAAAAACTTGTACAACTTCCCCTCAAATCCAAAATCATACGAGAACCAAAAACCATGTATCTAATCTTTTTGATCTAACTCTCTCAACTTCCAAAATCAATCACGCCATCTTAAAATATGCATGCACAGTCTTGATATTTCTCACGTGAATTTTTAATAACCATGTTGTATCTTTGCATGTGACTTCAACATTCCAAACAGCATGTAAAACACAATTTATTTTTAAATGACAAACCATATGAAACCAGAATATTAAAACCTCCAAAAGAATTATCAAATGAATTGTGGAGGTCAAGCATTCATAAAATTGGTCAAATATGTCATGCTACTACCGTCCAATAAAATATCCAAATCTACATCAACCATTTTTGATATCACGTCACAGTGACATTAAAGTCCAAATGAAATAGCAAGCGAGATACATGATCAGAGTGTAAAGTCGAAAGCAGTGGTATGAACGAACATGTTTTATGTTTTATACGAGCGAGAAATACGATAGACCATCTCGATAGCATGAGAAACAAGAAAGCTAGCAGTGGAAACTATCACTAGCAGTAGTAACGAGATAGCTTGGCAAGTATGCTAGCGTGGTATTAAACGATAAATACCACTAGCGTGGTAACGAGTAATGCTAGCCGTGGAAACAATAACTAGCAGTGGTTACCTTTCTATTAGTAGTGGTAACGAGAAGCCCATCAGTGGTTACGAGTAAAGCTATACTCTTTGAAACGAAACGATATAATCAAACCTCTCCTCCTTAGCCTTCTTACGTATGGAACCCTCGTATAAGACCGGTAGCAAACCAAAGCCAACGGTAGCAGTAGATACTATTGAGTAGCAATATAAATGATCACTAATAAAATCACATCCTTTGCCCTTGTCACTATTCAATTCAATAACGTGTCACAATAGTTTGAAAACTGATCATCATGAAGACTTCATCCAAAGTAACAGCTCCAAGTATACTATTATTATTCTATGTACCTTGTAAACCCTCAACAAAACTCAACAAACTTGTTTTTATGTGAATTAACCAATCAATATACTACAATCAGATGAGTCGGTTTACATGCAAATACCACAAACAATAATAATATTTAAACCCCATAAACCATTCTCGATATTCTAATTGACTCAAATATAAGAAAATATCCACCGTCCCATGATGAATATTAGATCTTTAATTAATTAATTTGCATCAATCGTACTACTTGCAAAACACCAGTTATCAATATAATAAATAGATAATACCATGTAGATCTTAACAAGCAATTATAGGGCATAAATTAGTACGAGGAACCAATTGAATATCGATCATCATGAGAATTCCAACCAATTAAATATCTTGTCTCTATAATAACCATGCCAAAGAATTCGATTTTGCATGATTTAAACTCTAAAATTCGAAACTTTACCATGTTTCTGCAGCAGAATTCGACAGCTTATAACTATTGATTGAGGGTTCAGATCGACGATCCCTCCGGTGAAAAGTAAGATGGGTATATAGATAAAGTCCACCAAAAATTTAGTAACGATCCAACGGTTAACGAAAAAGTTATCGCGTTTTTAAAACAGTGCTGTAGAAAAATACGAAAATTTTGAGATTCGAATTTTTCCATCTTTTCGCCATTCTTCGACCAATAAAACCTTGTGAATCCCTAGGTAACGAGCTCCCTAATCTCTGATACCAATTGTGGAGTTTGTTAGACTCCTTTAGATCATTTTGAGACTTAGGGTTTAACAATAACAAAGATTAAGATCATACCGAATAAATAAAGCGATACTTTGTTATTGACACAAGGTTTTAGTTATAATCACTCCAAGCCTCAAATATTATTTGATCAGAATAATACGGTTACACTTAACTTGTAACAGGGATCAAAGATCCTTGAGACTAAACTAAACAAACTCTAACCCTAAACGTTTATAAGAACACGCCTAGGACACACATAATCGTCACAATTCTCAATTTTTGGTCATTTCTCAAACTCTACATTCATCATACTAGTCATGCATGGGTTTTGCATTTCACATTAAACGCATGATTTCATATTAAATAACGCTATCGTTAGTAATTAATTATTTTGAACAATTGATCCATTACTTCCAAAAATTATCCCGATATATTTTTATACTCATATTAAGTTATAAAAATTATATTATGAGTTTACCCAGCTTTTTTAAATATATTTTGTATATAAATTGTTAAATTTATATAATTACGACGGTTTCTTTAAATTCAACCCGATAAATATTTATTCACTCAAATCTTTCAAGAAATGTATTTGTACAATTTTTATGACCTCAATATATTTTACTTTGATCCATTAAAAATTACTTTTAGCCAATACTACCCTAATTACTCAAGTGTATGTAAAAGTTACAAGTTATCACTTATCTTAAACTACTTTAACTTATACATTTTTCTTACACATGTATATATGCAATAAATAAATAAATGAACTAGACAAGATCCATCAACTCCACTTGAATTGTGGATCTTGTCTTGCAAACAATCTTCTTACTTATTCAATCCCAATAATTCACACATACAATCAAATACTTCAAAGTGTAAAGTCAAGGTTTTTTAAACTTTTTCCTCTCCAACCGGACATCATAAGGAGATCAAGAAGAGATTCATCAAAATTTTACAAATCAAGTTTTAAACAATCTAGTTACACTCTTAATCAAGGTTTTGAAATAAAAACCTAGAGTGTTTAGGTTTAATCACTTTGTTCTAGATCACCTCATCAAGTTAACTAGTAAGCATATCATTTTCATTTTTACATCTTTCATTATCATTTCATATATATTTCATCATTTTTGAGCAAAGCATGCAAGACTTATGGATATTTATTACCATTTTACATTGATTTTAGAGTTTTATATATATAAGTCATCCTATAATTTATCCCTTGTTATATATTGGTCTTTGATGTCTAAGACCCATGACACCCTAAGAGGTGTATGGTAGGATTAGAAATAGCTTTGGGTTGATTTGAAGGTTGGAATAGGTTTAGTGAGAGAAAAACTATTTTCGACAAGTATAAAAAAGTTGTCTGATCTTGTTTGAATTTCTGGAAAATCGACAGTAGGCACGAATTTTGGCCTAGATATTTAGAAAATATACTAAAAAACGAATCCGTTGGCAGCTTGAACGGTTAAAACGGAGTTATAACGAAGAAGTTTTTTCAAGTTTGTGACGAAATATATATTTTCTGAAATTTCAACAAGCGTTTTTCTATTTTATGCAGGGTCAAAAACAGTCTTAAGCTTTATAAATTATTTCGACTTATCAAAAATATATTAGTATACGATCGAAGCTAAGGACATTATATCGTGAAAACGGTTATATTGACCTACAAAAATATACGTTTTCATAAATTGCCGTAACTTTATTATTTAAGAAAACTATATTATTTCTGAGACCAAGTGTTACGGTAACCAACGACCATATGAAGAGCTATTTTTAAGGTTGACGTAGAACTTTTTTGTAACGAGATGTCTTCTAATAAAATTGAGATTACCTGCATATTTTTCAAAATGACCAACCGTTTGAATAGGGTTGTAATGAATTAACTACGGTTGCTTAAACTTTCTTAGAAATTCACTTTTACTAACTACATTTTGGACAAAATCACCCTACTTAACCTATGTTTTTTCTTTAGGCGAGACCTCTAGGATAAAACTTAAAATGCCAAAACTTGAGATTATGATACAAGCTTTCCAAAACCGTTGAGTTCGATTTCCTAACGTTGACGTACACCATTTCGACTAGCTTTTAGGTGTTTTAGTACTTTCTTAGAAATTTCCAACGACATTATTTCACGACGAAAAGTTTAAAATTTCACAATAAATCATTAAAACTATGTAGGATGACATTTTTGACGTAAATACTTGTAAAGTAATTTAGAATGGTCAAGACGTCAAAGAGTATTTTTGACGATAAGTATTAATTTAAAACTCACAAATGGTATAAATAACTATGCAATGCATGCCTAACATTACATCGCCTTTCATTCGTATCATAACATTTTATAATAGGTCAAGGTTAAAGTATCACACTACATCTCGGTGTACTCACTTTTGTCATCGCCTCAGTTTACCAAGTGAGTCTTCATAGCCCCACTTTTAATTGTTTTATACTACTTTTGGGGGAGATACATGCTCAAACTGTTTTCATTTACTTTCACAAGTACTTTAACTTATATATTACAAGTAGTCATAGCCCTACTCTTTCAATTGTTTTATACTACTTTTGGAAATGCATACTCATCAACTTTTATGACATTCATGTCTATTTGCAAACTATGTGTTTATCTGAATTGAATGTTTAGTCATATTCTATGTCATAAATCATGGAACTGAATGTCTTGGGATTATCATTGGTGAATGTCTTGGGATTATCATTGTTGAATATGGGATTATCATTGAAATGAATGGCTTGGGATTATCATTGAGCTGAATGTCTTGGGATTATCATTGAGCTGAATGTCTTGGGTTATCATGAAATGAATGTCTTGGGATTATCATTGAACTAAATGTCTTGGTATAATTATGTCAAGTAATTATTGATACATAAGTCATGCACTATTTTGTGAATTCATTTGACATCATGTTTGAACATAAAACTATACACATTTTGGCAGTGGGTTTTCTGAGGTTGCAAGTTTTGTATGGGCGGAACTTGGGCTGAGTGGATTTACAATTCCTTTCTGCATAAATGATTTTTTGAAAGGCACATTTCAACACAAACCTATGAACTCACTCAACCTTTGTGTTGACACTTTTTAGATGTTTATCTCGGTATCTAAGGCATTCACTTCATGGCATGCATGAGGACATATCATAGAGTCGCGGTGACGACGCGTTTCACTGGGTTTACATACTTTAAAACATCGTTTGAATTAACAAACTTATTTCATACAAGTTGATTTTCAATTGGGACCTATACTTTGTAAACTCTGATTATTTTATTAAATCAAACGATGTATTTTCCAAACGACACTTTAGGTCGTTCAAAATATACTGTGATTGTGATGCTATGACAGTCAATCCCCAGGAATTCCATTCCGCTGCAAAACAGGTAAATTGGTGGTGTGACAGATTGTGAGCTTAGGTTATTGAGAACTAGTTGCATCATTGACCCAGACTATAACTACATCATCGCATCTCATCATATCATTATAAGTGCACATTCTTTTCCACATGCGGACTTATGACTCAACATCAAACATCATATGAGTCGATTAGTTCAAGCATTGCATAGTTACTCCTAAATTATACATAGCTTGATCACCTATGTCTAATTCAGGAAGAATCATGCAATAAAGGGAGTAGTAGTCTCATATGTGTAAGCAATTCTGTAATCAAGCCAAATTTTCAAAAGATTTTCTTCAAACCACTTGTTTCGGTTTGATCCGGCGGCAGTTCTTGTTTGATGAGTTGCAAAGATCGAGCTAGAAACAAGTCGTTACCTAAACCGATTTAGCCTAATCATATGACAGTTCTTGTTTGATGAGTTGTGGGATTAAGTAAAATCGGTTACCAAAAAGTCTTTTAAAAATTTTGCTTGAGAATGGGAAAACTTGTCTCATCGAGCTAATCATAAGCATGTATTTAGGATGGGAATTGCTCACGATTGCAGGAACGTACCTTGTGGGACCAGTAACTATATGCATGAGCATTGACATAATCATAGACCATACACAAGCATAAACTTTAGAACCCCTTGAGGGTTCGAACCATAGTATCATCGATTGAATCAGAAGGTTTCCACTCGACATGGGAAGAATATCACAATTCTCAATTTTTGGTCATTTCTTAAACTCTACATTCATCATACTAATTGGCATGGGTTTTGCATTTCACATTAAGCGCGTAAATTTCATATTAAATAAGCTATCGGCGTAATTAATTATTTTGTTTCAATTTGATCATTACTTCCAAAAATTATCCCGATATATTTTTATACTCATATTAAGATTATAAAAATATTATTATGAGTTTACCAGTTTTAAATATATTTTGTATATAATTTATTTAATTTATATAATTACGACAGTTTCTTTAAATTCAACTTGATAAATATTTATTCCTCAAATCTTTCAAGAAATGTATTTGTACAATTTTTATGACCTCAATATATTTTACTTTGATCCATTAAAAATTACTTTTAGCCAATACTACCCTAATTACTCAAGTGTATAGAAAAGTTACAAGATTATCACTTATCTTAAACTACTTTAACTTATTTTATTTTCTTTACATGTATATATGCAATAAATAAATAAATGAACTAGACAAGATCCATCAACTCCACTTGAATTGTGGATCTTGTCTTGCAAACAATCTTCTTACTTATTCAATCCCAATAATTCACACATACAATCAAATACTTCAAAGTGTAAAGTCAAGGTTTTCTTTCCTCTTTTTCTTCTCTCAAAACCGGACATCATAAGGAGATCAAGAAGAGATTCATCAAAATTTTACAAATCAAGTTTTAAACAATCTAGTTACACTCTTAATCAAGGTTTTGAAATAAAAACCTAGGGTGTTTAAGTTTAATCCTTTGTTCTTTGCACCTCATCAAGTAACTAGTAAGCATATCATTTTCATTTTACATCTTTCATTATCATTTCATATATATTTCATCATTTTTTTGAGCAAAGCATGCAAGACTTATGGATATTTATACCATTTCTACATTGATTTTAGAGTTTTATATATATAAGTCATCCTATAATTTATCCTTGTTATATATTGGTCTTGATGATGTCTAGGAACCCATGACACCCTAAGAAGGTGTATGGTAGGATTAGAATAGCTATGGAGTTGATTTGAAGAGTTGGAATAGGTTTAATACGAGAAAAACTATTTTCGACAAGTATAAAGTTATTGATCTTGTTTTTGAATTTCTGGAAAATCCGACAGTAGGCACGAATTTTTGGCCTAGATATTTAGGAAATATACTTTAAAAGCAATCCGTGGCGGCTTGAACGGATTAAAACGGATATAACGAGAAGTTATGAATTTTTTCAAGTTTGGCGAGGAAATATATATTTTAGGCTGAGAATTTCGGTAGCAACTTTTCTATTTTTTACGGGTCAAAAAACGAGTCTACCAAGCTTTATAAATTATTAGTATACTCTGATTTGAATAGCGGAGTTGTAATATAGCGAGTTGTAATGAATTAACTACGGTTGCTTAAACTTTGCGAAATTCACTTTTTAAACTACATTTTGGACAAAATCACCTACTTAACCTATGTTTTCTTTATGAGCGAGACCTCTAGGATAAAAACTTAAATGCCAAAACTTCGAGATTATGATACAAGCTTTCCAAAACCGCGAGTTTGTTTCCTAACGTTGACGTACACCATTTCTGACTAGCTTTTTGAGGCCATTTTTGTCACTTTCATGAAATTTCCAACGACATTTATTTTCTGACGAAAAGTTAAAATTTCACAATAAATCATTAAGAAACTATTGTAGGATGACATTTTGACGTAAATACTTGAAAAGTAATTTAAGAATGGTCAAGACGTCAAAAGAGTATTTTTCGACGATAAGTATTAATTTCAAAACTCACAAATGGTATAAATAACATAAAGGAAATGCATAAACATTACATCATAACTCATTACGTATCATAACATTTATAATAGGTCAAGGTTAAAGTATCACACTACATCTCGGTGTACTCACTTTTGTCATAAGCCTCATTTTACCAAGTGAGTCTTCCTTAGCCCCACTTTTAATTGTTTTTATACTACTTTTTGGGGAGATACATGCTCAAACTGTTTTCATTTACTTTCACAAGTACTTTACTTATATATGAATTACCGTGAGTCATAGCCCCTACTCTTTCAATTGTTTTATACTACTTTTGGGGGAGATACATGCTCATCAACTATTTTTATGACATTCATAATACATTTGCAAACTATGTGTTTTATGAATTGAATGTTTAGTCATATTCTATGTCATAAATCATGGGCGGAATGTCTTGGGATTATCATTGAAATGAATGTCTTGGGATTATCATTGGTGAATGTCTTGGGATTATCATTGAGTGATGTCTTGGGATTATCATTGAAATTTTGAATGTCTTGGGATTATCATTGAGCTGAATGTCTTGGGATTATCATTGAACTAAATGTCTTGGTATAATTATGTCAAGTAATTATTGATAAATTAAGTCATGCACTATTTGTGATTCATTTGACATCATGTGTTTTGAACATAAACTATACACACATTTTGGTGGGTTGTGAACACACAGGGGTTGCAAGTTTGTATAAGGCGGAACTTGGGAAGGAGTGGATTTACAATGCCTTTGCTGCATAAATGATTTTTGAAAGGCTTTACATTTCAACACAAACTCTATGAACTCACTCAACCTTTTTGTTGACACTTTTTAGCATGTTTTATCTCAGGTATCTAAGGCATTCACTTCATGGCATGCATGGACATATCCTTAGAGTCGCGGTGGCGATGCGTTTCACTTAGGTTTTACATACTTTAAAAATCGTTTGAATTATGTAACAAACTTATTTCCGCACAAGTTGATTTTCAATTGGGACCTATACTGTAAACTCGATTATTTATTAAATCCAACGATGTATTTTCCAAACGACACTTTAGGTCGTTCAATATAACTGTGATTGTGATGCTATGACAGTCAATCCCCAGGAATTCCATTCCGCTGCAAAACAGGTAATTTGGGGGTGTGACACACACACACCTTTAATGACTACATTATGGAAGACTTGAACTGTGAAAACCTAAATCCCATGTCCTCTTTATCTACTAGAGGATTAGGGTTTACAAATCTCTACTAAGGACTAAATAATAAATCTTCTTTTGCAAGCAAGTCCTTCCATCTTTTTGTAGATTTCTTCTTTGTCACTTAAGCCCTTGATGTTTCATTCTTTATTGTTTTGTATCATCAAATCAACAAACCCAACATATTTCCTATAATTTCAACATCTGAATCATAAGTTTCAAGAGATTGTACGTCATTTTGTATCTTTTGCTCATCAACCTTGTCGTACAGTTTTAATACCTCTGAGATGATTGATTCTTTGGATGGACCAGCCTGTTGCGGTGAAGGAACCTTAGGAGAGACCATAGGAGAGATCCTTTCCATGAAGATTGACTTGGGCGTTGGTTCATCATCCACATCCAAATCATAAGCATCACAATCAACTACTTGAAATGCATTTGGATTGTTTCGACCCATACCTTGTGCTCATCTACATCAGACAACATATGTCTTAGCATTCTTGACAGAAACAACAACTCCTCTTCATCCAAAGTTGCTCTGTTGTCCTAAGCTTGCACAAGCAGCATCTTGTCTCTGAAGTATGCATTAGGGGCGTTTTGGAGATGTCTCGTTTCTTGCAATATGTCCCTCACCACGCATGTTGTAGCATTTGATTGGCTTTTCTTGACCTTGATTCCCAATCCTTCCCCAATTTTTGATTAGCGGCATAACCTCTACCAGCTCTACCTCTTCCTGTTCATACGCCTTTCTTGAAGCGGGTTTTGCACCATAACCTTCCCATCTCATGGCGGTTGCTTGATTATGTAGATGGGTTGTTTTACGAGTTATTGTTGGTGTGTGGAAGAGAGTTCATGTTTTGACCGACCATGAGATATTCGATTGATGAAGTTTTCCATGAATGTATTTGGATTACGGTGGCTTATATCTTTGGATCGGGATGAGTTTGTAATTAACATCACCCATGGGAATAACTTGTGAGGCTTTGGTGGTAATACCAACATTGGTGTAAAATTTTGTAGAATCATTTGGTGAGCTTGTTTCTCACGATTTTTTTGAATTGTTCAAGAATCCTTTTTCAAACATGGCATGTCTCTCATTCGAGAAGAAGAAAGGCATATAGTTGCTCATAGTTTGTGTTCTTCAATCCTTTGGTTAGCTTCATAAAGGTGACAAACTTGTGCCATTACGGATTCATGTTGTTTAAAAACTTTGAGTTTAGCTGAATATTTGGCATAGTCATCTTAATATTCCTCATATCATTCACCAGTTTGTGGAATCTCACGTAATATTCATTGACACTCTCTTCCGGTTTCATCTTAAAGTGCTCAAACTCATCATAAAATTGAGATTCTCTGTCTTCTTTAGTCAATTCAAGAACCGAGAGAAGCATCTTGACATTATCCCAAAGCGCCTTGGCTTCAAGGGTGTTGTAATTTATCGACAGCTTGTAGATGTCTTTTGAAGACCACAGTATAATGTTTGAAGCCACGATGTCGGAATCGGATCTCTTTTTCTCTTATCACTGAGCTTATCATACGTCTTTTTGTCGTCCAATCCAAAGATCATGGTTCCATTTGCATCAGTATCAATCATATCTCTTGTAGTCTCAACCTGAAAAGGTCCTTCATCAATGGATTTGAGAATGTTGACTCCATTTTCCTTTCCAAGGCATTACAATCGATTCTTTGAGCCCAAGAGTCGTAGTCAGTTTCAAGCATAGGTGGACGAGTATCAGAACCAATTGCTTGAACATCCTCGACAACATGGAGATGATTGTAGGTGCGGTGGTAGACATGTTAGCAGTTACACGGGATTTTAAAACTCTTTGATTAAACCGGGAAATAGATTCTTTCACGGGATTTTATAGAATCAAGAGAAAACCGTATTTCAAACAATAATTCAACCAAGTCGCTAAGAAACCTTGAGCAAAGTCGCTAAGCACCAAGTTGCTAAGTATTATGAAATCAAGTCGCTATAATGTCAAGTCGTTAAGACACCAAGTTGCTTCAATTTTGATGGCAGCGCTAAGTACCAAGTCGCTAAGTAGTCAAGTCGCTAAATAGCAACTTCGCTAATGTCCAAGTTCGCTAACACCAAATCGCTAAGAAACTTAAGTACAAGTCGCTAACAAAATTGAAAGCAAGTCGCTACCTTTACCAAGTAAGCTACACGTAGTGGAGAATCCACTAAGTGTATTGTTTGTCGGCTTGTCTCAATAGACAAGTCGCTAAGCACCAAGTCGCTACCACTTCCACTGCAAATAAGCTACCAACTTACAAAGCAAGTCGCTACCAAGATTAAAAAAATCCGTGGCTCAAATCGGTAGCTAGAATAACTCAAAAACACCACTTTTCAATTCAAAAACAACTCAACCACGATGATTCAAGCCTTCCAAATCAAAACCTAAACACTTATGATGATCCTAAACACAAAAGTACAATCAAAATTCAAACTTTAACACTAGAAATGAACCAAATGATGCAAAAACCACTAAACTTTTTCAAACTCAAAAACCACCTAAAAACCACTAGAAATGCAAGGATATGTAAGATATTGGATTTCACATACACCTCATAACACAAACACAAGTAGGCGTATAGATGATTTTCTCGAGAGAGAAAGTTAGAGGTTTGGGATCTTTAGTGAGAGAAAGAAAAATCTTATTATGAGCTCCAACTCTCTACCTTGGGAGGTAGAGAGTATTTATAGTCTTTACACAAAACGCCACCTAACGGGCTATGGATCAGGCATACAGTGGGTAAAGACCCGTCCGTCCTCCACGGTATTACTTAACTAAATACTACATCACATTAAATAACTACGACTACGAGCTTTCTAACGATTACAAATACTTGAGGCGAACGACACTTTAATACCTGGATTTAGTAAATCCTCACACAGCTTTTGTTAAAGACAAATCAAATCTGTTGATAGCTGATGATTTGCTAAAAATCATATGGTTATCAGTGTACCATGATCTTACACATCAAAACATTTGGCTACTCCAGAGTTAATGGCTTTGGTAAAGAGAACTCAAATCCATTAAATTTTCAATGATTCACCTCTCACAGGAGTTTACACCCCTGCACGTGATGAGAATAGATTGAAATTAAACTGAATTAATGTACAAATTGTCTTATGTTGCTGAAAAGATAGAGTTTCTTGAATGTTCTTTGAAAAATTACTAATCAAGGGTGCTGTAAAGAATAAATTCTAAAGAACACTTTGATAAATGATGATATAAGCCTGAGAGTCTACAAAGATACAATCAAAGACAAAGACACAATCTTTCCTTCAAGATGGACATTAAAGATAAATTAACAAAGGAACATGAAGTCAAGCAAGTAGAATTCAAGTTAGGGGAGAATTGTTGGGATATGAAAGTGCTGAAGAATGACAAAGTACTAGAAAAGTCAAAGTACTGCTAAAGAAGAAGTCAAAGGAATCTTGTTATTTGAAGTCAAAGTACTGCAAGGCTAAAAGAATTTGTTATATTCGTTTATGGAAAGCTTTAATTCTAGAATATTCTTTATTAGATTACTTGTATGCGTACAAGGACACAATTGTAAACCGACTAGGGTTTTCCTTAAGCCTATAAAAGGACCCTAGATTGGCATTAGAGAATATGTTTTAGAATCCTAAAGTCGCACATTATTAGAGTTGTTAAAAGTGCATAACAAGCAGAATTAGAGTTATTAATATAATCGTTGAAAGTTAAAAGTTATATTCTTCTTAGCTTTGTTAAGTAAATTCCGCATACTTGATAAAGATTACTCAGTGTTTCGTTGTTAATAACTAAGGTTTATCAAGGTTATTAAACCCTTAACAAGCTATTTAAGTTAGTTTGGTTAGAGTATATCGATCCAACAATTACTAACTTTAATCAATCTAACTTATCTCATAATTTAATATAACATCTTAATTAGCCTTTAAGCATCTTTTACCCAATTTCTCAATTTAGGTTTCATAAACCTTAACTTTTCAACTCTTCAATTAACTCAACAATTAGGATTACTTACTTGATAAGAATCATAGTTATGGCTTAACTCTTAAATTGGAACACTTAAACATCATCAATTTAGCACTTGGAAAATCCTTGTTCTTCCCTCTCTTTTTCTCTGACAAAACCGATATCACACATACACTCCTGGATAATTATGAAATGAGATATCCTGGTGATTTCTAGTTATAACTTTCTTCACAACAAAGCTATTTCACTATTTGACACTTTTGGTCTCTCAAGTCCATTTGCTTCTATTTTAACCACATTAAACTTTCTATAACATTCATAACTTAACAACTAAGGCCCTTTGAGTCCATGTACCTTATAAATGTGACATGTCATACTTTTTATTACCATTTACATATATTTAATACTTATAAGTTGACTATCGGGTTGACTAACCAATCCTGTAAGTCCTTTAAACTTATGAAATTCGTAGTTAACTATTCAAATGGCTTTCTCGCAATAAATACATAAGGCCCGATTTCAGGGTATTACAATTCTAACCCCCTTATATAGATTTCGTCCCCGAATTCTCTCACATAAACTAACCATGAATTGGTCATTTCTTACCCCCATTCTTAGTACTAAGCACACTTTCATTCAAACTTTTCGTTGCAATGATCTAAGGGATCTTGCAACACAAGGTAGAACATTCCAAAATCCTTGATCCACTATACTTCTCAATTAATTTTCTATAACCAAACGGTTCTTATTAAGGTCATTATGCCAATCAAGACATGTTAGGTCACTAGTTTTACAAACAAAAGTTATAGAGAAAGAGATGAAGGCGGATGAACAAGCTACACACACAAACACACGTTAACAATAATACGGTTTAAGAAAGAGTGTATGTGAAGAGAATAACTTGAACAACCAACCCTCAAATGAGGGTTTACAAGATTATTTATAGGAGGGAAGCTAGGGCAACACTCCTAGTTCCCATCCTTTCTTATGTGGGCTTGGGCCTAAGCTTATGGGCCTTCTACATAAGCTTGACCTTAAACAAACATAAAGGCCATAATAAAGCTACCTATTACATATGAATTATAAATACTTGAAATCTTGTTTAGGAGTGATTCCAACAATCTCCCCCTCAAGTATATATGAATGTAAGCGGTGAAGGCGTTGATGTAATAGTAGCAGTGGCGATCTTCGACATTCTTCTTTCTAGTGAGAGGAATTGCCTTGATTGAACAATCTCCCGGTGTAGAGAGATAGTTATCTTTGAGCGGTTATGCTTTGACGTCATCTTTAACTTTGTTCTTTGATCATTGTTCTTTGTGGTAAAGGTGATAGTATGTTGTTGTTATGCGCATCGATGCTCTCAGTGCAGCCCTGCTCCGGTGTCTCACATGTCATTCTTCAACATGCTCACACGCTCTTTGGCGTTGGAAATCAATCTTGATGAAGTTTTGTAAGTCTTTGACTTTGTAGATTCTTTGATTGATGAAGAATCATTACATTGTTGTGTTGCATTAAGATAGAACTTCCATTAGTGATGATGTTGGCGTGAGCATGAGAAGAATCAGCACGATCATCCGCTCGAGCTTCCATAAGAAAACATTTCAAACGGTTAGTAATAAGCGGTTTCCGGCACTACAAGTTTGAACTTCGAGGCGTCAATGCATAGTGTGAGGACACAACTCTAATTCTTACAAAGGCGTTCTGGCGGAGTCCCACAAGTGAGATAACGCGATGTACCGAAGTACATCTCGATTGAGATGAGTCGTGAGGTACACGAAGCATCACCTCTGACTGTAGACCGTTTGAGACACACTCCCGTAATCCACGGGAGTTACCGGAAGTGACCTGGCATTGGCGTGGTACGTTTGATGTTGACCACGGCGGGAGTTTCCATTCAATCACCGAGGATCACAGATGTGAACCTCTCATAAATGTTCTCGACAGATTGCTAAGATCTGTGAAGGACTCGATATGAACCACCGATGATCTTATTAGTTGATCATCAAGTGATTAAATGTCAAGTGTTCCTAAGAGATCTTTTGATGAATCTCGTGGCTCTAGACTCAATAGTGCGTTTTGGTTTTCTGGAGCGGAGACTAGGGAGAGGGTCTCCTTCTTCAATACCGGCAATCTCTACAGAGAAAGCCGATAGTTTACGTAGGGTTCCCTGTGAGAATGAAACAAGCTTCCGTTGAGAGAAACTTGAGTGGATAAGAAGGTTTAGTGCATGCGTCACTGGGTCCATGGCGACTTTTAATCTTCAATACCGGCGTCACTAAGTGACAACCAGTAGCATATGAATTGAACCCGATTATGTCACGCCCTAAGTTGAATAATCTGGAGGGCTTTTTCTTTTCACCCTTTACTTTACATTTCTTTTTGATTCTTCAACTCCTTCTTTCTCCGATTCTCATTTTCTCCTTTTTTATAATCATTCCTAAGGACTTCTAACACTAACTAATGGTAGTGTCCTTGGGTAGATCCCTCTGGCTCTAGCGGATCATAGGACGATTATTCCTAACCTTAGTCACCTTATAACTCCATGACTAACCTATGTTTGCCATTAAAACCACCGTATGATAAAATATCTCTCAAAGGGTTTGTTAATGAAAAACATGTTTGAACCATTGTGAGAGATGATGTTTTGCATAAATACTCTCCCTCCACATGTGCTTAATAGTTTTAATGGTTAAATGCACGGTGAGGAAAGAGCGCGCACTTTTTGAATTGATCCACTGAAGATAGACAATCCCATGAGACAGTTACGTTGCATAGTTAAAGAGTTACATTGTCAACTTTTAGGTGACAACTAGCTCTAATAACTACCTTGAAGGTGTAGACAAACCTTGGAAGGTTGTCAAACCCGTCAGAGTTCATGTCTATCAAAAGTTTCTCGATTGGTACATTCTACTCGAGACAAGTCCTTCTGCGAGACACGTTTACATCACTAGCGAACTAGCTTGAAATTATTACCGTCGGGACAAGTCTTTTTCGAGTTACTAACAGTTTAGTACCGTCAATTCGTTGGTTAAGTCTGAGGTACAAAGATTCATTTGCATTTTGTACAACATATTTCTTATCACACAATTTTCTCCCCTCAAAAATGGCATATAAAATGTTATTTTTGAACGTTTGAGAATAAATATGACCATTTCAAGTGTTGCGGGAAGACGACCATTTGTGAAAAATTGGTGAACAAAGTTTTAATTTCAAATACTCCCCCTCAACTAGTGATATTAACGGTTGAGGTTTTGAAAAACATCATTTGGGAAGTACTTGTTCTTTTGAGCAAAACCTTGAAAATTGAAAGGTTTGATAGGTTTTACTCAAAAATAAGAAGCTTTAGCTCCTTTTATAAGGATTGTGGCACCGAGTACCACGGGGTCCTTTATTGACAATTACGGGTTGTACATTGTTATGTGTGCACAAGCCATAGACATATTTAATCACACATCCAAAATTATATGAAGGAAACAATTCAAGGGGTACCGGGAAGTGCGAGTGATATTCCGAGAGTGCTTGCAGGCGTTGAAAGCCGGTGATGTTTCTCTGGGTCGACCACCAACATAGCTCTCCAATCGTGCGGCTGATCCCTTCCGAACAACCGTTCATCAATCATGGTGATGATCCTTCTCACATCCGCCTTTCACGAGAATTCCGGCTTAGGAGACCCAACTTTCAGGCGTATATCCTTCAACACATGCGCCAATCCATCCCTAACCAGCTTCAAGGTGTGATCCCTGAATTTGTGGAGCTCACTACACGCCATTAGCGATTTCTTTGAAGTTCACTATGGTAAACAACGCCGAAAGGTTTCGCGATGAGTTTATATTGAGAGGCTGGTTGAGATCGGGAAGAGTAAGCGTTGGAGAGTGAGGTTGACAGCGTCGATAAGATTCAACACCATCTGGATATCTTCAACACGTTCTTTGATCACGATCGCGTCTAATGAAGATGAGAAGCTGACTTGATAAATTCACGTTGAACTTGATGAGAATTGTCTCATACGACCACCACTTTGGCAAGGTACATGTCTTTGATGTCGTTGAGGGACAAGTTCTCAAAGTCAGCCTCGGAGAATCCATAGTCTTGTTCATCTTGTCGTTTGACTATGATATTCTTTAAGAATGTGTAGTCCCACTTAGACTTGAGATCAATGTGTTTGATGGCCACGATGTCCTTAGAACTATACACTGCATGTTGAGACTTACGAACTACGTAGTAGATTCTTGGCGTTCGTGCCAATGATGAATCCCATACAATGCATCTTGGTCGTATGCTTGCCGTTGTCGAAAACAAGTGATTTGCGCGTTCCTCGATAGCTATGCAGTTTGAGTAAATAGCCATTGGGAATGGAAAGAGTCAATGATGTAGCGTATTTTCGCGAACCCGCTACCACCGTGTAAGAAAATCAGTCTCTGTTAAAGAAGTATCGGAAGGGAATCCGTGGTTGTCTATTTGGCCAATGGTGGTAGGGGTTTGGTCCAATCGGTGTAGTATGGAGGGTTGTCCCTTTGTGTGAAGTCAATGTTTGCTTTCGGATTGAGCCAATCCATGTTGTTAGACATAGCTCGAGCGATATTCTCAAGATGATATTCTTGATTCGCTTCAACTCAGTTTAAAGTCATTTTCTTCACATGGAACTTTTCTTGCAAAAGTTTTGCGTGCTCAATGTAGAACCGTCTACCAATTCTTGACCTTCATCCGGGTAGGGAGTTTGATTGACAAGTGTGGAGAACCATTCAAACTCTTCGGTTTTATCGTCATCAAGCCATGATACGACTCGGTGAGTCGTCTTCTTCTTCTTTTGGAAGGCCTTGATGATGATCTTGGTTTCGAACTTGTTTGGGTGAGGTGGGTTGTTGTCGGGGCTCAAGGACCTCTTCATCGTCACCACCCGTATAATCAAAGTAATCACCTTTGTTTTATGAGTCGAGGGGTGGTAACTTCGGAATCGTCGAGGTTTATCGGTAGAAGACCGAGGTGGAGGAGACCTTTGTTGAGAAGAAGTCCGTGGTGGAGGAGGTGGCATCGAAGTAGATTTACAGTTCGCTTACGGCGTTTAGGTCGAGTCCTTGTCCTTATCATCGTCATCTCTTGGTCGTTTGGGTTGATCTGCTGACTCCTTGCATGATGATCTGAGTTGAAAATCAAGTAGATTTTGAAAAATTTAGCTTCATCGAGTAAACGTTCGGATCGCTTTGACATTTGTATCACAAGTTTAGCGATTAACTTCAGTTCGAGAGAGATCGGCTTCTTTGGCCATTGTATGTTTAACCAATGCTACGATGTTAGGGGTGAGTTATGCGGAAAATACTTCTCTAGTCACCGGGACAAGATGTCGAGAAGAAACTTGTGAGTATGATCTCTTGTCTGTCTTCTCCGGTTCCTTTTGGACTTTAGGAACGATATCATGAAGGTACTTGTTAGTGTAACCTTCGATCATTTCGTTCAGTTCCTTTTTACGATGTTTCTTCATGAACTTACAACAAATTCCTTTCTTTCTCCATCTTGTCTTTCTCATCATTTAAGTCTTGATCAATTGACAAACCAATTCAGCTTTTGTAAAGTATGTCCTTCTTTCGACTTGTTGACAAGCTTTCACAATCTTTTATGGGGACTGAGAAATCCAAGATTTAGGTTGTTTCTTCACGGATTTGGATGATGATTTGGTTGACTTTGTAGATGGTGGTGGTGATGAGTGAGATGAAGAGTCTGATGATGAGGAGACATGAGGAGACTTTAGGTCCTTAGGAGTTTCGAGGTTTTCTCCTTTGGAGTGTGTTGGGTATGCTAGAAGAAACTTTGTATAGTCATCCTCGTCATCTCTAGACTTTTCTTTCGACTTCCGGTTTCTCAAAATCATACTCAATAGTGTCCTCAATAGGCTTTTGTTGTTGCACAAGAGTGGTGGCACCGGATCCCTTATCGGGTTGATTAACCGCATCGAGGATCTGGAAGAGTGGCGGCACCACTTGATCCTCGGGGCCACCCATTTGATCTTTAGCAAATTCTTCGACCTTATGAAGATGTCTAATGTTGAAACTTCTTCTGTATGATTGATCCAGTTGCTCTTCATCTTCTTGAGCTTTCATCTTGTAGGCACAAGTGCTGAGTCTTCCTTTTCCTTTATTAGTTTGAGGACTTGGAGGTTTGATGCTTGAGGATTTTCATCCCTTGCGGTTTGAGTATGTGATCTCTTCATCGTTAGCCATCGTGTCAAGTAGCATCGAGTCCTCGTCCCAAGCTTTCTTTGCGGTTCGGTGAAAGGATGAGTGGCTTCCGAGAAGGAACTTTTCTTAGTGGTAGGCTTCGCTTTGGAATAGGTTTCTTCTTTGGAACATTCTCGACTATCCGAACTTGTGACACTTCCGGCACTTCCTCGGTTCTCCTTACGAGGGGTTCGGAAGATTTTTCGTCGAGATGACCAACTTTGCCTTGTCATCGACTGCTTAGATACCTTTTTATGCGATTGAGCTTCGACATCTTGATTAGAAGGAAATGCGGCACAGCACCTTGTTTCTTTGTAGGCGTTTCCTTGATTCTGACAGATAGAATGGGTTCCGTCAACATGTCGTGATTGTTGGGGTCATTGAGCCTCTTGGGAATGTCGGGATGAAGTCCAAGTGCTCTCTGGATCAACAATTTAGTATATCCGATGTAGGGAATCTTTGAGCCAAGTTTGTTGAGAAATGACATCATGTCATCCCAAATCAGAGCTTCGATAGCGATGTGTTTTATGTTGACCAATGCCTGAATATTTGCGTTCCATGAGCTTAGGGTGCTCATAGTATCCACGACGAAAGCAGAGACTTGGTGATAATCATGTAGAGTTCTCGAGGTTGAGGAATACTCTTAAGCTCTACGTGAGAATGCTTGGTGATTATTTCTGTAGCCTCGTCATAACCGATATTGATTAAGAATTGGAGAGTGAGCTCTTGGCGAGGTGTGGCATATAGTTTGGTTGGATCGACATCGGGAATTAGGAGAACACCCTTAAGTTGCGGGTGTAATGGTGACTTGTTTGTGATTGAGTCACCGTCGCAGGATTTGTCCTTTGACCCTTTCCATAGTGTTCGAGCTGTTGGATGTAGATCTCAGGAGCGGTTGCGAGTGTGAAAGCATGTTACGATACGGATGAGTCCTCGGAATGTCAATAGCAATTAAACACGAAGATTCGAGCAAGTGAGGGTGTCAAAGTCAACACGGAGATTATTCTTTCCTATCTTCATTGGATAGCCATGAGGATAGATATCAGCAATGGAGAGAACTTGAGGTGCATCCATATTCATTTGTTCGACCATGTGCGATAAAATAACATTAGCCAAAAGAACCAACATATCGAAAGACATAATGTTAGTCAACGGAAGGTCTTATTGTCTAGTTATTGAATGTCAGTTAATCAATGAATGTTCTGAGTCCTAAGTCACTTGTATATTCAATAGTCCAATGGCGTCGTGAAATGTTTAAATGAGTTAGTTAACTTTAAGTTTTAAAGTTTATTTTATCACTTATTGTTCACAACATATCAAGCGATTTCAGTTTATTAGTGACATTTTAGGATTAGTGATGATATGATTAGTTTATTTACAAGTTTGTACACGTAACAATTCATACTTGAAGGTATGATCTCGGCTTATCGCGAGGATTGGTAAAGTTATGCGTGAAGCGAGGAATGATATATGCGTGGCGAAAATAAACTTACGCGTAGGGTCTTAACTACGGCGTAAGTGTTCTGCGTAGGAAAAAGAGGACCTTATGCGTAAATCTTATGCGTAGGCATATATTAACCTTACGTAAGGCTACTCGTAAGAGTTGACCTTATGCGTAGAGGTCCACGCATATCCTTCACGGGATACGCGTAGTCCCATATGTAGAACCTTATGCGTAGAAGCTACGCGTAGACTAATCTTCGCATAACAAGCTACGGCGTAAGGTGATCCTTATCGCGTAGATTAACAACAACCTTGATTCGAATATTACGTGTTGCAAGCACGAAATAAAGCATCATATCATCAAAGTTAAACACATAACATTCGTTTTATGACAAATCAAAACACATTTGACGCAGTTTATGATTAGCGTAGGCGCATACAGCGTAGTCTAAACCCTAAATCTACGTATGAGATCTAGCCATGGAATATGCACCAAACTTTTCGGTAGTTAAGAGTGTGTGAGGAAGTCTATATAGAAGTTATAACACCCAATTCATGGTGAATCAAAAATACCCAAACTTATGAACTTTAAACCCTAATTCCAAATTATTGATGATTTAGAGTTTTACGGGTGGTTATAAAGCGAAATCATCAATTCATCATCATAGAACATAACCCAACAATCTTTTGACCAAAACACTTCACATTCAAAACACCCAATTCGAATAAGAAACCCTAATTTGCAAAATCATTGATTGCGTGTTTTAGGTGGTTTTGATGAATAAAATGATATCATTGATGTATTTGAAACGTTTTGACATAATCCATTTAACCACAAACGTCCACACAATGATTGTGTGTTCATACGCATCGCGTAGAACACCCAATCACTCGTAACATGAATTTTAACCGTTGGATTTGAATGAAATTCAAGACCTTATCTTAAAAACATGTTTTAGATCACAAAAACTTACACATTGATGATGATCAAATCAACGATATCTTGAACGATTTTAAAGTAGGATGTGTTAGGTTTTGTAATAAATGTGAAGAATAAATGTAGGTGGGAGGGTGTTTTATTAAAAGTGATTTTAACCTTTTGGCAGTTTTGGTCCCTCCACCTTTTCCTTTTTCAAACAAAGCCTTTTAACTTCCATTTTGGTTACCAAACAAAGATTTTTAGGAAAGAAACTTGGCGACACTCCCTCGACTTGAGAAAATAATGAAAGGTTATTAATTAAAGTCCAAGGAGTGTCTTTGAACCAGAAAATGTACCACCATTTGTAAAAGATTCAACGAGAGATAAGATAACATGCAAGTACACTGATGTTTTGAAGCAGTTAAAAGATTATTTTCTCCCCCTCAACACTTGATCGGAAAAATAATGAATTTTGAAAGATTAAAGTGTTGACGGAAGAAATGTACTTGCAATGTTGAAAGAAATATAGATTAGGAGAATATTTTTGTTGTTTTATCGGATTTTATATATTTTATATATTTTTGTTTTTTTTTTGAAAAGATATTTAGAAGATGTTTTGGTGTTTGTGAGGTTTTAAGGCATTTTAGAGGTCATCCAATTCCTCTTGAGTCAAACACCTCATACCAATTGGTGGACCAACTCATTAAACCTAGCGGGAGGCAAGGCTTTGGTGAGCAGATATGCCATTGGTATTCGAGTACCCACAAAAGTATAGTTCAACGGTACCCTGTTCCACGTGGTCCTTGATGAAATGATAGCGTAGATCGATGTTCTTTGATTTCGAGTGTCTGAAGCGAGTTGCACGAGATGGCAATGGCACTCCGATTGTCGCAATACATCGGGATTCTGTCAAATAAGTAACCATAGTCTTTGAGTTGTGTTCTCATCCAGATGACTTGAGCACAACACGCTTACATGGCTACATATTCGCCGGTTGATGACATGATGTACAATCCTGCTTCTTTGATTGCCAAGACACTAGTTTATCACCAAGAAATTGTAGTGCTCATGAAGTACTTTTCCTTGAGTCTAGGCATCCTGCGTGATCGGCGTCGAAAAGCGATTAGTTCAAAACCAGAATCCTTCGGATACCGGATCCCCAAGTTAATGGTTCCCTTTATGTATCGGAGGATTCTTTTATCCTCAGAGAGGTGGGTTTAGGTTGGTGGCGTACGATAGCGGGAGCATAGATAAGCGGCAAAGACAATATCAGGGCTGCTAGCTGTTAGATACATGAGGGACCCAATGATACTTCGGTATTTGGTAGGGTCAACCAATTTCCCATGTAAATCAGCATCTAATTTCTTGGTATGAGCCATTGGTGTGGCATAAGTGTCACAGGTTGTCATTCCAAATTTGTTTAACAATTCAAGGGCATATTTGGACTGACTCAAGAAAATACCACGGGGTGATTGATGAACTTGTAGTCCTAGAAAGAGCGTAAGTTCACCCATCATGGACATTTCAAAATTTTTCTTCATTAGTTTTGCAAAGCGATTGAAAACTTTTTATGTGTAGACCCAAAATGATGTCATCCACGTAAATTTGAACAATTAAGATGTGTGTCCCGTGATATTGTATAAAAGAGTTGGGTCAACCGAGCCTTTGGTGAAATTATTGGCAATGAGGAAAGATGATAGCTTATCGTACCATGCCCGAGGGGCTTGTTTGAGACCATAGAGAGCTTTGTTAGGTTGTAAACATGGTTCGGGAACTTCGGGATCAACGAATCCATCACGGTTGGTGACATAGACCGTTTCTTTAAGTTGTCCATTGAGAAGCGCCGTTTTGACATCCATCGATAGAACCGTCATATTCATATGATAACGACGAGAAATATCCGAACGACCTCAAGGCGAGCAAGCGAGCAGAAAGATTCTTCAAAGTCTATTCCCTCTTCCGGCGATAACCCTTAGCAACTAGGCGTGACTTGTTTCGGATGGCGTTCCCTTGACATCCAATTTGTTTTCCAAATCCATTTTAAACCAATGGCGTAGACCCTGTTGGTCTTTCAACCGTTCCCATACTTCAACGTTTGAATTGGTTGAGTTCTTCTGCATGGATTCAATCGGTTGTCTTTTGTCATTGCGTCTTTAATGTTTTTAGGTTCAGATTGGCAGACGGTGAGAGCATAAATGCAATGTTCACGTCGTGTGAAGGCGTTGTCTCGTAACTACCGGTTGATTTGGGTTGCCAATAATGTTAGCGAGGAGGATGGTCTTTGTCCATCTATGTGTAGAGGGTTGATGTTGGTATACATTGTGCAGGTCGAGGGTTCAAATGGTTTGTTGAAGATTCGCGACATCCGGTGCGGCGGTCTCATTAGCAAGCGGGTTGAAGAGCATTTGGATCAAAATCTGCAGGTGGGGTATTTCATTGAATATCATCACCATTTGGTTCATCATTGTTGGGCGGTGTGTTCAAGCTGTTTGTTGGAGTCAAGCGGGTGTAGGTGCATCTTCAACAAGATAGTTGTTGTAGAGTGTATCGGGTATAGGAATATTATCGGGTTGTCAGTGCGGAAACAAGCGGATACACACGAGCACGTTCATCAATATCGTCACGAGCGGAGGAGCAAATAACCTTTCCATTTGTTGACGAGTTAGTGAGGGCTTTCTTCGGTGATGATGTGGGTTGAGGAAGTTTAAGCGGTTGTGACCGGGTTCTAAGTGTTATACTCGAAGCCATCCGTGAGTTCATCGAAATGAGCATGAATCGTTTCCATTACCTCCTTAGTTCGACGATTCCAGATTCGGAAACCTTTAGAATTGTCACGATATCCAATAAAGACTCCAATCGACTTTGGCTTTGAGCTTTCCAAAATCATCACGATCATTATTTGGATAGCAAAGGGATCCAAATACATGAAAGTGTTTGAGGTTCGGTTTATAGTTGTGGACAAGCTCGAAAGGTGTTTTGTTGTGGCGTTTGTGATCATAGAGCGGTTTTGAGTATAGCATGCGTGAATCTGACTTACGCCCATAAGTAATCTGGAAGTTTAGCATTGATTAACATTGTTCTTGCGGCTTCCACTAGCGTTAGGTTTAGATCTTTCAACAACTCCGTTTTGTTAGGTGTACGTGCAATAGATGTTTGATCTTTGAATTCCCACTTTCTCATAGAATTCACGAAGGGTTTTGTTAACAAATTCAGTTCCTTTGTGCATTACGATGATTACGGCGGTGTTAAGTGAACACGTATTTTGTGAGAAAGGTGATGATCATTTGTGGAGCTTGGTCTTTGCTACGAAGAAAGTAGACCCAAGTCCATCGTGAGTAGTCATCAACAATTACTAAGATGTAGCGTTTGCTATTGATCGTTTGCACACGCGCACGGGCCACACAAATCCATGTGAAGAAGATGAAGCACATCTTTGAGAGCGTGTTCCACCTTTGAAGGAAAATGAGCACGAGTGCTTTTCCCTTGTTCACAAGGTGAGCAAAGGTGATCTTTTGAATAACGGAATCGTGGGAGTCCTTCAACTAGTTTGTGTCGAGCAAGGTTGGTGATGGTATGATAGTTTAGATGTGAGAGCAGCGACGACTGCCATAGCCGAGGATTTTGTTGATGTTGCCTTAGAAAGTAAGCAAATGGGAGAGGAAGCAACCATGTCTTGCATAGAGATAGTGTAGAGACTAGAATTACGCGAGCCAGACATAAGGTCATTTCCTTGTAGATCACGAATGAAACAAGTTTTCTCCCTAAAAGCAACCTCCAGATCACCATCACAAAATTGACCTCTTGAAAGCAGTTGTGAGGGCCTTCCACATAGTAAACCCTGGCGATTTCGATGTTCCCATTGACATAATCTCGTAGCCCATGATAGCTGCTGAAGTGATCATTCCTAACCGACGGTGCCAATGAACTTTGCAATAAAGTTTGATAACAGTTTAAGATTGCTGTCATGTGTCGGGAACATCCGCTATCAACAATCCAGAGAATGATCTGTATCACTTGCATTACACACAGACGACACAAATGGAATAGAAGTAGATTTGGAACCGAAATGTTAGAGGGTTCCATAGCAGATATAGTAGATATGCACACATCAATAGCTTTAGGTATCCACTTAAATCCTAGTGTGTTATATAACCATTTCCGCCATCTATAACTACTCTTTGCTTTAGTCTTAGTGAATGCACTAGGTGGTACGACATTCCTAGGAGGTGGCTGAGCTACTGGGACAGCAATGTCGTTCTTAGAATCTAAAGATGGCGGTCTACCAAGCACAAACTTAGAAAGATTAGTGGGCCTAGAGGTATTCCGGTTCTTAAGATTCCTTAAGCGAGAGATGATAGCTTTAGCAACACATTTATCATGACAATCAGAATTCATACTTTTACGACAAATATCACAAGATGCATTAGACTGAATATCAAAAGTACTTAACGGTTTAGCATTAGTTACATCACTATTTCTATTACATTTGCTAGAGCCTTAATATCTATAGTGGAGGCAACGTGTGTCTTATTATGAGTCCTAGGGTGTTCTTCTACTTTAGCATTCTTGATTGATCTTTTCTTAGGTCGCAACTTCCTATTTTTCGATTGAGTGCTCTAGGTACGTGAAGTCGGACGTTTGGAAAAGGCTCAACTATTCTGTTTTAGATAGAAGGAAGCACGTTAGCTACTTGTGATTTGGCAATAGAGATTCTAGGTGCATGAGTACTAAGTGTTACGGGGGCTAATCTCTTAATGATTGTTGGCGGAAGTTGTTCATACTTTCCTAACATTCCTCTTAACTTGATGATAGTGTGAATAAGATCTTGATTTTCAGGACCGAACATTTCCAAAAAATGCATAACTTCTTTAGTGTGTGCAAGATAATGATCAAGTTCATTTGATGCTTCATCACGAGTCTTTTGAGTAAATCAAATATGACACCATATTCCTTTTTAACTTTTACAAGTTCTTGTTCATATTTTGAGATTTGACACTTGAAAGACACGTTTTGATCATCCAGTTGCTCAATTTTAGAATCAGAAGGTTTTGCACGCAGCTGGTTGATTTTGTGTTGAAAAGCAAGTTGTTGATCGTGAATATCTTTTGACACCAATTAAGACGACGTATTGCATTTGAAAGTTCGTTTGATAAACGTTTGTTTTCAACATTAAGGACTCGTCCGAAGCACATTATCGGTGTTCTCAACATTTACCACAGAACATTGACCGTGAGATATTATCAAATGCATATGACAAAGAATTCAATAACACAACATTTTGAACATCGGCCACGGATAACATCTTCCAAGAGTCGATCAACATCTTTTCTCAAGAGTTTCTTTTTACGTTTAGGATTAGAAATAGATGTTTCTACGTCGCTTTCGCGTTTTCATGACCCCAAGTTCCTTATGAAAATCCTTTTCCCGGGCAATTGCACAACTTTTCAAGTTTTTAACATTAGGTAAAAGATTTTTCCGAAAAATGTCTCTTTGTTCTCGCGCCAGAGGCGATTGAAAATGTTCAACTTTGATTTCGGATCGATATTCTATCTCATGTTGTAAAATTTTGAGGTCAGCCATGAAAATGTCAAAATATCGAAGAATTTTTCGATTTTCGGGTTGTGAGTTTACTTCACTAATGGAAGGTAAAGGACCATAAGTTTGTGCAAATTTTGGGATTAACAATTAGAAGACTTCGAGTGTTTTGATGATAACCCTTGGTGTGTTTGAAGAATCCGTTGGTGTGACGAAAGTGACCGGTTTTGAATAATTAAAAGGTTTGTTGTAAACAACAGTTTTTAATTTTGATCGACTCTCGTCGTCTGCATCTAATTCCTCTTGACGATGATATTCAACAACATTCATAACAGAATTATCATTTTTATATTGTGCACTTTGGAAACTTGATTTGGTTTGAATGCTTTGGTTGAAAGCTTAGGTTTGTAATCAGCAAGATTCGGTCCATATCCATTTGGATTTGGTTTTAAAGTAAACTTTTCAATGGTTGTGACCGACTCGCCATGTTTGTAAACAACCATTTTAAACTCTTTAAGTTTGTTTTGCAAGCCGATGATTTCTTCAAGATGATCATCTATTCGTTTTGTGAATGCTTTTTGTATGCAGGAACTGTTTTGACAATTTAACAACTTCGGCCTTAGCTTTTTGATTTTCCAAGGTGAGGCGTTAATTTGCTTTTTATGTTCATGTTTGATTGTTCTATTTCGGACAACAAAGCATTCTTGAAGTGGCTAGATCATCGCATCAATCGCTCTTCTAAATATTTTTCGTTTTGATAAGATTTGGCAAAGGCTGCTTCAAAACCGTTTTCACGTTTTCTTGAGTTTTGAAAAAGTTGAGTTGCTTTTGTAAACATTCAAAATCCTTTGTTAACAGTGCATTTTACTTTTCAAGTCACGATTAATGCAACACATTCTTCCACTATGGTTTGTTGGTCTTGTATTAAGCGAGCAAAATCTGGATGAGGCAAAAGTTCAGCGTGTTCAATGTGAGTCACAACATGATCATTATAGATCCTCAAGTATAACCCGCGAGTCAATTTGATTATCAAGGGAAACCGGTTGGTCATCTTGATCGTCAAATATAACTACGTGGTCTAGTTGAAAATCGTCGGAATGAGATGTGGGACGATTTTGAACATTCTCGAGCCTTGCGGATTAGGATGTTGGCGGAGATATGAGATCGAGATAAATATGGTTTGTTCGGGTACACGAGACAAGCCATCGATTGTCATACTTGGGCTGTGTCACTCATGTGTAATGCTTGCTTGCATATTAGCCATCAACATAATTGTTACCGCATTGGCACGCAAGTCCTCCATATCATCATCCGGCATTTGCCATAAAGCTCGTTCTTTGTGCGTGAGAGTTCCACCGACTTCATCCTTAAGAGCCAAAGAAGAGCCTCTTTGAAATAAGCACTGCCCCTAGTCCTTGGCTTTGGGCATGCATTAGCCAGTGTCCCTTCTCATTGCAGTTGTAGCATCGAAGACCATTCAACCCATTTTGAGCATTTCCTGTTCCACCACTTGAGCTCGATTGTTATTCCTACCCACAGCATTAAACCCTTGACCACCGCCCATCTTACGACCATAATCACGATTACGAACTTCAACCGTCCATTGTTCACTGCTTGAGTCCGTGTGTTAGATGAGGAGCGAATCACGATTGTTGGATTTGTTGGTGTAATGGCCAAAAGCATTAGCAATCATCACAAATCCTTGTTGCAATGCTTCGAATGGATCGATTTCCTCGGTCGCTTCGACATATGCTTGAGCATTGTTGTTGTTGTATGGAACCAATTGATTTTGTTGAGGTTGTTGCAGTGAAGGTGTGTTTGAAGCATTTGGTTGAGTTCTTTGGTTGAGAGAATAAGCGTTTTGAGCATATAAGGCAAGTTGTTGTTGATTTTTCGGATGTGTTGGTGGAGCAATTTGAGCACGGAGAATCCTTTCCCGATCAACTTCCTTTTCATGAGGTTTCAAGTAATCGTACAACAATCCGTAGGTAGAATGATGCATGTTCTTAGCTTGACGGAGAAAAATGACATACTTCTCCCATTCGGGACCAAGACTACTTAGGAACTTAGTATTCACTGCAATTCTTGGCATGATGATGTTGTGTTTATCCAAATCATTGATGATGTCTGAAAATCGGTGATGATATGACTCTAGTGTCTCTCGGGTTCAATCATGAAGTGTTCATAAGCCAAGTAAATTTTGGATTCCAAATCTTCGATTGAGTCTGATCCTTCCATAAGAAGGCGAATATGATCCCATTTTTGTGCGATCTTTTGAGCATCAACACTACGAAGAATTGGGTTTGGTAATCCTAAAAGGATGTATTCCATGGCAAGCTCATCGGCTTCATAGTGTAGAAGTTCTTGAGGATTCAAGTCCGCTTGATAGCAATGTTTGTTTGTTCATCTCTTGGTGGAATGGCATTTGGATCTCCGGTACAATGATAGTAGGCATCTCAAATGGACCTTTCAAGATAACCTTCTTTAAGAACTTTCCATGTGGCTTCTTTAGATCACAAAACCTAAAGAACCTTATCACCCATTGATCGTAGTTTCCTGGAGCATTGGAGGTCTATCAAGTGATCGGCCTCATGAATTGATTGTTGGTACGCTTAAAGCTTCACACATCTTTGCAAACCAAGTGGGTTCCTTCATAGTGTTCCTTGATGGATGTTGATTGAATTCATTTGTGTACGGTTGAACTTGAAGACTTGGTGGTGGTTGAACCATTTGAGGTTGTGGATTTGCGGCAAGTTGTGGAGTATGTTGTTGATTAAATTGTTGTTGATAAATTGCTTGTTGTTGATTCCATTCTTGATGTTGTGGACTTAGTTGTTGTTGTCGTTGAGGATAAGTGTAAGGGAAATAGTTAGAGTATGGTGGTTGTGACATGTTGATAAACTTGTGTTGGTAAAATGGATCTTTGTAGTCGAATGAACCTTTGTTGATGAAGTGTCCTTAGGCGTAGAAATCACAATAACCAAGTAGCACTTATGCGTAAAAACACCAAAATTACAGCGTAACAATGAAGAGTTACGTAGGTTTTAGCTACGCGTAAGTAGGATAAAAGCACTAAAGTTATGCGTAGACAAAAGTTAAGCGTAGAAAGTTAGGCGTAGGATTACCTTATCGTGAACCTAAGTTTCAGCGTAAAGTGAATCTTATGCATAGAATTTCTACTGTAAGTAAATATGCTTATCGTAATTTTAGGGTTTTGCTCAAATGATCTTTTACACTTCACATTGCAAAAGATATCCAAAGTCGGCGTATTTTCGGACTTATCCAAGTAAGAAAAAACGGAATAAACCAGGAAAATGAAGATCAAACCAAGGAAAAATCTTACGCGTAATTTTAGGGTTTTGATACACGTAGGATTACTCGTAATTTTGATTTTGCCCAAAGTTGTTTCTAAACCAGTTTTTGTGTGATGAAATAGCTTCAATAACACCAAAATAACACAAAAGTGTGAAACTTGATTATCCAAAGCACTCAAAGCAGGTTATGGTAGAAATACACTACGAATAGAAACTAGTTCAAAACAATGATCCACGCATAAAGTTTGAAACTTTTTGCCAAAAACAAGTATTTTAACACCTTAAAACGTTGAAAGTACAAGAATCTTGGATTAAAAGTGCAAAAAACAAGTTTTTTAAAAAGCTAAAGAATGCGTTAACCTTACGCGTAAGACCCAAAATCAAAACTTCAAAACAAAGCGAGTACACCCAACTATTTGGCGATTGATACCCTTTGTTAGGTCACTAGTTTTACAAACACAAGTTATATAGAAAGAGATGAAGGCGGATGAACAAGCTACACACACAAACACACGTTAACAATAATACGGTTTCAGAAAGAGTGTATGTGAAGAGAATAACTTGAACAACCAACCCTCATATGAGGGTTTACAAGATTATTTATAGGAGGGAAGCTAGGGCAACACTCCTAGTTCCCATCCTTTCTTATGTGGGCTTGGGCCTAAGCTTATGGGCCTTCTACATAAGCTTGACCTTAAACAAACATAAAGGCCATAATAAAGCTACCTATTACATATGAGATATAAATACTTGAAATACTGTTTAGGAGTGATTCCAACAAGACACATATACTATGACCAACGTGTCATTTGACCAACTCCATTATATTACATTGCATTGTTACTTGCTTATTTCCTACGCTTTAATCAAGGACTATATGTCACTAGAGAAAATTTGCACGATTTTAACTTTATATAAGTCAAATAGTGACGTCGACTTATCATTCCCATTTTTACCATAGTTATCTTATTACCCTTTTAACACTTTACCTTCTCCACTTTATTTTAAAGATTTTCGCTAAGTATTATAAGTCACTTAGGGAATCTTAAGTTATTTTGACTTTCGCATGTCAAAATTAACTAATACTTTCACATTTTACTATGGTTATTCCATCATTTCATTAATATTTTTACTATAATTCCTTGTTTCCTCTAATTCTTTATTTAATTTCCTCGTCAAAGACTACAAGTCTCGTAGGAAATTTAAATATTTTAAGTTCATAAGGTCAAACTTTAACTTACATCAACGCATTTACACATAAGGGTGCAAATAAAGGTTAGCATCCATTACTATCATTACTCGCATTTTTTACCACTCCTCAAGGTACATTATAACATCATTACAAATTCTTAATCCTTTCAAGTTCTACTACCAACATCCCAATAGGATGTTTTACATAACATCTCAATAAAAGTCTTTCTAATTTTATTTCCACTTATCTTAGTTCTTGCGACTTCTAACTACTACTAGGCCCTCATTTTCAAGTCTTCTTATTTATTCATGCCATGTCGGGAATACATAAGCCCACTAATTTATACTTCCTCATTTACATTGAAAGGCGTCCCAATCGATGTAAATCAAGAAACATAAACTCATTGTTCTGCGATATACGATTTATTTAATTAAATAAAAACGCGTCCCAATCCATTTAACTAAGGAAATCATAAATCGTCCTACTTATACACTTTCGACATAACATTCACACCTATTCGTTACATATTTTAATACATTTCTCTTTCTCATTTCACATTCATTGTTTGTAAATTAAATATTTCACTTTTAACATTTCTCTATTCTAGCTTGGATCCATCTTACCTTATCATTTGAAGCTTGGTCATCCCAGATGATACCATCATTAACATCATTAATTTGGTCATCTCGAAGGATACCATCATTAACATCATTAGCTTGGTCATCCCGAAGGATACCATCATTAACATGGTCATCCTGAAGGATATCATCATTAACATCATTAGCCTGGTCATCCCGAAGGATACCATCATTAACAGCATTAGCTTGGCCATCCCGAAGGATACCATCATTAACATCATTAGCTCGGCCATCCCAAAAGATGCCATCATTATCCATCATTAACTCATTAGTTACATGATAGCCATCTTTAACCTTTCACATTTAACATTGGATCCAAGCCATTAATATTTTAACGCATACATTATTCCATTCATGCTATTTAGCTAAAGCAAACATCATAGAGTATATGAAACCTGCTTGTCATACTCACACATGTATAATGTGTTTACATTTCTCATTGTAACTTACATTCTTTAACGTGCGTTAACCATTTCCACAACTTTACTCTTACCTCTTTTAGGTTATTCAATTCTTTTTTACATCTAACCTTAGATAGGTTAGTTTGATACCACCTTCATTAACTTACATTTATCCTTTATATACACTTTATACATTAACACGATCTCTTCGTGTTTAGTTAGGCAACATATCCTTACATTCTTAACTCATCTCTTTTAGTTTTTAGCACATTAGCTATACCACTTTCATCTCATCATTACTTTCCATCGTTTCTTTAACCCCATTCTTTACTTTTCGTATTAATAGATGCTTAATAATTAGTGTAAGAACCCCAATTTCATGATACGCAGCGGAATTCAAACTGGGTGTTACTTCATGGCACAACAATCATAACAATAGAAAACGAACTCTAATGGAGTTATTTTAAAAGATTTATCATTTGATTTATATAAATATCAGAGTTTACAAAAATGAGGTCCCAGTAGTTTCACGCTTTACAAAATACATTAAATGGGTTTTTTGAATTATAATAAAATTTATAGTCTTCTTGTGTATCCGTGCTCCTCCGTGCCAACCTCGTACAATATGGACCTGAAATACGTGCTTAAAACTGTCAACACAAAGGTTGAGTGAATTAATAGAGTTTATAGTTAAGTATTTGATCACATAATGTTTGTGTGGGTTACATTGTTATACACCCATAATGTTGAAAACAAAACAGTTATTATTTCACTAAGGTCGTGCAACCAAGGCGTTAACGTGTTCCAAATTTAATTGGTGAAATTGTTGGTACTAGCCCTAATAGGTAAAATTGACGTTTTACCTAATGTTACTCAAATATAGTGCGTTTGTTTGCCTACCCGGTCAACACAAACGGGATTCGTTAATCTCAACAGATCTACTCACAATATTCGCGCCCACTCTCTTTAGTGATTAATGGTTCATGATTAGGGACTTATGTTTGGGAAATGCGGTAACATAGTGCAAATAAAACAATCAGATAAGCATACAGATTGAAATCAATGTGTTCGGTTTAAAATAAAGCATGTATCTCCCCCAAGGGTTTGTAAAACAATTAAGTAATAGAAAGTGGGGCTATGAACTCACGGTAATGATCAGCAGCGGAGTGTAACGATATATTGTATGTCAATAATAGAGTATGGCAAGACCACATTCTTTAACGATTGCCAAAGAAAGCATAGTATTCGTGTTTTAGTATATTGTACGATATAAGTGTACACTTATATGTAGTTTGTTGGCTTATGATGTTGTACACGAATCCTTAAGTTAAAGTATTCCTTAAATGTTGTTTGGCTTATAGCCCTTTTAAAAATAATCTCGTACCATCGTTCGGACAATCAAAATCAAGAGGTGGTGAAGTAGTTTAACATGTCATATGGTTATTTACTTAGTTTGTCAAAGTCTAGTGAACAAGTTTTAAAAACAAGTTTCGGTCATTAGACTTATACTAGCTGTGTGGCTAAGTTATGGTTAAGCAATAATAATCAAGACCATATTAGGGATGTTTCTAACTTAGAAAACCTCAAGACAACAATCTTGACTCAATCTTGGCTTTATATTTGCCTCAAATGATCAATATATCACTTAAAGTTCTCACTAAGGTTGTTTTCTAGTCAACAACAGGTCAGCTTAGTTTTTACAGTTTTTAGGTTTTGTCGTTTATTTTCTGCTTATGTGCACCCGAGTTTTTGTAGAAAAAGTCATTCTGAGCAACTTTTGTGTTTTACACTTTTGCTGATTCGGAACAGAAAAGGGTCAAAATCGTGATTTAAAATCGTGTCAGCAAGCTTTCGTTCCAACACTATATTTTTATCTAGTAAAACTTAACTAGGCATAACTTTTTAAGCACGGGTCATTTTTAAGTGATTCAAAAGCTCAAGTTCATATTTTTATATTCTCTAACAGATTCTTAAGCTTATTCAAGTCTAAGTTCCAAAGTTTACCTATATCAATGGTCTAACTACATGTATATACTTATATTTCATTGCAGAAAGTTTGGCTGCACATTTAGTCATACCAAAACGACCATAAGTTGAGTTCTACAACTTGTTTTGACACCCGGATTTCGTAAAACTTTAAGTTTAGGTCTTGGGTACATTTCATAAAACTGAGTCGACTTCTAGAAATGAACAGGACCATAGGCTTTTCCTAAATGAAATCTAGTGTGCAGATTTTGACATGTTTTGCCATTTTGGCTCTCATTTACTCATCGAAAGGAGTTATGAGGTGAGACACCCGGTGAAACGACCATAAGACATAGTTCTAAAACTCTATGTTACTGAATTAACCTCATGGTTTACTGAGATGATCAGTTTAATCAAACTTTGGGACTTTTTCAGAATTCATGTTCATAGAACTTACCTAGGACTTGTTTTAGCTTGTTTTTATGGTCACAACCTCATGTACAACATAAATTTTACATCCAGTTATCGTATTTGCTTTTATGTTATAGTAAAAGTCAAATAGTCAAAAGTCAAAGTCAAGGTCAACTTTAAGAAGTCAAAGGGTAAAATAGTCATTTTACCTTATAAAAAATTACGGGTTGCTACAGTCTCTACCCCGTAAGGGAATTCCGTCGTAGAATTCAGTGTGTGTTAGCTGATGTTGAAGTGTCTAGGAAAATATGGGTTTATGCGCCGAGTTTTAATCTTTGCGTTCTCAAGTTTCTGCTCATAGAATGTGTAATGTACCATTCTAAGTTTTTGGTGGTGGCTTAAGTTTATAATCTAAAGGGTTTTGTTAAAATCTTATAGAGTCCAATATACCTCAAGTTTGGATTTTCCGATTCTCAAAGCGAATCATGTTATTGTATGAGGCTTCCAACAAAATCTTAATTTCTAACATGGAGTTTTTGTTAAATTTTAACGCCTTACATCTATGAAATTTTCATTTATGTCGATTGTGTGCGGCATGCAGCCTAATTTGTGTTTGTATGGTTTCATTAGTTGTTTCGTGTGTAATCTGTAAACACCTTAGTCCGGCAAATGGTTGACTAACACTTTCGTCTATATAGTGCCTTAAATGGAATAGTTTTCTTATTGTTAGAGTAACAGTTATTAATCAAAGGTGTAAAATATTGTTGATGTGAAATGGTTTATAATGATGTGATAATCGTCGTTGTAGGAAAGTCTTGCTAGTGGCAAGTAGTTATCAAAACCATTTCCAAAATTGATCATGTCTTAGGTGGTTTCGAGATGAAGGCTATATCGTATAGTGTTTATGTCTACTAGTGTTTGAAAGAAACCTGATACTGTGAAGTTTTACATACTGACTTATAATGGGGTTTAGATAATAATGTGATAGGTTGACAATTTAGAAGAGTGTAGTGTATGTTTACCATTATTCTTAGGTAAGGATGTCAAGTTTGCTTTAAAATCAAAAGTGAATTTTAAAAGATTATGGCGGAATGATATCCTTGAAACCTAAACACGCTAGTACTTCTAAGAAATGACGAGAAGATTTGATGACTATCCCAAGATTGTAGTTAGGATTATTTCATAAATGAAAACTTTCAAGAATAAAATTAGGTAGTATAAATAAGTGTTAAGATCTCGCTGAGTTGTAAGACCCTATCATGTCTCTAGATCTTTTTAATGAATTATGGTGGTTTATCGAGTTTAAGTAGGAAATTAACCTGAATATAACCCTTGTATAACTATTTTCAGTGTTTGAAAAATTTAAGTCGAACATAATTAGTCAAACTATGTTCCACTGTCCCTAGGTTAAATATAGGTGACTAGACTATATTTAGCCGAGGTTCGATAAATTTTTCAAATACCTAAATTAGGTATACTCGTGATATGTCCATAGTTTTTGAGAAAATATCCACAAAGCAAAGGCGATATCAAATCATTCAGTTGCAAGTCCCGGCCATACAAGAAAATATCCACAAAGCAAAGGTAGATACGTGTGGAAAGGAAGTTTTAAGTAATTCTAAAATAGTTCATATTTGGCTAGAATCACGAACTTTTAACAATGAAGGTTTCAAAATAGGACTTTGATGAATGTAGAGAAAGTTGCTGAACTTCAGCTTTTGTAGAAGATGAATCAGTTTGTCCTTTAGAAATCCCATTTCTTGTATTTCCATTAGGGAAATTGATAGACTGTGACGGGTTTCATGTAAAAAAATATCATATAAGGTTTATAAGATAATTTATAGAGACTTTGTATAACTTACAATGTCTATGAAGTAAATTAGACCATTGTGTAACTCACAAGGTCTGAGAAATGATTGAGAGTTCATTGTGTAACTCACAATGTCTTGAGAAATGATTGAGAGATCATTGTATAACTCACAATGTCTAAGGAATAATTGAGTTAATTGTTTCATTTACAGTGTCTAGGGATGTAATTGAGACCACTTTAGGATTTATAGTGTCTGAGAATGTAATGGAGACCACCGTAGGATTTACAGTGTCTGAGAATGTAGTAGAGACCACTGTAGGATTTACAGTGTCTGAGAGTGTAATAGAGACCACTGTATCTCACAGCGTCTTGAAAAATGAATGAGACCATTGTATCTCACAATGTTTGGGAAGTAGGAAAGACCATTGTAATCAGTTACAATGTCTGGGATAAAGTTTCGTAAGCAAATTGTGAACAATATTTCATTCATTTTCAGGTGCCTTAAACAGTGATACTATGCCGAGCTGCAGCATCCTATGGAAATTCTTCAGGCACTAACTGAAATATACGGTAATGCCAAAAGTGCTTAGGTACTGTAAACTCTAAGTATTATATTAATCACTGGAAGATGACAATTAATATAACCAGGACG
>OU343224.1:286862197-287009868 GCA_910596185.1 Chrysanthemum makinoi | reverse complement strand
CGAGCCCGTTGAGTATTCTATCACGATACCTAACACACGTTAAGAAGTTCCTAACCATAAATGACCATCACTTCTATTAATTATTATCAAGGCTAACATTCTAGTTTGATTGGTTGTCTCTTATCTTAATTGTTATTGATCTAGTATTGCGATAGGTCATCCGTTGTGTAATTAATGCTTGATTAATCTTTGTGAACCTTAGCTTATAGTCACCTAGAGTTATTGTAGGCTAAATATCCAAAGACCACCTTAGTGTTAAGTTTATGAATCCCAGAGATTTCATAGTCATTAACGTTAGGTAACTTCAAAGATTTAGGGAGAAACGCATACCCTACGACCTTATAAAACACAACGCGTTAAGAATAAGGACGTGACAATTCAACCATCAATAGGACGTGACAATTCAGCAGGTAGAATTGGATAGCTAGCAAGGAGTAATACATCATAAGTAAATACGCTTCACGTTCCTGGTAGACCCTTAATTAAGTTAGTACCTTTTGGGATAGTTGACTAGCAACTAATTCCACCCTCCCTTTCAAAACCGAGATATCTTAATTCATAAAATATAAAAATACAAAAATAATCATCCCTCACCTTTAGACGTAAATCGACATACACTTCAGCCAAACGACACAATTCCCCTAGAGAACGATATCAATACCCGTGGCTTACCCTAATACTGCACTACAACGATTAGGTTCACTGCCTAGGGTGTTGAAAAACTTGCTCGGCAAAAAGGAAGTTCCTTTGACCCCGAACGACGCGTGTAGCCTTATCACCAACCATTTGTGCAACTACAAATATATAACCTATGATCTGCATAACTATGTATACAAACCACGGTACCGGAAAACTCCCGCCGCGGAGCGGCGAGTAGCGAACACTTGTTGGAACAATAGGAGTGCTTGATCTTAAAATGAATTTTTGGCCAACATAAGTCAAAATTAAACGAGATTTGGTCATCATTACCCTAATCCAGTATATTTATTAACATTTACGAAAGAAAGCTATAAAAATTTAGGTTAAATTACGTTATATTCTCTCAACCGTTTATTCTTTTCGTTCTTAATGCATTCAATAAAAAATTTGAAGAAAACATGCGATTCTAAGAGCAAGAGTGAACTCTTAAGCCAATAAGTTTTGGTCGGAGGTAAGAAGGCACGTTGAATTAATAAACTAATTCATTATTGTGGTAAGGCCGACTCCAATTTACAATTTGTCTTAGTCTATAGCTTATATTGTACGTTTTCACGGGGTCATTTAATGAATCTTATGATGTATTTAATGCAGAGTCGCTACAATGGTTCAAAAAGGGGCCCTGGTCATGTGCCACAACACATTCACGGTTGTTTCTTTGACAACTCAACCATCAGTTACTTCATAGGTAAGTCAATGTTATTGAAAATGTATAATGCCATTTGAGGATCGATGGCTCAGTCATGTGCCATGATGCATGTAATAATAAATAAGGACCACTTAAAAACACGTCATCAGGACACACTGAATATGATCTTCTAAAAGCACGGGCTATAAGTTCAACAACATATATATCAAACAAGTGCACCAAAAAACATTTAATTTGTACTTTGCTCTTGTTTACCACTTTGTTACATCAATTATAGATATTAACCGTTTCATTCACTTTTAATTACTTTTTAATATATATTTGTTCTACTAAATCCTAAAAATAAAAAACACAAGTCATACCCGTCCATCGGACGGGTTTTGCCACTAGTATATATATATATATATATTGTGTATATATATATATATATATATATATATATATATATATATATATGTATGTATGTTATGAGATTTGAATAAAAAAAAGTGATTAGAACGAAATAGATTGAAAAAATCAAAAATAATATGTTCTTACAATATACCCAATGTGGGTCGAGTGGGTATGAACACCGGACACAAAACTCCAATTGAGCACGATTGAAGATGAATTGAGATAAATTGAGACTTGATTCGGACTCTCTAAACCTCCAATTACAAAACCCCTTTGATCTTTGAAACCATAATTTTTTTGTGCATGAGATAGAAGTTGATGATCACCCTTCTGAGCTTGAATCCTTTTATAGGAGATGATTTAGGTTAGTGAGAGTGACTCATTTGAAAACCCAAAACATGTTTCTTTCTTCTTTGAGCATTCCTTATCTCGAATTAATTCATAGGCGCCACATATATACTCTAGTGCAAAGCTTTATAGGTTAGAAGATGGTGATGGCACAAGGAAAAGGAAGAGGGAACAACAATCTGAAAGAAGGTGAGGCGTGCCTTGGTTTTTTAGAAAAAAGAGGAGACAACAATCTGAGAAAAATATAGGAGGTGGGTGGCGACATTTTGAGATAGGGGTAGGTTAGGAGTATTTTATTTTTGGTTATATTATTGTTATTAACTGTATAGTGTGCACCTTGTAATGTATAATCTGCTCCGTAATGAATAACGTATTCTTATGTAAAATACTTTCCGAGTGTCCATATTTTATAAATTTTATTTTTCCGGAGAAGTTTGACGAGTGAATTAATATGGTATTATTATTATCTTGACATTAGAAAATAAATTTCTTGCCAATTTTATTATGGTTTCGGTATGCGTGTGGTGTCGGGACATCAGAAAACACGGGATGACTTCTCGTTTTTGAGTTATAATGATCAAAAAATAAATAATCCTAAATTTCTGACATAAACGACAAAAAATAATAGCCGGGAAATTTACGGATTGTCACAGAACGACTCTCAAAATTTAGGGACAACGACTCTCATCTTGTAAATGGTAATTGTTGTCATCAAGTGAGAAAGTGTTTACGGACAACGACTCTCATCAAGTAATGGACAATTGCTCTCATCAAGTGAGCCTTTAGGGACAACAGCTCTCATCATGCAAGGGACAGTTACCCTCATAAAGTGAGCCTTTAGGAACAACAGCTCTCATCATGTCAGTGACAATTCCTCTTATCAAATCTGTAAGCATTTGGGACAACGATTCTCATCATGTAAATGGAAATTGCTCTCATCAAGTGAGCATTCGTTTAGGGACAACGACTCTCATCAAGTAACGGACAATTTCTCTCATCAAGTGAGCCTTTAGGGACAAAAACTCTAATCATGTAAGGGACGATTACCCATATAAAGTGTGCCTTTAGGGACAACAGCTATCATCAAGCAAGTGACAATTGCTTTTATCAAGTGAGCAAGCATTTAGCGACAACGACTCTCATCATGTAAATGGCAATTGCTTTCATCAACTGAAAAACTGTTTAGGGACAGCGACTCTAATCCAGTAACGGATAATTGCTCTCATCAAGTATGCCTTTAGGGACATTGGCTCTCATCATGTTAGGTATAATTACCCTTATATAGTGAGCCTTTAGGGTCAATGGCTCTCATCATGTAAGTGGCAATTTCTCTTATCAAGTGTGCAAGCATTTACGAACAACAACTCTCATCATGTAAAGGGCAATTACTCTCATCAAGTGAGAAAGTGTTTAGGGACAACGGCTCTCATCAAGTAACAGAGAATTGGTCTCATCAAGTGAGCCTTTAGGGGACAATGGCTCTCATCATGTAACATACAATTACCCTCATAAAGTGAGCCTTTAGGGACAGTGGCTCTCAACATGTAAGTAGCAATTGCTCTTAACAAGTGTGCAAGCATTTATCAATTAGCGATTGCTCTCATCATGTAAATGGAAATTGCTCTCATCAAGTGAGCAAGCATCTAGGAAACACGACTATCATCAAGTAACAGAGAATTGCTCTTATTAAGTGAGCCATTAGGGACAACGGTTCTCAACATGTAAGGGAAATTATCCTCATGAATTGAGCCTTTAGGGACAACGGCTCTCAGCATGTAAGTGTTAATTGCTCTTATCAAGTGTGCAAGAATTGAGGGACAAAGACTCTCATCATGTATATGGCAATTGCTATCATCAAGTAAGCAAGCATTTAGGAACAATGACTATCATTAAGTAACAGAGAATTGCTCTCATCAACTGAGCCTTTAGGGACAATGACTATCTTCATGCAAGGGACAATTACTCTCATAAAGTGAGCATTTATGGACAACGCCTCTCAACATGTAAGTGACAATTGCTCTCATCATGTGTGCAAGAATTTAAGGACAACGACTCTCATCATGTAAACTGCAACTGCTCGCATCAAGTGAGAAAGCGTTTACAGACAACGACTCTCATCAAGTAACGGAGAATTGCTCTCATCAAGTGAGCCTTTATGGACAACTGCTCTGATCATGTATGGGACAATTTCCCTTATAAAGTGAGCCTTTAGGGACAACGACACTCATCATGTAATTCAGAATGTATCTTATCAAGTCTGCAAGCATTTGGGACAAGGGCTCTCATCATGTAAATGGCAATTGCTCTCATCAAGTGAGCAAGCGTTTAGTGACAACGGATCTCATCAAGTAAGTGAGAATTTCTCTTATCAAGTGTACAACCATTTAGGGTCAACGTCTCTCATCATGTAAACGGAAATTTCTCTCATCAACAGAGCAACCGTTTAGGGAGAGCGACTCTCATCTAGTAACGTACAATTACTCTCATCAAGTAAGCCTTTAGGGACAATGGCTCTCATCATGTAAGGTACAATTACACTTAGAAAGTGTGCCTTTAGGGTCAATGGTTCTCATCATGTAAGTGGCAATTTCTCTTATCATGTGTGCAACCATTTACGAACAACGACTCTCATCATGTAAAGGGCAATTGCTCTAATCAAGTGAGAAAGTGTGATGTTCTACATGTGTACAAGTTTTATATTTATAAAAAACGATTTACCAATTCTACCAATAACACATACGAGCAATTGAACTCCTCCGTTATAGCAAGATTGTGATGGTAAGTCAGGATCGTTCGCAAGGATTTGTGACTTAATCAAGAAAACAAGTATAAAATCTACTAAGGCAATCCAAAATCAAATAACGAAAATTAATATAATGAAATTCAGATAATTAAAAACAACACTTGCTTAAACTAGTTTCATATCTTCGAGTTGTATGATTGTGTTAACATCTTTTTAACATGTTGGTTATGATAATTGGTGGGTGTACAAATCTATTGTTCTTACAAGTTAAACCTTCGTCAAGATCTCAGTTTTTTAAAACTAGCATTAAGTTTAACCAATCAATTCAAGATCAATTCAAGTTTCATAAGTTTACTTTCATAAACTTAAACACAAAAACATCTGTTTGTCTTATCAAATTTTCTTAAGAAATGGTCAATACAAAAGGTAACCGATTATTGACAAAAAGTTACAATTGATTGTAAACAACTAATCTTATGTCCTTTTAGATGTTTCCAATCAATCCAACTTGATAATCAAAAAGCGTTCTTATTACAACCACACTTTAGTTTCTTTGTTTGATCAAGAATAATGGGTAAAAACAATCATCCATAGATAAAATGATTATAACTAGTTGAATAACAATAAGTTTTTTCGACCTTTTACAATTACTAACAACTAGTCAAACTTGATTAACAAATGTTACTAAAAAACTTAAGCACAATTGGATCTTAGAATCAACTTGAAATTCAATTCAAACATGTTAGCACAATCATGAACTAATCATAAGATAATTAACATTGTTTAAGCAAGTGCATTAAGAAACTAGCCACTCATAACAAACATAAACATAAACTCAGAACTTTGAACATTAGGAAACATGATTAAGAGTCTTACAATGATTGTAATAAGATTACAAATGATTGAGTAATGATTCCCAAGGTATTGGTGTTGACTTCTCGGGGGTTTAACCTCCAAATGTTGACTTCTTGGACCTCCAAACTTTCCTGGAATTCTAATGACGAATTTGAGAGCTATGGGAGATGGGTTTGATGAGTAGAGAGTTGTATTGAAGTGTGTGTTCTAAAATGCTCACAAGAGGTCTCTATTTATACTAGTCCCAAGGCCTAGGTTAATAAATGTTGAACTTGGCCTCCAAGGAGCTAGGAAGGGACTAGAATACACCAAGGAAGGACCTAGAAACATTTGGGTGCAATGGGGAATCTTAATGATGAAGAAACAGCAGACCAGGACTCCCCAGCCGATCGGTTCCTTATCCAGCCGAATCGACTACGGGCAGCAACCGATCGGTTGGTCCATCTTCAGTAGTGCTAAATGGCAGTTTTCTAGCCGAATCGGTTGTAGGAGCAACCGATCGGCTGGTCTTCCTGATTAGACAGAACTTGGACTTTTTGCTTGATTCTGGCTTGTGGAACTTGGTTCTTCACTCAAACTTGATCCTCTTTGATACTTGGAATGCTGAATCATGCTTGACATGCTTCACTGAAACGGAAATCTTCTTTTATCTAACATTCTTTAACTTTTCTTTCCGTTTCCCTGCACTTGGTTATATATACTAGAAAAACGTCATTTGATGCGATTAAGTACTAAAAACGTATGAATATAACCAAATAACATATACGAAAGCACGAATAACGCTACTGAAAACATGTATAATCTGAGCGTTATCAAATTCCCCCACACTTAAAATTTGCTTGCCCTCAAGCAAATCTAGAATCAAAATAAAACATCCAACTAGTACAACCTTATGATTGAGAAAAGTATAATGCAAATCTACCAAGTACAAGTATAAGATAAGATTCATCAAGTTATCTTTCAAGGATGAAGATTCAAGATGTTTGATAATATCCAATGATTTTCTTGCATGATTAACATTTCAAAACACCTCATGAAAAAGGAAGGAAATATAATTCACTCAATCACTCAATTTTTAGTGGAGTAAGAGGATAAATCAAACTCATTGCTCAGTCATGATTTGATTATTGCCATAAGCTTGTACAAGAAACAAAACTCCACCGACGTGGCATGAGGACCAAGTATAAACATCTAAAGAGGGCTTTTATTCGGGTTAAAATGTTAGGCTTCGGGTAAAGGGTATAGATAAGGCATGGTAATGTTTATGAAATTGCTGTAAAAATAAAAATAAAGTCAAGTATAATACCCATGTTGCTAGCTACCAAACAATTCGCAAACTAGTAAACGATATAGCTACAATTTTTCTTCTTCGAATTTCCACAATTCTTCGCATTGATTTGCCATAAGAATATTCTTCAAACATAGCGCATTGGCTAATACTTATTACATAACTTTTTTTTAAACATAATCCTTCTTCGAAATGGCTCATACGAATGACAAAGTGCGTTCACTCATAATCATCTAGACAGTCCAATCATACCAGGAAACTAGTAACTGACCATTTAGACATTGACAAGGGTTAGGCTAAGGCTTAAAGTGTAAAATATTTTTGTATTTTTCTGGATTTAACAAAAACGAAAAAATTGGCTCGGAGGGTGTAACTAACGGTATCTAGCACTAAAAGTGAGTGCTACAAATGGGTCCATATAGGTGGTTAACTAACCGATGTGGTTATTTAATAAATCATTATATGAAAAATGGAAGGCCATTTGGGTTTAAATCCTAAGGTGCCTCTTTATCACACGAATTCACTTATATCGCACGAATGCGATCTCACTGCGGTCTGGTAATGATTTACAAGAACAAGTTCTAGAATAAATAAAATCACCGGCACACTCATGAAAAGATCTAAGCATAAAAGATGTACGCTTCATATGAAATAGGCTCAAATCCTCACAATTTGGTGAAAGGGTTTATAATGTGTGCTAGCAAATGTTATTGATCCCAAAATGGATTGCAATATTAATCGGAACACATCTCAAATTTTCAAAAATTACCAATTTTACCAGTGGATTGATCCAGTTATTCTAATATATTATCCTAAAAGCGTGAAAATAACTAGATCACAAGGGAAAACAAATTTAAATTTAAGCTTAAAAACTCTAATTTTCCTATTCATCCCCCCACACTTAAGTTGAACATTGTCCTCAATGTGAAAGACGAACTTCAAAGTATAGAAATAGGGAAATACGGATAAAACCATATTTTCCAAATTAGTTTGTCACCTTAAATTCTTTTGATCCAAGCGTCCACTAGAGTAATCATTACCTGCAGAAATCTTATACCAAAAACAAAAGAGTCTTATTAAGGCGTGTCACCCCCTCCCCCCACACTTAAGTTCAACCAAAGGTTTAAACTCTGGGGCGTGACAACATAAAAACAAATTTGAAACACACGTGTTGCCTCCCGAGAAGCGCTTGTTTTATTATCGAGTCTTCAACCTGACACCAAGTTTCCCGAATTCATGTAGCTGCAGTTGCATCTTTTGATTTCTTTAAAATTTCGGGAATATACATTAATTCTTCACCAGTCGCATCAATATCTCTCCAGATGAATTAAATAGTTGGTTTCCAAGGAACACTTGGTGTGATTCTTCCTGGAAAAGGTGCTATGAATGTGATGGTTTCGAATTCAGTCTCAGGCAAAATTGCCTCAATTGAAATTTCATTCAATTGCTCCTTATCGTAGTATAACTTGATTCGGTGGCCATTAACAATAAAACATCCACCTTGCTTGTCATAAAGTTTGACATAACCTGATGGATATCCATGTTTCACGACATAAGGTCCGAACCATTTTGGTTGCAGCTTAGGAGTTTTGAATTTGAATTTCATGTTGAAAAGCAGAACCTTATCTCCGGCTTTGAATTCTTTTCGAATTCGCAACTTCTTGTCATGATAAGCTTTGGTTCTAGCTTTGTACATTTTGGAATTATCATAAGCTTGGAGTCTTAATTCATCGTTGATTTTATTCAATGGTTGACCAAACAAAAATAGAGGAATTCTTCAAGTAGTATCGGCCATTTACCCCACTTCCCTCCACATTTTATCAAGTGGTCATACTAGAGACATAAACAGTCATGAAGAGAATCTTTTAGAAAAAAAAATAGATAATGAATCCTAATTGTTTCAGAGCAACTAGAAAGAGATTCTTTAACCAGAAAGAGTTCATGCAATTTCAAAAATCTCCTTTCTCCAGCTGTTTTGAGATCGGTGTTACAGCTTCTAAGGGCCCAGTAAGCGCGATGTTCAACTTCGAACAACAAATGACAAGTTTTTCCATACAGGAGTCTGTAAGGAGTTGTGCCAATAGGAGTTTTTTAGCCGTCGAAAATGCCTAGAGCATCGTCAAGTTTTTTCAACCACACTGAAGGATTATCCTTCACTATTTTTTTGAGTAATCTTTTCAGAGCTCTGTTAGTGTTTTCAACTTGGCCACTGGTTTGTGGATGATAAGCTGTCGCAAATCGATGATTAACTCCATATATTTTCATGGTTTTCTCCTTTTTTCAGTTACAAAAATGAGTTCCTCGATCGCTTATCAAAGCTTTGGGTATTCCATAACGAGCGAAAAGCTTTTTGAGAAAATTAACGACAACACTAGCATCGTTTGTTGGTAAAGCTTCGGCTTCTGCCCATTTGGACACATAATCAATAACAACGAGAATGTATTCGTATTTGTGGGATTTAGGAAATGGTCCCATGAAATTGATTCCCAAATAACGAATATTTCACACATTTGAATGCTTTTTAATGGCATTTCGTCTTGGCGGGAAAGGTTACCGGATCTTTGGCAAGCATCACAGTTTTGGAAAAGTGTATGTGTCTCGTTGAATATTGCCGGCCAATAGAATCCAGCATCAAAAACTTTTTTAGCTGTAGTGGAAGGACCATAGTGTCCCCCAGTAGGGCCATGATGACATTCATCAAGAATTTTTCGGGTTTCTGCACCAGAGACACATCTTCGGATCATTCCATCGGGACACATTTTGAAAAGATAGGGATCTTCCCAATAGTAGTGTTTAAGTTTCGAAAAGAATTTTCTCTGTTGTGCGTGAGTCATTCCTTTTCTAAGAATTCTTTCGACGGGATAGTTCGCAAAGTCAGCAAACCAAGGATCTTCATTTTCATCAACCGCCATGAGGGTTTCATCAGGGAAGTAATCATCGATTTCTTCTTCCTTTAACTCCTCTAGATCGGGGTTTTCAAGATGTGATAAATGATCAACGGCTAGATTCTCTGCTCCTTTCTTATCTTTGATCTCGATGTCAAATTCTTGGAGTACCAGAATCCATCAGATAAGAAGCGGCTTTGCATCTTGCTTGGTAAACAGATATTTGAGTGTCGAATGATCGGTGAACGCGATTGTTTTCGAAAGCACGAGGTAAGATCTGAATTTGTTGAACGCGAAAACTACAGCCAGTAATTCTTTTTCTGTAACCGTATAATTTTGCTGAGCACTATTTAGTGTCTTCATAGCAAAATATATGGGCCGAAAGTGTTTTCCTTCTTGTTGGCCTAAAACAGCTCCAACAGCAAAATCGCTTGCATCGCACATGAGCTCAAATGGTAGTGACCAATCAGGTGAAACCATAATGGGTGCACTAGTCAGTTGTGATTTCAATGTTTCGAATGCTTTCATGCAATATGCACTGAATTCAAAAACAGAGTATTTCTAAAGAAGTTTTGTCATAGGACGAGATATTTTTGAAAAATCCTTAGTAAAACGGCGGTAAAAACCGGCATGTCCTAAAAAACTTCTAACGGCTTTAACATTAGTAGGAGGTGGCAGCTTCGTGATGACGTCAATTTTTTCTTTATCTACTTCCATGCCTGCACTGGATATCTTGTGACCAAGCACAATTCCTTCAGTCACCATAAAGTGACATTTCTCTCAGTTAAGGACAAGATGTGCAGCTTCGCATCTTTCGAGCATTTTATTAAAATTGAGAAGACAAGCTTCGAATGAGTTTACAAAAACTGAAAAGTCATCCATGAAAACTTCCATGGAGGTTTAAAGCATGTCTTGGAATATGGCTATCGTACACCTTTGAAAAGTTTCAGGTGCATTACAAAGACCAAAAGGCATACGCCGATAAGCATAAGTTCCAAAAGGTCAAGTAAAGGTGGTCTTTTCTTGATCATTCGGATCAATCGGAATTTGAAAATATCCTGAAAATCCATCGAGGAAACAAAAGAATTTGTTCCCTGCTAGTCTTTCGATCATTTGATCCATGAAAGGAAGAGGGAAATGATCTTTCCTGGTGGATTTGTTCAATTTCTGATAATCGATACAAACGCGCCATCCAGTGATAGTTCTTGTAGGAACTAGTTCATTCCGTTTGTTAGTCACAACCGTCATTCCTCCTTTCTTAGGGGCACAGTGAACCGGACTTACCCAAGGACTGTCCTCGATGGGGTAAATGATACCAGTATCAAGAAGTTTGATGATTTCCTTTTTGACAACTTCTTTCATGTTAGGATTGAGTCTACATTGTCTTTCCACAACAGGTTTAATCCCTTCTTCGAAATTGATTTTGTGTTTGCAGAAATTGGGTCTAATTCCTGGGATATCAAAAGTTTTCCAAGCGAAAGCTCTTTTATGATTTTTGAGAAGAGAAACCAAACTTTCCTTCTCCTCATCTTTGAGTAATAAAGATATGACTACCGGAAGAAGTGAGTTTTCCTCCAGATAAGCATACTCAAGATGATCAGGGAGTAGTTTTAGGACGAGATCTGTTGGTGGTTCTTGAAGAGAAGATTTTATCCTTATCTCGTCATCGAAAGTTATTTCTTCAACATTATCCTTTTCCATTTCTTCCTCCTCAGTTATATAGCCTTTCAAATCTACTTCCATAAAATCAGCAAACTCTTTATCAAAGTCTGTCTCATTAATTTTTTCTGAAGTAGTCATGAATGACTTAGAATTGTTATGTAATGCATCCAATTCTTCGTCTGTGACTTCATCGGTAACATCAATGTTGAAAAAAGTGTCATCACTGGAACGTGGATATCGCATTGCTTTGTCGATTAAAAAGGTAATTTGATCTTCTCCAACTCCAAGGTTGAGTTCTTTACCTTTGACTTTGATGATTGCATCAACGGTGTTTAGGAAAGGTCTTCCTAAGATGAGAGGGACTTTACTGTCTTCTTCCATTTCTAGGATCACAAAATCCAAAGGAAAAATGAAATTACCAACTTGAACGAGCATATTCTCGGCACTTCCAACAGGATATTGATAAGAATGATTGGCTAATCGAATGCTCATCTTTGTCGGTTTTAGGCTGTTGATGGATAATTTGGAATACATTGAATAAGGCATCAAATTGATACTTGCGCCAAGGTCATCTAGAGCATCGCATTGGATATTATTCCCAAAAGTGCGTTGAATCAGAAAGCTCCCAGGATCTCCGAGCTTTGGTGGAATTTTGTTTTGAACAATGGCTGACATTCCTCGTTAAGGAAGGTAGCGGATATTTGCTCTAACTTGCTCTTGTTGTTAAGAAGTTCCTTCAAAAATTTCCCATAATTGGGCATTCCGGCTAAGACATCAACGAGGGGAACATTGAGTCTAACCTCTTTGATTATTTCAATGAACTTCTTATATCGGTTAAGACATCAACTCGATTGGTGAGACGGTTTTCTTTTTGGCGGGTTGGGTTGGGTTGGGTTGGTTTCCTCAACTTCATCTTCACTATCTTGGGTGATAGGAACATTATCGTTAGGATTTGGTGGTGGATCATATGAGAGACCACTTCTTGTGAATACAGCATTGATATGCTCATTTCTTGTTTGTAGTGGACGATAAGTTTTATCGTTCGATGGTTTTGGGTTGGATTGGGTGTTACTAGGTAACGAACCAGATGGTCGAGAAGAAAGTTAGACAGAAAATCTACCGAATTTGTTTTCAAGGTCCTGGATAGAAGCTTGATGATTTTTCTGTCCTTGCTCAACTTTGGTCTTGAGATTGAAAAATTGATTTTTGATAAAATCATTTGTTGATTTTTGAGCAGCCACGAATTCTCTCATGTTTTTTTCGAATTCTGATTCTTCCAACTTTTTGTCAGAGTTTTGATAGTCTGTTCGAGGTTGAGAATCATGATTTTTATCCCTTTGTTGGCGGTCTTGCCAATTTTCAGAATTTCTACCGTAATATTACCACGATATCCTCCTCCACGGTATCCTCCTTGAACATAATTAGCTTCTCCTTCGTTGGATCCACCCATGGGTTTATCGTCGCACTCCGACGATGGGTGATTTCCTCCATAATTGTTACATCCATCTCGCATTTCTTTCATTTCTCCTTTGAGATCTTTGTATTGCGAGTCAATTTTGGAAGTCAAGGCTTCCATTTTCTCCATGAGTTTCGAGGTATGGGAATTTTTGACGAAAGTAGCAGTTTTCCAAAGAGGTTTGGTTTTGGAATCTTTGGACCAATCTAGTTTAAGAAGTACTCGATCTTCGAGTAATTGATATGCTTCGTTAGGAGTCTTATCAAGAAAAATTCCTCCGGCATCAATAATACCTTGAGAAATTTCGTCTAGTCCATGGTAAAAGATTTGGATAATGGTTCCTTTGGGTAGACCATGTCCATGACAACTACGAAGTAACTCTTTCATCCAAAGCCAAGCTTCGACAAGTGATTCATTGGGGATTTGTGTGAAACACGAATTTCTCCCATTATTTGATCAAACATTGTAGGTGAAAAGAATGGGCTTACAAAAGCTTGCCTCATCTCCTCCCAAGTATTGATAATTCCTAGGGTTAATTCATTTTACCATACTTTTGCATCTCCGGCGAGTGATGATGGAAAAAGTTTTAGCTTGATGGCATTGACATCGGTGTCGCCATATCAGAACATGCCGCAGATTTCGATGAATTCAGTAATGTGCTTATACGGATCGGCCCGCGCACGACCGTCGAATTGACGGTCTTTGATCTTAGAAAGATGATGACCCTTCATGGTGAAGTTGTCACCTAGGTTGACCGCAACAATATCACTCCCGGGAGTGGGTGCTATGGCTCGATTGGTTCCCCACATTGGCTGATCGACGACCATGGGAAAAGGTAAATTGGTGAATGGGTTATAAATGACTTTAGCTTCCAAAATGTTATCAAATGGTGGGTTTGGTACTCTAGGTACACGGTTTTCTATTGGGACAAAAGGTGTTCTTCTTCTTCTTCTTCAGATAAAACGTTCGGGGTTGGTAAGAGGTGGGATTGGTTCTACTCTAGCTGCACGAGTGTTCATGCAATTACATAGAGAATCCATGCAACATCTAAGCAAGCGAGCAAATAAGGAAAAAATATTTTCAGACGGAACTGAAGAACCAGATCGGTTGCGAAGGGCAACCGATCGGTTGGATGCATGACCGACCAGTTAAAGTCTCGTAAATATATATATATATATATATATATATATATATATATATATATATATATATATATATATATATATATATATATATATATATATATATATATATATATATATATATATATATATATATATAGTTTGGGTTATTATGAAAAGTTTCTTAGAATGAAAAGAATGAGAAGGCATGTGGAGGTGACATGTGTCACCTTTGCCACATCATCATGCCACATCATACCCCACCCCCCATCCACCACGAAGAAAAAAAATTTTCCCGCCAAAAAAAATTATTTTTTGGGGCAAAAAATTTATTTTTTTCCTAAAAATTTCCGCCAAATTTTTTCTGCATCACAGTTATAAAGTTCTGCATCACAAATCATAATTTTAGTGCATTAGGTTATAAATTACTGCATCAAGTTATAAATTCTGCATCACAGTTATAAAGTTACTGCATCACAGTTATAAAGTTACTGCATCACAATCATGATTTTAGTGCATTAATGTTATAACATTGATTTTAGTGCATCATAGTTGATGCACTTAACTATTAACTATGATGCAGTAACTTATAATAAAGATGCACCAAGACTTATTAGTGCATTAAGGTTATATGTTACTGCGTCACAATTATGATTTTAGTGCATTAAGGTTATAAATTACTGCATCACAGTTATAAAGTTATTGCATCACAATCATGATTTTAGTGCATTTAAAGTTATAACCTTGATTTTAGTGCATCATAGTTGATGCACTGAACTATTAACTTATAATAATGATGCACCAAAACTTATTAGTGCATTAAGGTTATAAGTTACTGCATCACGTTATAAATTTTGCATCATAAGCATGATTTTAATGCATTAAGGTTATAAATTACTGCATCACAATTATAATTGTGATGCGTACTACTAACTGTGATGCAGATAAAAATTTGGCGGAAAATTTTTGGCGAAATTTTTTGCCCAAAAAATTTTTTAGCGGGGAAAATTTTTTTTTTGGGGGGTGGGTGGGTGGGTGGGGGGGTGGGGCACATGTCACATGACATGGCATGGTGATGTAGCAAAGGTGACACATGTCACCTCCACATGCCTTCTCATTCTTTTCATTATAAGAAACTTTTCATTTTAACCCTACCCTATATATATATATATATATATATATATATATATATATATTTGGAATGGATCGACTGACGTAGATTTTTAAAACTTGTTGAAACACAATCAAAATCCCCGGCAGCGACGCCAAAAACTTGATGTGCTACGTGTGTACAAGTTTAAATTTGTAAAAGACGATTTACTAATTCTACCAATAACACATATAAGCAAGTGCACTCGTCCGTTATAGCAAGATTTGTTAGTGAATCAAGAAAACAAGTATAAAATCTACTAAGGCATTCCAAAGGCAAATAAAAAAATTAATATAATGAAATTCAGATGATTAAAAAGTAAACTTGCTTAAACTAGTTTCTTATCTTCGAGTAGTATGATTGTGTTAACCTCTTCTTAACATGTTGGTTATGATAATTAGTGGGTGTACTAATCTATTGTTCTTACAAGTTAAACCTTCGTTAAGATCTCAGTTTATAAAAAAAAACATTAATTTTAACTAATCAATTCAAGATCAATACAAGTTTCATAAGTTTACTTTCAAAAACTTAAACACAAAAAAATCCATTTGTGTTATCAAATTTGCGTAAGAAATGGTCAATACAAAAGGTAACCGATTATAGACAAGAGGTCACAATTGATTGTAAACAACTAATCTTACGTCCGTATAGATGTTTCCAATCAATCCAACTTGATAATCAAAAAGCGTTCTTATTACAACCACTGAATCTTGATTAACAAATGAAACTTGATTACTAATAACTAGTCAAACTTGATTAACAAATGTCACAATGAAACTTAAGCACAATTGAATCTTAGCATCAACCTGAAATTGAATTAAAACATGTTAACACAATCATGAACTAATCATAAGATAATTAACATTGTTTAAGCAAGTGCATTAAGAAACTAGCCACTCATAGCAAACATAAACATTAACTCAGAACTTTGAACATTAGGAAACATGATTAAGAGTCTTACAATGATTGTAATAAGATTACAAATGATTGAGTAACAATTCCCAAATTATTGGTGTTGACTTCTCAAGGGTTTGACCTCCAAATGTTGACTACTTGGACCTCTAAACATTCCTGGAATTCTAATGACAAATTTGAGAAGTATGAGAGATGGGTTTGATGAGTAAAGAGTTGTATTGAAGTGTGTGTTCTCAAATTCTCACAAGAGGTCTCTATTTATACTAGTCCCAAGGCCTAGGGTAATAAATGTTGAAATGGCCTCCAAGGAGCTAGGAAGGGACTAGAATACACCAACGAAGGACCTAGAAACTTTTGGATGCAATGGGGAATCTTAATGATGAAAAATTGCAGACCTGGCCTCCCCAGCCGATAGGTTCCTTGTCCAGCCGATCGGCTGGTCACTTTGACACCCACCAAGCCGAATCGGCTGGTCCATCTTTAGCAGTGCTAAATGGAAATTTTCCAGCCGAATCGGTTTGTAGGAGCAACCGATCGGCTGGTCTTCCTGAATAGACGGAACTCGTACTTTTTGCTTGATTCTGGCTCGTGGAACTTGGTTCTTCACTCAAAGTTGATCCTCTTCGATACTTGGAATGCTGAATCGTGCTTGACATGCTTCACTGAAATGGAAATCTTATTTTATCTAACATTCTTTAACTTTTCCTTCTGTTTCCCTGCACTTGGTTATATATACTAGAAAAACATCATTTGATGCGATTAAGTACTAAAAACATAAAAACATGTACAATCTGAGGGTTATCAAAGTGTTAAGGGACAACGGCTCTCTTCAAGTAACAGAGAATTGCTCTCATCAAGTGAGCCTTTGGGACAACTCATGATGTAACAAACATTTACCCTCATAAAGTGATCCTTTAGGGACAACGGCTCTCATCATAAGTGACAATTGCTCTTATCAAGTGTGCAAGCCTTTAGGAACAACGACTCTCTTCATGTAAAGGTCAATTTCTCTCATCAAGTGGGAAAGTGTTTAGGGACAATGGTTCTCATCAAGTAATAGAGAATTACTCTCATCAAGTGAGCCTTTATGGACAAAGGTTCTAATCATGTAAGGGACAATTACCCCATCAAGTGAGACTTTAGGGACAACGTCTCTCATCATGTAAGTAAGAATTTATCTTATCAAGTGTACAAGCATTTAGGGACAATGTCTCTCATCATGTAAAGGGCAATTGCTCTTATCAACTAAGCAACCATTTTGGGATAGCGACTATCATCCAGTAATGGACAAATGGTCACATCAAGTAAGCCTTTAGGGACAACGGCTCGCAACATGTAAGGTACGATTACCCTTATAAATTAAGCCTTTAGGGTCAATGGCTCTCATCGTGTATAAGGCAACTGCGCTTATCAAGGGTGCACGCACTTACGAACAAAGACTCTCATCATGTAAAGGGCAATTGCTCTCAATAAGTGAGAAAGTGTTTAGGGACATTGGCTCTCATTAAGTAACATAGAATTTCTCTCATCAAGTGAGCCTTTAGGGACAACGGTTCTCATCATGTAACAGACAATTACCCTCATAAAGTGAGCCTTTTGGAACAATGGCTCTCAGCATGTAAGTAGCAATTGCTCTCATCAAGCGTGCAAGAATTTAGGGACAACGAGTCTCATCATGTAAACGGCAATAACTCTCATCAAGTGAGCATGCATCTAGGAACAACGATTATCATAATGTAACAGAGAATTCCTCTCATCAAGTGAGTCTTTAAGGATAACGACTCTCAACATGTAAGGGATAATTACCATAATAAAGTGAGCATTTAGGGACAACTCCTCTCAACATGTAAGTGACAATTGTTCTTATCCAGTTTGCAAGCATTTTGGGACAACGACTCTCAACATGCAAATGGCAATTGCTCTCATCAAGTGAACAAGCATTTAGGGACAACGACTCTCATCAAGTAATTGAGAATTGCTCTCATCAAGTGAGCCTCTAGGGACAACAACTATCATCATGTAAGGGACAATTTCCCTCATAAAGTTTGCCTTTAGGGAAAATGGCTCTCATCATGTAAGTGACAATTGCTCTTATCAAGTCTGCAAGCATTTGGGACAATGGCTCTCATCATGTAAATGGCAATTGCTCTCATCAAGTGCGCATTCGTTTACGGACAACGACTCTCATCAAGTGAAACCTTTAGGGACAAAAACTCTCATCATGCAAGGGACGATTACCGATACAAAGTGTGCCTTTAGGGACAATAGATGTCATCAAGCAAGTGACAATTTCTTTTATCAAGTGAGCAAGCATTTAGGGACAACAGCTCTCATCATGTAAATGGCAATTGCTCTCATCAAGTGAGCAAGCGTTTAGGGACAGCGACTCTGATCAAGTAACGGACAAATGCTCTTATCAAGTGAGCCTTTTGTCATAATGGCTGTCATCATGTGAACGGAAATTGCAAGTGTTTATGGACAATAGCTCACATCAAGTAGCGGAAAATTGCTCTAATCAAGTGAGCCTTTAGGGACAAAGGCTCTCATAATGTAAGGGACAATTACCCTCATAAAGTGAGCCTTTAGGGACAATGGCTCTCATCATATAAGTGACAATTGCTCTTATCAAGTGTGAAAACATTTAGGAACAACGGATCTCATCATGTAAAGGATAATTGCTCTCATCAACTGAGCAACTGTTTAGGATCAGTGACTCTTATCTAGTAACAGACAATTGCTCTCATAATGTAAGGTACAGTTACCCTTATAAAGTGAGCCTTTAGGGTCAATTTCTCTCAACATGTAAGTGGCAATCGCTCTTATCAAGTGTGCAAGCATTTACCAACAACGGCTCTCATCATGTAAAGGGCAATTGCTCTCATCAAGTGGGAAAGTGTTTAGGGACAACAACTCTCATCAAGTAACACATAATTGCTCTTCTCAAGTGTGCAAGCATTTAGAGACAACCACTCTCATCATGTAAATGGCAATTGCTCTCGTCGTGTGAGCAAGTGCCTAGGAACAACGACTATCATCAAGTAACAAAGAATTGCTGTCATCAAGTGAGCAAGCGTTTAGTGACATCAGCTCTCATCAAGTAACGAACAATTGCTCTCATCAAGTAAGCCTTTAGGGACAATGGCTCTCATCAAGTGAAGGGAAATTGAAAGTGTTTATGGACAACAGCTCTCGTCAAGTAACGGAAAATTTGTCTAATCAAGTGAGCCTTTAGGGACAAAGGCTCTCATAACGTAAAGGACAATTACCCTCATAAAGTGAGCCTTTAGGGACAACGGCTCTCACCATATAAGTGACAATTGCTCTTATCAAGTGATAATTACCCTCATCATGTAAAGGGTAATTGCTCTTATCAACTGAGAAACTGTTTACGATCAGCGACTCTCATCCAGTAACAGACAATTGCTCTCATTAAGAAAGCCTTTATGGAAAATGGCTCTCATCATGTAAGGTAAAATTACCCTTATAAAGTGAGCCTTTAGGGATAATTCCTGTCATGATGTGAGTGGCAATTGCTCTTATCAAGTGTGTAAGCATTTACGAACAACGGCTCTCATCATGTAAAGGGAAAATGTTCTGATCAAGTGAGAAAGTGTTTAAAGACAACGGTTCTCATCATGTGACATTAGAATTTCTCCCATCAAGTGAGACTTTAGGGGCAATGGCTCTCATAATCTAATGGACAATTACCCTCATAAAGTGAGCCTTTAGGGACAACGGCTCTTAACATCTAAGGAGAAATTGCTCTTATCAAGTGTGCAAGCATTTAGGGACAACGACTCTCACTGTGTAAATGGAAATTGCTCTCATCATGTGAGCAAGTGTCTAGGAACAACGACTATCATCAAGTAATAGAGAATTGCTCTCATCAAGTGAGACTTTAGGGAAAACGACAATCAATAAGTAAGAGACAATTACCCTCATAAAGTGAGCCTTTAGGGACAACGGCTCTCATCATGTAAAGGGCAATTGCTCTCATCAAGTGGGAAAGTGTTTAGGGACAACAACTCTCATCAAGTAACACATAATTGCTCTTTTTAAGTGTGCAAGAATTTAGAGACAACCACTCTCATCATGTAAATGGCAATTGCTCTCGTCGTGTGAGCAAGTGCCTAGGAACAACGACTATCATCAAGTAACAGAGAATTGCTGTCATCAAGTGAGCAAGCGTTTAGCGACATCAGCTCTCATCAAGTAACGGACAATTGCTCTCATCAAGTAAGCCTTTAGGGACAATGGCTCTCTTCAAGTGAAGGGAAATTGAAAGTGTTTATGGACAACAGCTCTCGTCAAGTAACAAAAATTTGTCTAATCAAGTGAGCCTTTAGGGACAAAGGCTCTCATAATGTAAAGGACAATTACCATCATAAAGTGAGCCTTTAGGGACAACGGCTCTCACCATATAAGTGACAATTGCTCTTATCAAGTGATAATTACCCTCATCATGTAAAGGGTAATTGCTCTTATCAACTGAGAAACCGTTTAGGATCAGCGACTCTCATCCAGTAACAAACAATTGCTCTCATTAAGAAAGCCTTTATGGAAAATGGCTCTCATCATGTAAGGTAAAATTACCCTTATAAAGTGAGCCTTTAGGGATAATTCCTGTCATGATGTGAGTGGCAATTGCTCTTATCAAGTGTGTAAGCATTTACGAACAACGGCTCTCATCATGTAAAGGGAAAATGTTCTGATCAAGTGAGAAAGTGTTTAAAGACAACGGCTCTCATCATGTTACATTAGAATTTCTCGCATCAAGTGAGACTTTAGGGGCAATGGCTCTCATAATCTAACGGACAATTACCCTCATAAAGTGAGCCTTTAGGGACAACGGCTCTTAACATCTAAGGAGAAATTGCTCTTATCAAGTGTGCAAGCATTTAGGGACAACGACTCTCACCGTGTAAATGGAAATTGCTCTCATCATTTGAGCAAGTGTCTAGGAACAACGACTATCATCAAGTAATAGAGAATTGCTCTCATCAAGTGAGACTTTAGGGAAAACGACAATCAATAAGTAAGAGACAATTACCCTCATAAAGTGAGCCTTTAGGGACAACGGCTCTCAACATGTAAGTCACAATTGCTTTTATAAAGTGTGCAAGCATTTAGGGACAACGACTCACATCATGTAAATGGCAATTGCTCTCATCAAGTGAGAAAGAGTTTAGGAACAATGACTATCATCAAGTAACAGAGAATTGCGCTCATCAACAGAGCCTTTAGGGACAACGGCTCTCATCACGTAAGGGTCAATTACCCTCATAAAGTGAGACTTTAGGGACAACGCCTCTAAACTTGTAAGTGACAATTGCTGTTATCAAGTGTGCAAGAATTTAGGGACAATGACTCTCATCATGTAAATGGCAATTTCTCTCATCAAGTAAGAAAGCGTATACAGACAACGAAACTCATCAACTAACGGACAATTGCTCTCATCAAGTGAGCCTTTATGGACAACTGCTCTTATCATCTAAGGGACAATTGCCCTTATAAACTGAGCCTTTTGGGACAACGACACTCATCATGTAAGTGACAATTGCTCTTATCAAGTCTGCAAGCATTTGGGACAACGTCTATCATCAAGTAAATGGAAATTGCTCTCATCAAGTGAGCAAGTGTTTAGTGAAAACATCTTTCATCTAGTAAAAGAGAATTATTCTCATCAAGTGAGCCTTTAAGGACAACAGCTCTCATCATCTAAGGGACAATTACCCCATCAAGTGAGCCTTTAGGGACAACGAATCTCATCATTTAAGTGAGAATTTCTCTTATCAAGTGTACAAGCATTTAGGGTTAATGTATCTTATCATGTAAAGGGCAATTGCGCTCATCAACTGAGCAACCGTTTAGGGACAGCGACTCTCATCCAGTAACGGACAATTACCCTCATCAGGTAAGCCTTTAGGGACAATGGCTCTCATCATGTAAGGTACAGTTACCCTTATAAAGTGTGCCATTAGGGTCAATGGCTCTCATCATGTATGTGGTAATTTATTTTATCATGTGGGCTAGCATTTACGAACAATGACTCTCATCATGTAAAGGGCAATTGCTCTCATCAATTAAGAAAGATTTTAGGTAGAACGACTTTTATCAAGTAACAGAAAATTGCTCTCATCAAGTGAGCTGTTAGGGACAACGACTCTCATCATGAAATTGACAATTACCCTCATAAAGTGAGCCTTTAGGGACAACGGCTCTCAGCATGTAAGTAGCAATTGCTCTTATCAAGTGTGCAAGCATTTAGGGACAACGACTCTCATCAAGTAAATGGCACTTGCTCTCATCAGGTGAGCAACCGTCTATGAACAACGATTATCATCAAGTAACAGAGAATTTCTCTCATCAAGTGAGCCTTTAAGGACACGGACTCTCAACATGAAAGGGACAATTACCCTCATAAAGTGAGCCTTTAGGGACAACGGATCTCAACATGTAAGTGAAAATTGCTCTCATTAAGTGAGCAAGCATTTAGGGACAATGACTCTCATCAAGTAATTGACAATTACTCTCATCAAGTGAGCCTTTAGGGACAACGACTCTCATCATGTAAGGGTCAATTACCCTCATAAAGTGAGCCTTTAGGGACAATGCCTCTAAACTTGTAAGTGACAATTGCTCTTATCAAGTGTGCAAGAATTTAAGGACAATGACTCTCATCATGTAAATGGAAATTTCTCTCATCAAGTAAGAAAGCGTATACAGACAACGACTCTCATCAACTAACGGACAATTTCTCTCATCAAGTGAGCCTTTATGGACAACTGCTCTAATCATCTAAGGGACAATTGCCCTTATAAATGAGCCTTTTGGGACAACGACACTCATCATGTAAGTGACAATTGCTCTTATCAAGTCTGCAAGCATTTGGGCCAACGGCTATCATCAAGTAAATGGAAATTGCTCTCATCAAGTGAGCAAGCGTTTAGTGAAAACAGCTTTCATCTAGTAAAAGAGAATTATGCTCATCAAGTGAGTCTTTAGGGACAACAGCTCTCATCATGTAAGGGAGAATTACCCCATCAAGTGAGCCTTTAGGGACAACGACTCTCATCATTTAAGTGAGAATTTCTCTTATCAAGTGTACAAGCATTTAGGGTTAATGTCTCTCATCATGTAAAGGGCAATTGCGCTCATCAACTGAGCAACCGTTTAGGGACAAAGACTCTCATCCAGTAACGGACAATTACTCTCATCAAGTAAGCCTTTAGGGACAATGGCTCTCATCATGTAAGGTACAGTTACCCTTATAAAGTGTGCCATTAGGGTCAATGGCTCTTATCATGTAAGTGGCAATTTCTCTTATCATGTGGGCTAGCATTTACAAATAGTGACTCTCATCATGTAAAGGGCAATTGCTCTTATCAATTAAGAATTTTTTTAGGTAGAACGACTCTTATCAAGTAACAGAGAATTGCTCTCATCAAGTGAGCTGTTAGGGACAATGACTCTCATCATGTAATTGACAATTACCCTCATAAAGTGAGCCTTTAGGGACAACGGCTCTCAGCATGTAGGTAGCAATTGCTCTTATCAAGTGTGCAAGCAATTTGGGACAACGACTCTCATCAAGTAAACGGCACTTGCTCTCATCAGGTGAGCAAACGTCTAGGAACAACGATTATCATCAAGGAACAGAGAATTTCTCTCATCAAGTGAGCCTTTAAGGATAAGGACTCTCAACATGAAAGGGACAATTACCCTCATAAAGTGAGCCTTTAGGGACAACGGATCTCAACATGTAAGTGAAAATTTCTCTCATTAAGTGAGTAAGCATTTAGGGACAATGACTCTCATCAAGTAATTGATAATTACTCTCATCAAGTGAGCCTTAGGTACAACGGATCTCATCATGTAAGGGACAATTTCCCTCATAAAGTGAGCCTTTAGGGACAATGGCTCTCATCATGTAAGTGTCAATTTCTCTTATCAAGTCTGCAAGCATTTGGGACAAAGGCTCTCATCATGTAAATCGCAATTGCTCTCATCAAGTAAGCATTCGTTTAGGGACCACAACTCTTATCTTGTAAGGGGATGATTACAAAGATAAAGTGTGCCTTTAGGGACAATGTCTCTCATCAAGCAAGTGAAAATTGCTTTTACCAAGTGATCAAGCTCTTAGGGACAACGGCTCTCATTATGTAAATGGCAATTGCTCTCATCAAGTGAGCAAGCGTTTAGGGACAGCGTCTCTCATCAAGTAACAGACAATTGCTCTCATCAAGTTAGCCTTTAGGGACAATGGCTCTCATCATGTGAAGGTCAATTGCAAGTGTTTATGGACAATAGATCTCATCAAGTAATGGAGAATTGCTCTAATCAAGTGAGCCTTTAGGTACAATGGCTCTCATAATGTAAGGGACAATTACCCTCATAAAGTGAGCCTTTAGGGACAACGGCTCTCATCATATAAGTGACAGTTTCTCTTATCAAGTGTGCAAGCATTTATGTACTATGGCTCTCATCGTGTAAAGGGAAATTGCTCTCACCAAGTGAGAAAGTTCTTAGGGACAACGGCTCTCATTATTACTCCCATCAAGTAAGCCTTTAGGGACAACGGCTCTCATCATGTAAGGCAAAATTACCCCATCAAGTGAGCCCGTAGTGACAACGGCTCTGATCATGTAAGTAAGAATTTCTCTTATCACGTTTACAGGCATTTATGGATAATGTCTCTCAACATGTAAAGGGTAATAACTCTCATCAACTGAGAAACCGTTTAGGGACAGCAACTCTCATCCAGTAACAGAAAATTTCTCTCATCAAGTAAGCCTTTAGGGACAATGGCTCTGATAATGTAGGGTACAATTACCCTTATAAAGTAAGCCTTTAGGGTCAATGGCTCTCATCATGTAAGTGGTAATTGTTCTTATCAAGGGTGCAAGTATTTACGAACAACAGCTCTCATCATGTAAAGGGCAATTGATCTCATCAAGTGAGAAAGTGTTTAGGGGTAACGACTCTCATCAAGTGAGGCTTTAGGGATAACGACTCTCATCATGTAACTAAGAATTTCTCTTATCAAGCATACACGCATTTAGGGTCAATGTCTCTCATCATGTAAAGGGTAACCCATCAACTTAGCAACCGTTCAGGGAGAGTGACTCTCATCCAGTAACGGACAATTGCTCTCATCATGTAAGCCTTTAGGGACAATGGCTCTCATCATGTAAGGTACAACTACCCTTATAAAGTGTGCCATTAGGGTCAATGGCTCTCAGCATGTAAATGGCAATTGCTCTTATCATGTGGGCTAGCATTTACGAACAACGACTCTCATCATGTAAAGGGCAATTTCTCTCATCAAGTGAGAAAGTGTTTAGGGACAACGACTCTCATCAAGTAACGGAGAATTGCTTTCATCAAGTGAGCCTTTAGGGACAATGGCTCTCATCATGTAACGGACAATAACCCTCATAAAGTGAGCCTTAAGGGACAACGGCTCTCTACATGTAAGTAGCAATTGCTCTCATCAAGTGTGCAAGCATTCAGGGACAACGACTCTCATGAAGTAAACGGCAATTGCTCTCATCAAGTGAGCAACTGTCTAGGAACAACGATTATCATCAAGTAACAGAGAATTGCTCTCATCAAGTGAGCATTTAATAATAAGGACTCTCAACATGTAAGGTAAAATTACCCTCATAAAGTGAGCCTTTAGTGCCAACGGATCTCAACATGTAAGTAACAATTGCTCTTATCGAGTGTGCAAGCATTTAGGGAAAATGTCTCTCATCATTTAAATTGCAATTGCTCTCATTAAGTGAGCAAGCGTTTAGGGACAACGACTCTCATCAAGTAATTGAAAATTTCTCTCATCAAGTGAGCCTTTAGGGACAACTGCTCTCATCATGTAATTGACAATTTCTCTTATAAAGTATGCAAGCATTTGGGACAAAGGCTCTCATCATGTAAATGGAAATTGCTCTCATCAAGTGAGCATTCGTTTAGGGACAACGACTCCCATCATGTATCAGAAAATTTCTCTCATCAAGTGAGCCTTTAGGGACAACAACTCTTATCATGTAAAGGACGATTACCCAGGTAAAGTGTACCTTTAGGGACAACGACTCTCATCAAGAAAGTGAAAATTACTTTTATCAAGTGAGCAAGCTCTTAGGGACACCGGCTCTCATCATGTAAATGGAAAATGCTCTCATCAAGTGTGCAAGCATTTAGGGACAGCGGCTCTCATCAAGTAACGGACAATTGCTCTCATCAAGTGTGCCTTTAGGGACAATGGCTCTCATCATGTGAAGGTCAATTGCAATTGTTTATGGACCACTAATCTCGTCAAGTAACGGAGAGTTGGTCTAATCAAGTGAGCCTTTAGGTACAATGGCTCTCATAGTGTAAGGGATAATCACCCTCATAAAGTGAGCCTTTAGGGACAGCGGCTCTCATCATATAAGTGACAATTACTCTTATCAAGTGTTCAAGCATTTAGGAACAACGGCTCTCATCATGTAAAGGGCAATTGCTCTCACCAAGTAAGAAAGTGTTTAGGGACAACGGCTCTCATCAAGTAACAAAGAATTACTCTCATCAAGTAAGCCTTTAGGGACAACGACTCTTATCATGTAAAGGAAAATTACCCCATCAAGTGAGCCCTTAGGGACAACAGCTCTCATCCTGTAAGTTAGAATTTCTCTTATCAAGTTTACAAGCGCTTAGGGACAACGTCTCTCATCTTGTAAAGGGCAATTACTCTCATCAACTGAGCAACGGTTTAGGGACAACGATTCTCATCCAGTAACGAAAAATTGCTCTCATCAAGTAAACCTTTAGGGACAATGGATCTCATCATGTAGGGTACAATTACCCTTATAAAGTGAGCCTTTAGGGTCAATGGCTCTCATCATGTAAGTGGTAATTTCTCTTATCAAGGGTGCAAGTATTTACGAACAACGGCTCTCATCATGTACATGGCAATTTCTCTCATCAAGTGAGAAAGTGTTTAGGTGCAACGAGTCTCATCAAGTGAGCCTTTAGGGACAACGGCTCTCATCATGTAACGGATAATTACCCTCATAAAGTGATCCTTTAAGGAAAACGGCTCTCATCATATAAGTGACAATTGCTCTTATTAAGTGTGCAAGCATTTAGGAACAACAACTCTCATCATGTAAAGGGCAATTTCTCTCATCAATTAAGAAAGTGTTTAGGGGCAACGACTCTCATCAAGTAACAAATAATTGCACTCATCAAGCGATCCTTTAGGGACAACGGCTCTCATTATGTAAGGGACCATTACCCTCATAAGGTGAGCCTTTAGGGAAAACACCTCTCAACATGTAAGTGACAATTGCTCTTATCAAGTGTGCAAGCATTTAGGGACAACGACTCTCATCATGTAAATGGAAATTGCTCTTTTTTTTGTAAAAGCGATTTTTCACCCTGGTAAAATACTATTACACCAAAAAACATTGAAGTACAATAGATGAGGGTGGCTCCCTCAAGTTAGTCCACAAAGGACATTTACACAAAACCACTATAGAAGAATGACACACCATTCTTATAACTAACAAGATCACTTACAACCTACAACAACTATGATAAAATAAAACAATTTCGCTATTCAAGTAAAAACACCTGAATTTTCATAGCCTACGTAGAACTTGCCAATAGTATCACGCACCATGCCCACAAAAAGCCATCCCATGATTGCAATACCACACGTACAGAGCAACTAGGTCACCAAAAGAAACATAATAGGGGGAGAACGTAAGCATCAAGGTGACCAGATAAGCCCACACAAAAAATAATAGATGATCGACACCAAGAATGATAATCAACCCAATGATCAATGATGTGCTATTTCATCCTGCTTTTAATATTTATAAGACTTAGATAACTTAGGATTAACACATACTAACAGGCAGAGAACCCGATAAGATGTAGTAAAGCCTTAGGTAAATCTGAGTATCGTCCCAAGAGAGTTGTGACCTTGAAAGAACTAAGATGATTAGAAATGATATTGATAATATATAGTTGTGATAAGATGGGTATAATTCATCGTTATGTTATTATTCCATACACACAGACACCATAAATTTAGGGTAAAGAGATAGATAAACGAAGCTTAATGAAGAATACAAATATGAATTGATTCTCGATATTAAGGTTCAATATAGTGGTTAATTATCACCAGACTCCTTTGGTCAATTCGTCAGGGCCTATGGTTCTTAGATTCCTCACCATGATGAACAGGTCACCCAGGATCATTCAAAAACCTAATGGCGGTCATTAAGTGCCAAATCTACTAGATCTAGTCTGTGGAAACTCGGCCGTTAGGAACTTAGATTTCCCCTAACCTTTTAAATACCTGCACTTGATAGGTGATCATTTGGTCAGTTCGCACACGAAGAGTGGTTGTACTATGGCTAATTCCTCCCATGCTTCGCAATCTATCAGACTGGGGTCAGTTGGTCATATCTCCTAGCCCTTTAGATACTACCAAGCTTATAATATTACCAAGATTAGCGATCTATGATAAGACTAGAAAATATCTATAAAGAATTAAAGAGAATATCAATAACACTAATGTAAACTTCAATTAATAACATGAATTCATAATATAAGTCCTAGAAAAATATAAAAGGAATTCAAACTCGAATACAATGGAAATCATAGTCGAGAACTTCATTATTCAATGCTCCTAAGCCATGCTTCTTCTTTTGTGTTTGATCTTGCCAAACCCTAGAAGGAGACATGATAAAAACTGGTGAAATCTTCAATTATTTATAGGCTCCGAAACTAGTTACGGTGTAACATTTATTAAGTAGTTACGCCGTAACTCTTCAAATCCTGTGCTTATCCATGATTACGGCGTAACCTGAGCTGGGGGTTACACCGTAGCCTTTTTGAATCATGTGCATTTCTTCATTACGGTGGAACCTGAGCTGATGGTTACGCCGTAGTCTTCATAATTTTGATGTTTATCCGTTGTTACGGCGTAACCTAAGCTGAGGGTTACGCCGTATCTCTTGTCAAGTAAGCTGCATAATGTTCAGTAGCATGTTATGGCGTAATTATATACCATGGTTACGCCGTAATCTTCATAATCATTGTTACGCCGTAACTTCATCACTTGGTTATGCCGTAGTTGAGAGACAACTCATCCTTTGGGCTTTAAAACGTCCAATTATAGCTTCCTTGCATAAAATGGGTCCTGAAATAATATAATAAGGAATAATGATGTTTTCACTAGCATTTTACTCATAATGTGATGATAAAAGGGGGAAATTAATGCTTAGAATATCCGGACTATTTGAAGTTATCAAATATCCCCCCACTTAAACTCTACTTGCCCTCAAGTAGGCCAATTTAGACTGCAAAAGATACATCCCTAAGGAATGCGCAGTTAAGATTTCCATACTAGAATATTTATAAGAGCCGAACACCTCACCAAATCGGAATGAAAACACTCATCCTAATCTAAGTTTTAATTTCGGGGTGATTACTCAATTACACGGACATAGCAAGTAATTTATCATAAGCTTGGCAATTACACACAACTTCACCACTAGAGCTAAGGTTAAGACAAATTTTAGAAAGCAATGTTGGGTGATGGTGATTCAAAGGCTATGGGGTAATGTCATTACTAACGTGTCACGGCGAAGTGGACAAAATCAATGATACATGACCAAATCCATGGCCAACACATCAAGGATTGCTCGCTGCATCACCTAGACACGCTTCACGACAAAAAGGGTAAGGTAAGGCATGGGATATTTTAATGGGAGAAAAGAAAAAGAAAACAAATAGCCTTAGCTTAAAACCGAGTTGCCATCGCCCCACCGTTTATTCGAGGTTTATCTTCATATGATCAATATACATCACGGGAATCCCCCATTATTTTTTCTCGAACTATCTTCCATCCTTTGAATGCGATCGAGAAGTTTATTCTCAATGCCAATTTCATTAATATAGTGCTTACAATATTCTGCGCTTTCCACTGCAATGCAAAAATATATATATATATATATATATATATATATATATTTATTTAACATCAATTAATACACCCCCCACTTGAACTGAGCATAAGTAGATAATTTGGGGGTCTTTAATGATCTTCAATAAGATGTAGATGATTTGGTATGCCTTCCGAAACTTTTATTCAAACCTCGAACTAGGGCGAACAATGACTTCAAGATCAAAAGGTAAGACTACACGGTAGGCTAAGGTGTAAGGGTGTAATGAAAATAAGGGTTAGAAAATGAAAGGATAGGCTCAAAAAGGGTGTAACTAGGGGTATCTTGCACTAAACGAGAGTGCAACAAAAATGGTTAACACGGAGGTCGAAAAGTCAATGTGACTAGTCAATAAACACACAAGTAAACACATAAGGGCTATTTGGGTTTAATCCTAAAACATTTACTTTATTCAAATCTCCTTTTCCAAATGCACCAAGCTAACTTGGTACACTACTCAATATTAGGTAGATTTGGGTAAAATCAGGAAAAGGAAAGGCTAAATCTCACCAATGACAATAAGGGGTATAGTGTGTTCGGCTATATGAAATTCTATATTGGTTAAAAATATGACAAAATTTTTTAAAATGAGCTTAAAATTTTAAAACCAACTAGAAAATTAGGGCAAGTAGGCTAAGTAATCATACACTTCATTTCTAATCCTATCCCCCCAGTTGAAGTGTACAAAGTCCCATTTATATGAAAAAAGGATAAATAAAATAGAAATGAAAAAGAATCGAGAAAGAAATAAACTCCCATCTGAAATGCTTGCCCAAGATGTCTCACTAAAGGTTGAAGGTGGCTCACGAGGTTGCTAATGCGTATCATATCCGTTGACTATGCCTTAAGTATTATGTTGCCAAAAAAATTTTCCTACTGCTTCACAGGTTACGGCGTAACTGACCCAAATGGTTACGCCGTAATTCGCATCACAGAACCAGAACCTGCACATAATTAATAGGGAAAATTTTGTGCCCATGGGTACAATCGATTATCAAGCACACAAATATCATAATTATTTAGTTATTACAGACATATGTTTGAAATTGTTTTAAATTGTTCCAACAAACAGGGGAATCAATCATCCCTGTGAAGATCGTGGTCCATGGAGTGAAACTGAGTTGGGTCGAACGGGGTGCTTGTAGTGCTACCAGGAGTGGGCTCGGCCTGCATAAATGCCACTCCTCCTTGGACGCCAATGTCGGGGATGTCTAGCTGGTATACGTACCCGGGTCCATGACATCTTGGGTGGCTCAAGTGCATGCTCTGGAGAATTTGGCTTGTATGATATGCACTCAAGTTGAAGAAATCCTGCTAGAGTTGCTGCACTTGATCCATTGTACCTGTAAAACCCTCAAATTTGTTACATAGACCATATAAACCCACTCCGAGGCTATCAATTTCCTAGTTAAAGTAGGTAGACATCCCCTCAATCCGTTCATCGATCATTTGTAACCTGTCCTCAACATTAACGTGTGCCCTCCTTCGACCCCTAGGGACACGTTCCTCAACATCCTCTTAGGCACCACCAGCACCACTACCTTCCTCTACTTCTCTCCTCGGGGCATTACCAGCTAACCCAATCACTCCGTACACATCTTCAGTGCAAATCCCGAACTCAACTAGCTTATTTAACCCAATCAAGCTAGTCTCCCTATCACGGGTTACCCAAGCCAATGCCGCATCACTCATCAAATCATAGCTCCTTTCTAACCTCCAAATGAAATGGGACCCCTGAATTGGACTCCTCGTTGTAAACCCCTTAGCACCACCGCCCATGAACCTCGCCAAATAGTGGGGGACATCGAGGTGATTTCCCCCATCCATCCCTTCCATGAGGTACAAATGATCCATGGTCATCTTTTCCTTAGCAGATTTCCTTGCCCTAATAGAGCAAGCAAGGATTCGGTGCACCAAACGGCGAATGGGGTTCCTTACCATTGTGTAGGTTGGTGGGTGCTTCGAATCGTAACCATCCATAACAGAAATCCGGTTGAAATAGGCGGCGGTATCATGATTTTCAGGCCTATGCCTCCAACAAGTGTTATAAAACATTTGGAAGGCTTCCGACTCCATCTTTTCCCAAGTATACAAACCCATTCTTTCGGTAAATTGCTTCAAATTCAAACGCCTTTTCACACCCCCCAACTGGAAAAACAATGAATCCACATTATCATCCTCTATCTCATTTTTGAACTCAACAGTAGCAAGAAACTCCTGAACATATTCCCGAATGACCGGCTCAGTGATACTGAAAAGCCTTATCCAAGCATTTCAAGTGAACTCCCCCTGCGAATATGTGTACTTGATCTTGCCAAATCTCCTCAACTTCCTTCCTCAAGCCCCATTGGCCATACTATCAAACGCCTCGAAATCCAAGGCTTCAGGTTGGCTAATGTCTTTTCTTCTCAACTTCTCGTAATCTTCAAGACATAGTTTCCTAATTCCTTCATCTTGGTATGCTAACAATCTAACCCACTCAGCGGGGTTGGGAACGGGGTTTGCGCCTCCAAAGAAAACAGATATCAGTTAGATGCAGACCTTACTGATGTACTAGTTACGGCGTAACCAACATTACAGGTTACTCCGTAATTAAATTATTCACATAGTTACGGTGTAACTTAACCCATAGGTTACGCCGTAACCTTCCCCAGGAACTCAGCACAACAGATGGTCACAATTAGCAATAGATTACGCCGGAACCATCAATTTTATCCAAGTGGTAAAAAGAATCAATAATTTTTTTAACCTATTAGTGCTGAGGGACCGCTCCTAAAGCACTAGGTTTGTGTTTGACCCAAAACCCTTTTAAATTAAGTCAAAACATCCCAAACGACCCATAATGATAGGAAACGAATCAAAATAACATGGGGAATTCATCATAATTATTAATTAATCAAACCAATAGCAATAAAATAATCAAACAAGCAAGATCCCCAAAATATTAAAATATAAACCCTAATTGAATAATCGAAAGAAACGAATCAAAAATAGTAGTAATAGATCTTACCAGCCATGGTTTGAGTGATGGAATGAAGAAATCTTGATAGAAAATTTTTGAGCGAAAAGTTTACTGTTTTGGTAGGCGGTGAAAAGTGTTTATGTAAAAACCTACTTTCTCATCCATATAAGGTTTTATACTGCCTAGTGGTTACAGCGTAATTAGGAAAATAGTTACGTCATAACTAAATTTTTAGATTAATAATATTTGCTATTGCTTAATGGTTACGTCGTAATCCTTAAACAGATTACGCCGTAACTAAATAATTATATATATTATTATTTTTTTAATTATTTTATGGTTACGTCGTAACTCTTAGCAGAAGTTACGTCGTAACTAATAGCTTCGAATAATAAATGTGTAATATTGCAATACGAGAGATTGAGATACGTACCTAGGTTTGGAAGTGCTCAAATCTCTTATTTAGGTAAATATGATATACCTTAGATTTTCCATTAACTGCTCCCCGGCAGCGGCGCCAAAAAGATGATGTGTTATTTCATCCTGCTTTTAATATTTATTAAACTTAGATAACTTAGGATTAACACATACTAACGGGCAGAGAACCGATCAGATGTAGTAAAACCTTAGGTAAATCTGAGTATCGTCCCAAGAGAGTTGTGACCTTAAAAGAACTAAGATGATTAGAAATGATATTGATAATACATAGGTGTGATAAGATGGGTATAATTCATCGTCATGCTATTATTCCATACACACAGACACCAGAAATTTAGGGTAAAGAGATAGATAAACAGAACTTAATGAAGAATACAAATATGAATTGATTCTCGATATTAAGGTTAAATATAGTGGTTAATTATCACCAGACTCCTTTGGTCACTTCGTCATGGCCTATGGTTCTTAGATTCCTCACCAAGATGAACAGGTCACCCGGGATCATTCGACAACCTAATAGCAGTCATTAAGTGCCATATCTACTAGATCTAGTCTGTGGAAACCCGGCCGTTAGGAACTTAGATTTCCCCTAACCTTTTAAATACCTCCACTTGATAGGTGATCATTTGGTTAGTTCGCACACAAAGAGTGGTTGTACTATGGCCAATTCCTCCCATACTTTGTAATCTATCAGACTCGGGTTAGTTGGTCATATCTCCCAGCCTTTTCAATACTACAAAGCTTATAATATTACCAAGACTAGCGATCTATGATAAGACTAGCAAATTTCTATAAATAATTAAAGATAATATCAATAACACAAATGCAAACTTCAATTAATAACATGAATTCATAGTATAAGTCCTAGAAAAATATAAAAGGAATTCAAACTCGAATATAATGGAAATCGTAAATGAGAACTTCGTTATTCAATGCTCCTAAGCCATGCTTCTTCTTCTGTGTTTGATCTCCCCAAACCCTAGAAGGTTTGGGAAAGGAGAGATGATTAAAACTGGTGAAATCTTCAGTTATTTATAAGCTCCGAAACTAGTTACGGTATAACATTTATTAAGTAGTTACGCCGTAACTCTTAAAATCTTGTGCTTATGCATGATTATGGCGTAACCTGAGCTGGGGGTTACGCCGTAGCCTTTGTGATTCATGTGCATTTCTTCATTATGGTGTAACCTAAGCTGATGGTTACGCCGTAGTCTTCGTAATTTTGATGTTTTTCCGTTGTTACGGCGTAACCTAAGCTGAGGGTTACGCCGTATCTCTTGTCAAGAAAGCTGCATAATGTTAAGTAGCATGTTACGGTGTAATTATATACCATGGTTACGCTGTAATCTTCATAATCATTGTTACGCCGTAACTTCATCACTTGGTTACGCTGTAGTTGAGAGACAACTCATCCTTTGGGCTTGAAAGCGTCCAATTATAGATTACATGCATAAAATGGGTCCTGAAATGAAATAATAAGGAATAAGGATGTTTTCACTAGCATTTTACTCATAATGTGATCAATCAACAGGACTATTTGATGTTATCAATCAACATCAACATCAATACAACCTAGTCCCAAAGATTCATTGGCTTACATAACACCAGATAGCATCATATAACAATATGTTTATAGTGATAGCGAAGAAACAACATCACTATAACCCCTAAACACAACTTCCAATACGAAACAGTTAATGAGCTAACACTAGCTAAAAACTAAGCGTGCATGAGGTAGCAACAAGAAACTGAATCGTAACCAAAACCATGCCAAACCGACACAGCAAACAACGTAAACAAAGGGTCACCAAATGCATCACATCATAATAAGGAGGAAAACCGAGACCCCAAGTCACAAAATAAACCATAATAAAGAAAAAACCAAACACCAAAGTAGCCACAACGCCAAAAAAATCCATACATGCAGCAAGTGTACTGGTCGTCTTCAACTTCTAATAATACTAGTGATATAAATGATCATAGATGGCCAATATATATTCGAATCAAGGCTACAACATGACCAAAAACTAGTAACGTCCAATCAATACCACCACATGCGAGAATAAATCTTCCCTTGCTTAGAGAAATCAAGTAAAATCAAACCCTAAACCCTAGGGTTATACAAGCCGTCATAACAAACAAGAGAGATCAGGAACTACGAATCTGATTACAACCTTGTATGTTAACCGACCAAGGCCGAAAATTACACGACTAACCCGAATAAACATCCATTGCCTTACACATGAGTGCAACACCAACTTCCATAAAGTTTCATTATCCGAAGCACTAGATATGAATGAAAACCAAGAAGTATGGATCAGAAAAGCTGAAATATGAAGATAGAAAGTACACGTTTAACTTATCCCATCCTTGCGTACCAACAACAACAGGTGGCTACACCAAGTAACCACAAGGCAAGAAACGATGATCTACATCCGAATAAGAATGGAAACCAAGCACACCAAGTTTCCCAAAACGAATAATAGGGCATATGAATCCCTAACTTTCAATGCCACCTTTGTAGTGAAACCGAACCACCACAAAACACAACCTCCAACAAACCATCGTATTCTAGACCATATCATTTGAACCTGCCAAACACCACCAAGTCTGAAATAATACAAGTGGAAAATGCCCAAATAGGAATAAACCCTAACTTTCAGAAATGATAATACGACACCATAATGTAGCAATAACGCATAAGTCAATGAAATCAAAGGTTTTTGAACAATAATACCCGCAAACTTGACTTCCATCTCTCTAAAAACCCACTTCCATCTCTCCACAACAAAGAACGAAAACCCAAGACCAGGTTACCTTCCAATCGCCAAACAATTCAACCCTAAAAAGGGCTTCAATTCCACACCATCAAAAAAATAATCCAATAGATCACCCTAAAAAGAAATAAAAATGATCAAAGGAAATTGATTCTACAAACCCTAAAAAACCCTAAATAAAAATTGTTCTAAACCAAACCAGGCTAAAGTAATTATCCAACAACAACCAAGTTGTGGTAAGATAACATAGCTTTAGAAACAACCATGAATAAACCGAACTAAAAAGGGTGTTAGGGATTCAAAGAAAACTAGGGATACGATCTGAATAAAGGAACGATTGAAACCCAATGAGACAATGACTCTCATCAAGTAACGGACAATTGCTATCATGAAGTGAGCCTTTAGGGACAAATACTCTCGTCATGTAAAGGACAATCGCCCTTATAAAGTGAGCCTTTAGGGACAACAGCTCTCATCATGTAAGTGACAATTGCTCTTATCAAGTCTGCAAGCATTAGGGACAACGCCTCTCATTATGTAAATCCCAATTACTTTAATCAAGTGAGAAAGCATTAGGGAAAACAACTCTTATCAAGTAACAAACAATTCCTCACATCAAGTAAGCCTTTAGGGACAACAACTCTCATCACATAAGGGACGCTTACCCTTATAAAATGTGCCTTTAGGGACAACAGCTCTCATCAAGCAAGTGAAAATTGCTTTTATCAAGTGAGCAAGCGTTTAGGGACAACGTCTCTCATCATGTAAATGGCAATTGCTCTCATCAAGTGATCAAGCGTTTAGGGACAGTGGCTCTCACAAAGTAACGGACAATTGCTCTCATCAAGTGGCCTTTAGGGACAACGGCTCTCGTTATGTGACGGGAAATTGCAAGTGTTTATGGACAACAACTCTCATCAAGTAATGGAGAATTGCTCTAATCAAGTGAGCCTTTAGGGGCAGCGGCTCTCATAATGTAAGGGACAATTACCCTTATAAAGTGAGCCTCTAGGGACAACGGCTCTCATCATATAAGTGACAATTGCTCTTATCAAGTGTGCAAGCATTTAGGAACAACGACTCTTATTATGTAAAGGGCAATTGCTCTCATCAAGTGAGAAAGTGTTTAGGGACAACGACTCTCATTAAGTAACTGAGAATTACTCTCATCAAGTGAGCCTTTAGGGACAATGACTCTCATCATGTAAGGGATAATTTCCCCATCAAGTGAGTCTTTAAGGACAACGGCTCTCATCATGTAAGTAAGAATTTATCTTATCAAGTGTACAAGCATTTATGGACAACGTCTCTCATCATGTAAAGGGCAATTGCTCTCATCAACTGAGCAACCGTTTAGGGACAATGACTCTCATCCAGTAACGGACAATTTCTCTCATCAAGTACGCCTTTAAGGACAATGGCTCTCATCATGTAAGGTACAATTACCCTTATAAAGTGAGCTTTTAGGGTTAATGGCTCTCATTTATAGACAACGGCTCTCATCATGTAAAGGGCAATTGCTCTCATCAAGTGAGAAAGTGTTTAGGGACAACGGCTCTCATTAAGTAACAGAGAATTGCTCTCTTCAAGTGAGCCTTTAGGGACAACGGCTCTCATCATGTAATGGACAATTACTGACGCGCGTACGAAGCGCGTTCGGGGTCAAAGGAACTTCCTATCCATGAGACGCTTTAATAAGACTAAAGTTTTTGTGCTAGTCATATAACTCCTATCCATTTGAGTGGTAAATGGTTTTTGTGCTAGTCATATAACTCCTATCCACGATACGCTTTATTAAGACTAAAGTTTTAGCTCGTACATGTCATAAATTTTTTTTTAATTTTGTGCTAAAATTTCCTTTACGAATATTTCTCACAGTATATTACACAAATGACCAAGGACAAGACAAATAATCAAGGATAAGCATTGTTTCTAAGTTCCCTTTTTATTCTCCCTCCCTACACTTAAACTGAACATTGTCCCCAATGTTTCCCGAACGTATCAAAGTTATGATAAAAGAAGGAAAATAAAAGAGAAAGAAACTAGTACTCCCCTGATTAGCTCGGTAGGATCCGTGTGAAGTCGGACTACAAACTTTTAGGTTTTTAGCTCCAAAATTCTACATCTTTAAATGCAGAAAAATTGAATTCTATATATAGATTTACACTTGCGACGGCGTTGCCTTATAGGTGGGACACCGTCAGAGCGACGTCATTAGGGTTTTCTTCTTGGCCAAGTTATCGATTGGAAGACATCACGTTGGAGTTGTGACGCCGTCGGGCTTCATATGGGATGTCATCTTAGTTCTGGATCTGGGCCGTCTGATATGAAAAGTCTGAGTGACGCCCTTCTTCTTCAAAGCCTGACGCCGTCAGGTGTTATGAGTAAAAATTCCACTGAGCCGTCTGGTGCATGTTTTTATCAAATATGTATAGAGGGACGGCGTCGCCCTTTGATTGGGACGCCATCAGGCTAACTTTTAGCAGCTTGAGTGGCTTTGATCTTGACTTTGCCATTTTCTTCATGTTTTCACTCCTTTTCATCCAAATGTGCATCATTGCAACATTTTGCTTTCAAGAGACCTAAAAAGTGAAAAGGAACGAAATTAAGCAGTAACGGATACAAAAATGGTCGATTAAGGGCTTAAATGACTCCTTACAAGTATACATTTTAAATCCTTATCAAATATCCCTACACTTGGTATTTGCTTGTCCTCAAGAAAATGTGCTCTTGACCAATCAATTTATAAGTTAGGGGGCATGAAGCATGGGTTTAGAATTCATAACAAGTAAAAGCACCGCAATAGTCATAAAAAGCACAGAAATAATATACTAGCACCTCACAAGGGGTGTTTGGATTCTCTCATATCTCGGGTTTATATGAAATATAGTAAAAGGAAATGGAAGATAAACACTCATTACCTGGCATAGTACATAGATTACCATAAGCTTAAGACTAGATCAAACCGCCATCGCTTTGGCGTAAGCACCTAGGAACAACTATCTAAGAGGTCTTTTCAAGGGTTGTAACGTTAGGCTTATGGTAGGGAAACAAAGGGTTTTGTTGGATAGGCAATTTAGTTGTGGCAAGTCAAAAATCTTATATTACAAGCATGAAAAGCATGGCATTGCTAAACCAAGACTCGACTCACCAAACTCTAGATAACTTGAAACAAAAATACATGAATTGAAAAACATAAACGTAAAGATAGATGTAGGATGGTAGCCCGTATGTTTTTCTTCTTTTTTTTCCTTTTGGACACTCTTTTTTTTCGATTTTTGTGTGTGCATACACTTTTACTCTACCATCCTCTACGATAACATCAAAATATAAGGGATTTATAGGAGCATCCCTACACTTGAGTTTTTTTATATTACCCTAATACTAATTTGACCCAATTTGAAAAGATCAAAACACTTGGAGTATATAATTATGTAGACAAAGGGAATTTGAATTTAAGGTTCCTTCCCGTTGCTCCATAAAATATTACTTTTGCCCATAAGTCCCAATCATCCCAAAACTATGTACAAAAGATATGACTCGACTTAGCAACCATGCAAGTAACTAGATAATTGAACTAAGGATTTAGTAATTGTTAATACAAATAAGCCGTAAAAACATTTTTTTATATTTTTTGTTCTTCTAATGTTTTGTCGATAACAAAAAGTAAGGGCGTGCTTGGTTTTGGGGTTAAGGAGGGTGGGGAATGGGTAAGGTATTCAAAAGGGTCCATCTCACTCTTTAGTTAGTGATTGGTTAGGGAGGGTTAAGGGATTGATTACCCCGTAATGGGTAATGAACCATTATAGAATAAATTGAGGGGTAAGGGATTGATTACCCACCTCACTAATTCCTTTGCATTCCCTTTCCATTTCCTTTTCCTTTTCCCTTTCCCCACTTTGAACCAAGCGGGCCCTAAAGTCATTTTAACGAAACAAATAAAATACATAAATGGTTTGAGCCAATAGTTTACCAACACACTTACGTTTTCACATAAAACACTAAACAAGTAAAAGTGGTTTTATGATTTAATAATACATATGTACAACAACTAGTGTTTACATATTGGGAAAATATATACATAACTAGTATGTATCATAATGGGTAGAAGTTTAAGTATTTGACACATTGACCAAATACATTGAATGTTATTGGGTAAAACCCAAAGTCCATGACCCGAGCATAACCCATAACCCATTGCATGACATCATGCATAAGTCATATATGGATATTGTCCATGACCCATGGACTAGATGCATTGCATCTTGTAGATACATTGTATATACTTGGATACCCATGGTCCAAAGTTTAGGACCCATGACCCATAACCCATGACGCATGACCCAAAACCCATAGGCAAAGAGGAGCGTCCCACGGATCCCCTGGATTACACTGGACGGATCCCTCAAGTGAGGGATCCATGGGATTCGTGGAACATTAGCTAAAATTCCTCTATAAATAGTGAGCCATTTCTTCATTTTGGGTTGCCACTCCCACACATACTTTCCCCAAGTATTTTAACCTTCTAACCTCAGATCCTAAGGATCTCTCTCTATGTAGTTTGTGTTTTGTTTTTGTGTGATTCTCTAGGTTCCTCTTAAAGGCGAGATCACCACCTCTTGAAGTCAAGCAAGCTCAAGTCCATGAGTTGCCATGCTTCGTCCTCATCAAGACTACTGAGGTTCTCTTGTTGATACTTCTTTCTCCCTCCATAAGAAGTGTTGTGTCAAAGGCAATAGTGAAGGATGCCGAAATAGTTAAGACGAAAGCATTAGTGAAAGGTGCCAAACATCCGTGTCAAGGGCATTAGTGAAAGATGCCTAGAAGTCAAGTCAAGTGGCATTAGTGAAAGATGCTGAGGGTGTATAATCAATGAGGTGCATCGATGTACAAATAGAGAGAGGTTGAATCCAAGGATATTTATATCCTTGATGGTGTTGTAATAAGGAGTTGGTATCCTTTAGGGATAGGTGTTGTGTAGTGTTGGGTAGTAGTTCCTCCATCGTAATGGAACTCGATATTTAGCCTAGTACCGGATAAAGGGTAGGCGACGTGGTGATAGGTGTGGTTCTACCTTATGGAAGAACCCGGTGTCTAGCCTAGTACCGGAAAAAGAGTAGGCGACGTTGTGAAGGCTTCTCCACCATAAGGGGTTAGTGTCGTGTAGCGTTTACGAACTCTCGAGTAGGTGACTCGGGGAGTGGAGTAGGGCAAGGAAGGGGTACATGTTGCCGAACCACTATAAATACTCATTTCGTGGTTTTGTGCTTCTTACTCTTTATATTTTATTACACATTTATATATCTATCTATCAACGTCGAACATACACATCCAAATAGATTGACATAAGTCGATCTAAATATTATATAACATAGTTTTAATTGGTAAAACTATTCAACACCCCTTCTAGTTTTCCACAGTAATGATAACAATAATGCACTAAAGGCGTACATTTGGGGGTGGATTGTAAACAATGCTCTTCATTGATATTGCCGAAAACCGAAACATCACAAGAACCGCGAAAAGAATATGCTCTGAGGGGTTAACTAGGGGTATCGTGTACTAAAGATGAGTACATCGCAAGGGTGTGGGGTAATTACTCGATCGATGTGGAAGAAGTAATTATAATGCAGGTTTCAAACAAGGGTTATCCTAATGCCTATTATCATTTAGTTATTCCTAACTACACAAGTGTAGTCTCACTAGCGATCTCGGAATGCATCACAAAACAAGTTCAAGAATCTATTATACTACCGGTACACTCTCTAAGCATTAAAGGTGAATGCTTTATTCCTAAAGATCTAGGGGCGAACCTCACATTTTTGGGGTGGAAGTCGAGTGGTAAACGGTTTCTGTGCTAGTCATATAACTCCTATCCATGAGAGCTTTATTAAGACTAAACTTTTAGCTCGTACATTTTATAAAATTTTTTTAAATTTGGTCCTAAAATTTCCCTAACGAATATTTCTCATAGTTTATTACAAAATGACCAAGGACAAGACAAATAATCAATGATAAGCATAGTTTCTAAGTTCCATTTTTATTCTCCCTCCCTACACTTAAACTGAACATTGTCCCCAATGTTCCCCGAAAGTATCAAAGTTATGATAAAGGAAGGTAAGTAAAATAGAAAGAAACTGAACATTGTCCCCAATGATAAACTCGGTAGGATCCGTGTGAAGTTGTGGTTAAAAGACAAGAATGTATACGTGATAATCTCCATCCAATGTTGAGTTTCTTCTTCTTGCCAAATATAACCTGCACACTTTAAGAAAACAGACGAAACCTTCACATAAAATCGGCGGTAAAACTATATATGACACAACTACACTAAGATATAATGCTTGTGGAATGAATGTTTGCAGATTTTTTGGAAAACTAAGAGCTGAGAATTTCCAAAAATTTATAAGTAGCACAGAAAATGAAAAAATTGTATAAGCTATTTTTGCTTGACCTAACGTCGTCAGGCTTTAATCCTGACGCCGTTAGGTTGTCATGACATAAACTGGTCTGCTGCGTTTTCTTGGAAAATTTCTAGAAAAATTACATCTTTAAAACCTCGAAAAATTCCTACAAAACATCCATTATGACTCGATACAAGCATTTGACTTTAACAAACACACATATACATCAATTTCACTAATTGTAATTCTCATGTTCACGTTCTTTAAAAATGTATGTAATCTTCCCTACACTTATCTTTTTGTAAAATACCTTTATATGTAATTAAGACGAGGTTAAAGATAAAATAAAGCATTTTCACAAAATCAAACATGATAATAAACAACAATGAAAAAGATGTATGACACATAAATAAGCAAACAATTAAGCATGGGTTGCCTCCCACGAAGCGCTTTTCTTTATTTATGAGTCTTGTAGCTAGACTTAAAGTCGTGTTCCTACGTACCTATATAAGTAAGTTTATCCTCAAGAATGTCATAGGGATCAAACTTATCATTTAACTTCCTACTGATACGCTTAGTCCGATATGCCTTTTCAAAATTTTCTCCATCGGAATCATAGATTGTCATCCTAATGTGCCATTCCCTATTTCCATCACTAGGTGGTCTATCCCAATTCCAATTATGCTTAGGCTTCTCACTCTCAACTTTCCACTTATTCATGTTAAGATTAATGGGCAAGGTTCCTAGGAACTCGATCATCTTCCTAAACACTAAGGTATCCTCGAACGGGTTCACTTCAATGTCCCTAGCCAAATGTTGCTCATGGAAAGTTGAATTACTTACAAAGGTCTCTTCTAGATAGAAAGGTCGTTGAGGACCTACAAAATCTCCATTAATCCAAGGTCCATATCTAGATGATTTTCTATCCAACATTATCTCATAGGGTATTTCTTCCTCTTTGTAATAGATATGTTTCTTGACATCGTAAATTGACCTAGCACTCCCTTCTCCTACCACTATCTTAGACATCTTACAATCAATTATGGCACTAGCGGTAGCTAAGAATCCTCTTCCTACTTGCAATGGGCATGTCGGGTCTTTATTCATGTCTAGCACATGGAAATCCGCCAAAAGAGTTAATCGACCTACATGTACTACCATATCCTTAATTATCCCTATCGGATATGCAATACTACCGTCCGCTAGACCTAATATGGTTTACGTTGGTTCTATATAACCTAGGTTAAGGATTCTATGGAGGGACAACGAGAGAAGATTGTTGCTTGATCCTAAAGCGGCTAATGTGTCAAAAAATTTGGAATTTCCAAGTCTACATGGAAGAATGAATAGCCCAGGATCATCTAGATTCTTAGGTAACTTATTCTGCACAACTTGAAACACGCTTTCTCCTAATTTTAGTTGTTGCTCATATTCTTCTTTTAAAGCATTATAATATGGTGCATGAGTCAAGACTTCAAGCATCGGTTTTTCTTGGTGGAGTTCCTTGTACTCCTCTTCTAGATTTGGTTTGGGTTCTTGGTTGATGGGTTTATGAATAGGTGGATGGACCAATGGTTTGGGTCCTTGGTACCTCATGGGGGATCGCTGGGACCCGTGTTGATGGCATTGACCGAGTGAACTTTTGGGTGTGAAGGGCATGGATATGCACTCTCCCATGGTGAGCAAGAACATGAAGTTGATGAAATCGAATTTACTTTTAGGTTCTTTATAGTGTCACTCGGGAGTGCTCTAATTTCCCGGTCATTGAAGGCTTTTAAGAGGGCTTTGAGCTTGGTTGTCATCTCACTTTGTCGTTGCTTGAAATCGGCTTCAAGCTTAGTTAATAAAGCTTCTTGAGATGACATGAACCTAGACACCATTGCCTCGAGACTAGTGGAATTCCCGGTATTTGGAGGATTGGACCTATTGGGTGGACTATATGAGTTTTGGGGCGGGTTTGAGTTTTGGCTCCACCTAAGGTTAGGGTGATTTCTCCATGAAGGGTTGTAGGAATTTCCTAAGTTGTTTTTCTCAGGCTTGAAAGTGTGCCACTTCTCTCCCGCTCCGTCGGTATGCGTGGTGGCGTAGTCCACAAAAGCTTGTTCGAGGAGTCTTGTACAATCACGAGTGTCGTGAGGTCCACTACATAACTCACAAGGTTGAGTGATTTTGCTCACTTGGTGTGAAGACTTACGTTTCTCGTAGGAGATCATTAGGAATTTGACTTTATTTTCAAGTTCGAGCACCCTACGATTGGGAAACTCATGGGGGGTCATTCCAACTTTAGTTGTCATAGAGGGCAAGGTCCTCTATTGTACCCCACAATTCTTCCGCGGTAAGTTCACTAAGTTTGGCACCGGCCGCTTGGTCGATGGTTTGCTTAGTTGAGAAGTTGACATGATCGTAAAAGATTTGGACTTGGAGCAAAAGATCGATGCCGTGATGAGGGATTTATGGAGCAAGTCCTTGAATCGAGTCCATGCCTCGTAGAGAGATTCACCTTAACGTTGTTGGAACATCAAGATTTCATTACTAAGTTTGGTAGTTCTCCCTAGTGGGAAAAATTGGGTGAGGAAACAAGTGGTTAGACCATCCCAACTTGAGATGGATCAGGCAGGAAGTCGCTCAAGCCAATTACTAGCTTGGTCTCGTAGAAAGAATTGGAAGAGACGCAAGCGCGTGGTCTCCCATGTGGTAGCATCAAGGTCGATGGAATCAACGATTTTAAGAAAGTCCGTGAGATGCTGATTAGGATCTTCAGAACGAAGTCCATGGAATGCACATCCGTTTTGCACCAACCGGATGGTGTTGGATCGCAGGGCCATAGTTTGAGCTTGATCGGGGAGCTCAATGGTTTTCCTATAGCCTTGGTGGCTTGGTATAGAGTATTCACCAAGAGTATGGCCTCTTGGCGGGTCAATTGGTGGTGGGTCGATGGGAATTGGGTAATGTGGTGGTGGGTTATCACCTTCTATGATGAAAAGTGATGGGATTACTAACAAAGTCACGAAGAAGGGGGATAGACTACAAGGAAGCTAAAAATGAGAAAAAATCTTACTTGATAGGAATCAAGCAAGGGAACCTAAACGAGATAGAAATCTAACTAGCTATTCTATACCCCGGTAGCGGTGCCAAAAACTTGATGCGCGTGCGAAGCGCGTTCGGGGTCAAAGGAACTTCCTTTTTGTCGAGCAAGTTATTCAACACCCTAGGCAGTGAACCTAATCATTGTAGTGTAGTATTGGGTAATCATCGGGGATTGATATCATTCTCTAGGGGAATAGGAATGCTAGTAAGAAATATATTATGTTAAGGTTGGGGGTTGATGATGATTCTTTTTTATCTTTTTTATTTTTTTAGAAATCTAAGGGTAAAATCTCAAGGCAATTGGTTTGGGGGTTGGTATTCTCTACCGATTACTCTACTATTCTAATTATCTAATTCTACGGGTAGCTATGTCTATTTGATGTGTACTCGTATGATGATTAAAAATGTGTTTACCTAAAAACCCAAAAATAACCTTAAAGTTAGTTTATGAATGACTTGTGGATTTCGTAAGCAAAACCAATAGGTAATCTCAAAGAGTTAGGGCATAGGCACACCCTACGACCTTAGAAAACACAACGCGTTAAGAATAAGGACATGACAATTCAACCAACAATAAAAGATTACTGAAGCATTTAAACACAACGATAGCCTAGTTGCACTCCTAAGCCAATTACAATTAAGATAAGAGACAACCTAACATTAATTAATAACTAGGTTTCATAGATCTAAGCAAACACACAAGAAATTTAGCTAGACATGTTAAAGAAGCAAGCATACACACAATAAATGGAAGACATAATGATACTATTAGATTAAAACACTTATCTTGATATGTAAAATAGGGTTTGGGACCCTAAGATACTATCCAAGTCGGACTACAAATGTTTAGGGTTTTTACTCCAAAAGTCTACCTCCTTAAATGCAGAAAAATCTATATATACATTTACACTTGCGACGGCGTCGCCTTATAGGTGGGATGCCGTCAGATCGCCGTCATTAGGGTTTTCGTCTTGGCCAACTTATCGATTGGAAGGCGTCACGTTGGAGTTGTGACGCCGTCGGGCTTCATATGGGACGTCGTCTTGGTTCTGGATCAGGGCCGTCTGAGATGAAAAGTCTGAGTGACGCCCTTCTTCTTCAACGCCTGTCGCCGTCAGGTGTTATGAGCAAAAATCCCACTGAGCCATCTGGTGCATGTTTTTATCAAATCTATATAGAGGGACGGCGTCGCCCTTTGATTGGGACATAGTCAGGTTCAGTTTTAGCAGCTTGAGAGGCTTTGATCTTGACTTTGCCATTTTCTTCATGTTTTCACTCCTTTTTGTCCAAATGTGCATCATTCCAGCATTTTACTTCCAAGAGACCTAAAAAGTAAAAAGGAACAAAATTAAGCAGTAGGGGATATAAAGTGGTCGGTTAAGGGCTTAAATGACCCATTAAAAGTGTACGTTTTAAATCCTTGTAAATTACCCTCATAAAGTGATCCTTTAGGGACAACGACTCTCATCATATAAGTGACAATTGCTCTTATCAAGTGTGCAAGCATTTAGGAACAACGAATCTCATCTTTTAAAGGGTAATTGCTCTCATAAAATGAGAAAGTGTTTAGGGACAACGGCTCTCATCAAGTAACAAAGAATTACTCTCACCAAGTGAGCCTTTAGTGACAACGACTCTCATCATGTAAGGGACAATTAACCCATAAAGTGAGCCTTTAGGGATAAGGGCTCTCATGATGTAAATGGAAATTCCTCTCATCAACTAAGCAACTGTTTAGGGACAGCGACTCTCATCCGGTAACGCACAATTGCTCTCATCAATTAAGCCTTTAGGGATAATGTCTCTCATCATGTAAGGTACAATTACCCTTATAAAGTGAGCCTTTAGGGTCAATGGCTCTTATCATATAAGTGGCAATTGCTCCTATCAAGTGTGCAAGCATTTACAGACAACACCTCTCATCATGTAAATGGCTTTGCCGTCATAAAGTGAGCAAGCATCTAGGAACAATGACTATCATAAAGTAACAGAGATTTGCTCTCATCAAGTGAGCCTTTAGAGACAACGGCTCTAAAAATGTAATAGACAAATAGCCTCATAAAGTGAGCCTTTAGGGACAACGGCTCTTAACATGTAAGTGAAAATTTCTCTTATTAAGTGTTCAAGCATTTAGGGACAACGACTCTCATCATGTAAATGGCTATTGCTCTCTTCATGTGAGCTAGCGTTGAGGAACAATGACTATCATCAAGTAAAAGAGAATTTCTCTCATCAAGTGAGCCTTTAAGGACAGTGGCTCTCGTCATGTAAGGGATAATTACCCTCATAAAGTGATCCTTTAGGGAGAACGCCTCTCATCATGTAAGTGACAATTGCACTTATCAAGTTGTGAAAGCATTTAGGGACAACGAATCTCATCATATAAATGGAAATTGATCTCATCAAGTGACAAAGCGGTTAAGGACAACGATTCTCTTCTAGTAACGGACAATTGCTCTCATCAAATGAGCCTTTAAGGAGAATAACTCTCTTCATGTAAGGGACGATTACCCTCATAAAGTGTGTCTTTAGGGACAACGGCTCTCATCATGTAAGTGACAATTGCTTTTATCAAGTGCGCAAGCATTTAGAGAAAATGTATCAGATCATGCAAATGGCAATTGCTCTCATCAAGTGAGCAACCGTTTAGGGACAACGACTCTCATCCAGTAACGGACAATTGCTCTCATCAAGTAAGACTTTAGGGAAAATAGCTCTCATCATGTAAGGTACAATTACCCTTATAAAGTTAGCATTTAGGGTCAATGGCTCTCATCATGTAAGTGGCAATTGCTCCTATCAAGTGTGAAAGCATTTACGAACAACAACTCTTGTCATGTAAATGGCAATTTCCCTTATCCAGTGAGCAAGCGTCTAGGAACAATGACTATCATCAAGTAATAGAGAATTGGTCTCATCAAGTGAGCCTTTAGAGACAACTGCTCTCAAAATGTAATACACAATTACCCTTATAAAGTGAGCCTTTAGGGACAACAGCTCTCAACATGTAAGTGATAATTTCTCTTATCAAGTGTGCAAGCATTTAGGTACAACGACTCTCATCATGTAAATGGCTATTGCTCTCATCATGTGAGCAAGCGTTTAGGATCAATGACTATCATCAAGTAACAGAGAATTGTTCTCATCAAGTGAGCCTTTAAGGACAATGTCTCTCGTCATGTAAGGGACAATTACCCTCATAAAGTGATCCTTTAGGGAGAATGCCTATCAACTTGTAAGTGACAATTTCTCCTATGAAGTTGTGCAAGCATTTAGGGACAACGACTCTCATCATGTAAATGGCAATTGCTCTCATTGAGTGAGAAAGTGTTTAAGGACAACGACTCTCATCCAGTAACGGACAATTGCCCGCACCAAGTGAGCCTTTAGGGACAACGGCTATCACAATGTGAAGGGCAATTGCAAGTGTTTATGGACAACAGCTCTCATCAAGTAACAGAGAATTGCTCTAATCAAGTGAGCCTTTAGGGACAATGGCTCTCATAATGTAAAGGACAATTACCCTTATAAAGTGAGCCTTTAGGGACAGCGGCTCTCATCATATAAGTGACAATTGCTCTTATCAAGTGTGCAAGCATTTAGGAACAACGGCTCTCATCATGTAAAGGGCAATTGCTCTCATCAAGTGAGAAAGTGCTTAGGGACAAGGGCTCTCATCAAGTAACAGAGAATTACTCTCATCAAGTGAGCCTTTAGGGACAACGGTTCTCATCTTGTAAAGGATAATTACCCCATCAAGTGAGCCTTTAGGGACAACGGCTTCATCATGTAAGTGAGAATTTCTCTTATCATGTGTACAAGCATTTAGGGACAACGTTTATCACATGTAAAGGGCAATTGCTCTCATCAATTGAGCAACCGTTTAGGGACAACGACTCTCATCCAGTAACAGACAATTACCCTTGATGAGTGGCCTTTAGGGACAACAACTCTAATAATGTAAGGGACGATTACCCTTGATGAGTGGCCTTTTACTCATCATTTTAAGCCCGAAAAACCCACGAAAACGTCTAAAAACACTGAAATATACCCATTCATATTGCAGATATCCTTGGAATGTGTTTTTATGTATTTCAGGTACAAAGGATCGAAAACAGGGCAAACACGGACAAAAATGAGCTTGGAATGACATACGTGCTTTGCGGATGGAGCCGGGAAGTGGATTTTCTACATTTTTTGGAGCCCGGGACGCGTTTTTGGAGTGAGATTGGGAAAACAAACCCGAAACAAAACCCTAAACCAAAAATTACCATATTACCCTTTCACCCGAAAACCAAATTACCTTTTATAAACATTTTTCATTAAAAACAATTATTTTTATTTAAAACCAATTTTTTTTATTTAAAACAATTATTTTGTTAAAAACATCTTTTACTAAAAAAAACATTTTTAGTATTAAAAACATTTTTTTTAAAACCAATTTCTTTTATTAAAAAAAGCATTTTAAACTTTCACAAAATACAAAAAATTAAAAATTAATACAAATTATATATAAACTTTTAATCCTTAACCACCCATCACCACTAACCCATTACACTTAGGTGGTGTTTGAATGCGACTTAAGTGACTTAATATGAAAAAACTTAATTTATTAAGTCATATAAAAAAGTGTTTATTTTTCACTTAATCAAAATAAATGACTTAAACGTTTTATTTACCCAAAACCATTGAACCCATATTTACCCATTCCCTGCCCCAAGTCAAAAGTTCCCAAACCCAGTAAACATAATCTTGGCGCCAAAAGCAAATCCCACTTCCCCCCTCCTGTATCTCTCTCCCCATCACTCTCATACCAGAAGAATCAAAGAGGCTTCACATGGGTTTGTTTCTTTGCCATGTTGGCAATCCACACTACTAAAGAAGAGAGATAAATGGTTGTGATGTCCCAGCTTGGGCTCCAAGGTTAATCCAATGGCTGTGGTGGGTTGAAACAAGCACAAGTATCTCATATCTCTCTCACAACAAACACAACAGCAAGAAGACAAGAATAAAGAAAAAAAAGACAGTTTTCAATTGTTTTGTATAAATAGACATTTAGGATTAGTGTAAAACTTTGTCTAGAAATTCTTCTCTAGTACCATTTAATTTTATTGTCATTTAATTTTAATGTAATGTTTAATGTCAAGTCAATTCAATTTTATGTTTTCAATTCAGTTTGTTTATGCAGTGTTTAATTTTTTTTTATTATCTGTCTCATTTCAATCCTGATAAAAAGTTGTTTCAAGTTTATTTTGGGTGTGAAGGGCACGAATATGCACTCTCCCATGGTGAGCAAGAACATGAAGTTGATGAAATCGAATTTACTTTTAGGTTCTTTATAGTGTCACTCGGGAGTGCTCTAATTTCCCGGTCATTGAAGGCTTTTAAGAGGGCTTCGAGCTTGGTTGTCATCTCACATTGTCGTTGCTTGAAATCGGCTTCAAGCTTAGTTAATAAAGCTTCTTGAGATGACATGAACCTAGAAACCATTGCCTCGAGACTAGTGGAATTCCCGGTATTTGGAGGGTTGGACCTATTGGATGGCCTATATGAGTTTTGGGGCGGGTTTGAGTTTTGGCTCCACCTAAGGTTAGGGTGATTTCTCCATGAAGGGTTGTAGGAATTTCCTAAGTTGTTTTTCTCAGGCTTGAAAGTGTGCCACTTCTCTCCCGCTCCGTCGGTATGCGTGGTGGCGTAGTCCACAAAAGCTTGTTAGAGGAGCCTTGTACAATCACGAGTGTCGTGAGGTCCACTACATAACTCACAAGGTTGAGTGATTTTGCTCACTTGGTGTGAAGACTTAGGTTTCTCGTAGGAGATCATTAGGAATTTGACTTTATTTTCAAGTTCGAGCACCCTACGATTGGGCAACTCATGGGGGGTCATTCCAAATTTAGTTGTCATAGAGGGCAAGGTCCTCTATTGTACCCCACAATTCTTCCGCGGTAAGTTCACTAAGTTTGGCACCGGTCGCTTGGTCGATGGTTTGCTTAGTTAAGAAGTTGACATGATCGTAAAAGATTTGGACTTGGAGCAAAAGATCGATGCCGTGATGAGGGATTTATGGAGCAAGTCCTTGAATCGAGTCCATGCCTCGTAGAGAGATTCACCTTAACGTTGTTGGAACATCAAGATTTCATTACTAAGTTTGGTAGTTCTCCCTAGTGGGAAAAATTGGGCGAGGAAACAAGTGGTTAGATCATCCCAACTTGAGATGGATCAGGCAGGAAGTCGCTCAAGCCAATTACTAGCTTGGTCTCGTAGAAAGAATTGGAAGAGACGCAAGCGTGTGGTCTACCATTTGGTAGCATCAAGGTCGATGGAATCAACAATTTTAAGAAAGTCCGTGAGATGCTGATTAGGATCTTCAGAACGAAGTCCATGGAATGCACATCCGTTTTGCACCAACCGGATGGTGTCGGATCGCAGGGCCATAGTTTGAGCTTGATCGGGGAGCTCAATGGTTTTCCTATAGCCTTGGTGGCTTGGTATAGAGTATTCACCAAGAGTATGGCCTCTTGGCGGGTCAATTGGTGGTGGGTCGATGGGAATTGGGTAATGTGGTGGTGGGTTATCACCTTCCATGATGAAAAGTGATGGGATTACTAACAAAGTCACGAAGAAGGGGATAGACTACAAGGAAGCTAAAAATGAGAAAAAATCTTACTTGATAGGAATCAAGCAAGGGAACCTAAACGAGATAGAAATCTAACTAGCTATTCTATTCCCCGGTAGCGGTGCCAAAAACTTGATGCGCGTGCGAAGCGCGTTCGGGGTCAAAGGAACTTCCTTTTCGTCGAGCAAGTTTTTCAACACCCTAGGCAGTGAACCTAATCATTGTAGTGTAGTATTGGGTAATCATCGGGGATTGATATCATTCTCTAGGGGAATAGGAATGCTAGCAAGAAATATATTATGCTAAGGTTGGGGGTTGATGATGATTCTTTTTTATCTTTTTTATTTTTTTAGAAATCTAAGGGTAAAATCTCAGGGCAATTGGTTTGGGGGTTAGTATTCTCTACCGATTACTCTACTATTCTAATTATCTAATTCTACGGGTAGCTATGTCTATTTGATGTGTACTCGTATGATGATTAAAAATGTGTTTACCTAAAAACCCAAAAATAACCTTAAAGTTAGTTTATGAATGACTTGTGGATTTCGTAAGAAAAACCAATAGGTAATCTCAAAGAGTTAGGGCATAGGCACACCCTACGACCTTAGAAAACACAACCTTAGAAAACACAACCTTAGTGTAAAACTTTGTCTAGAAATTCTTCTCTAGTACCATTTAATTTTATTGTCATTTAATTTTAATGTAATGTTTAATTTCAAGTCAATTCAATTTTATGTTTTCAATTCAGTTTGTTTATGCAGTGTTTAATTTTTTTTTATTATCTTTCTCATTTCAATTCTGATAAAAAGTTGTTTCAAGTTAATTTTCAGCTCACATTAGCCTATGTTAAAGTTTTCTAAGTGTCCAACAAATTTTCTTTTGAAAATAGTTTCATGTTCTGCCCCTAATAGGAGTGTTTGGGTCAGTGGGATTATAGGGTCAAAACTCAGTTTTTGACCCACTTTCGAAGTTGAAGTGGTTAAATGCAAGTGTTAATCAATGAATTTGAAGTTGATGTTAGTTTTCAGTAGGTTAGAATCCGTTTGTGTAGTTTTTTTTATCTATCTCACTGTCTCAGTCTTTTTGTTTCAGCAGCCATAGGTCCCTTTTGTGCTTAAGATTAAAGTAGCTTTAAGATAGATTTAGGATTAATATTTGATGCAATTAGTTAGTCAGGTGTAGGAAGAGTATAAGTCATTGCTTATTTTGTGATTTAGTAGCCCCTTTCAGGACTGCACTCCAATAGTAGCCTGTGGGCTTTTAGATTTTGGTTCTTAGCTTATCTCCCTTCCTTGTTGCTCATTTAAGTTCCCCTGCAGGAATTAGATTAGCACTTAGTTGCTTTAGCTTAGTTGATAGCCTTTTGAAGGCTTATTGTAGTTTTTTATGTTCCTTAGTTACCACTTAACCAAACACCCTTTAGTTTGTGATCTGCTGCACCATTAAGCTATTACAGCTGATCTTATGCTTTCTTAGTTTAGTTTTCATTAAAATAGCTTATTTTGCTTTAAATTTAGTTTGCAAAAGAAAAAAAAAAGATCAAAAAAATAAAAAATGAAAAACTGACATGCCTCAGATTCGTACCCAGGTGTGTAAGTTCACACACATGCCCCACAACACAACCATCTTACCATATGTGCTCCTCATATGTTGTGTGCTTTCATTGCATCAGTAACTCTTTTATAGCATTTTCTCTTTTTATCGCTTAATTTGCAATTCGCTTAATAACAGCTTATTCTAAATAGCTTTTTCAGTTCTTGCATTTTTATTAGGATTAGATTTAATCAAAGTAATTTTCTGCAAAATTTCATATTTTTCTCAAATGTTTTACTATTTTTAAATATTTAATCTTTATTATTTAGTTTTTAATTCGTAATAAATAAAATAAAAGTCAAAAAATACCCGGCTTTTTTATAAAATTATTTTTAGTCGTTTAGAATGTAGGAAAATTGATTTTGCACCCGTAGGCCTTAAATTGCAAAATTTTCACGTTTTATGCTCGGTGCTTTCCCGGTTTTCACGTTGTTTAGGTTTAATGCCTTAGGACGTAGTTTAGCTTCGTTTTATCGTTTCTTATGATTAGTAGTATTTAATTTAGTCATTTACTTCGTTTACGTGCCTCAATTACTTTCCCGTTCCTTAATTTGTAGAAAACGTAATCCAAAACCGTAAAATCCCGATCATTTCAAGCACTTTAATAACAAACCTCAAATGTGACCGTCAATTCACTCCTCGTTGGGAAATGACCCGAGTAATTACTTGCCCGGTATCACTTATCGTATACTCGCGGGTTTTGCGTGTTGACCTTTTTCCTAAACGGTTGATTTGCAATTCTCTCTCGGGTATTCATAATTTGATATTTCTTATATATACTATTCCAAACGAGATCAAATTTTGGCGCCACTGCCGAGGAGGTTGTGTTGCGATAATATCGTTACGGTTTGACGATTAGTGACTTGAAGATCCTTCCTCGTGAAGTTATTCGCTTTCCAAAAACCCAAAAATACAAAAATATTTTTCTTTCCTTTGTATATACGTGAAAGATAAAAATACATAAAGATTTTGCTTGTTGTTTTAAATAAAATAGAACACACAATCAATATAACACTTCTCAACTTGAGTGTTATCATTATAAGTTCCCGAACAAAAGATTCAAAACATGCCTTTGTGTCACCTACGTGAATACGTTTGTGATTATTGGTTTAAGTTCCTTGTGTTTTGCCTCGGTCTTGTTTTAATTGAAAGTGTTGTTTTTGAAAGTGCATGTGCACTCGTTTTCAAAAGTCCAAAAATATTCTTCTGGTTCCTCTTATCCGTATGATTCTATCTCTCTTACCCTCTCGTACCATTTGATTCTACTATTCTTTAACCTCAAAACCGTTTGATTCTATTTCTTTAACCCTCTATAAGTTTAATTCTCATGGCGACGATCGATTATCGTCGTTGTTTTCACTGTAAAGGCCGTATGGAAGAGGATCAGCTTTATTGTCAGAATTACGATTGTTTATGTAAGCGGTGTGGAAGGGTTGGTGCAAGCAAATATTGCTATTGGTGCGAATTATCCGATAAAAACTCTCTCGATGATTCTCCAAGTTTTTCCGACCAACCACCACAACCCGAGACATGTTCTATTATTAACAAGCCGGTTCAAGAACCGGAGACCATCACGGAAGTGGTGGAAATTGCTAGCTCTAAGAGCACACCACTTGTCCCACCTCCGAAATGTTCAAGACGTTTTTCAGAAGATTTCCTTAGGGCTGGAATGAACATGATTGATAACTACCTTAATGAACTTCGTCTAAATTTAACTTCGTGAAATACCGCTACAAATACCATGTGTGATATTGATGAACCCTCGATTCCTACTCCCGAACCCGAGATATCTTCGTTCGATCACGATTATTGCTACGGTTGTGGAGACGTGTTACCAAAAGGTTTTCGTTGTTACAAATGTATGTGCGAGTGGTGTGGAAACTATCTTACTGATGGATTTTGTTCGATTTATGCCGAGAATTCATTCGCTTATGATTCTAATCCAAATTCCTTCAATTTTCCTCAAAACGATTTTATCTACCCTCCACAGAATTCATACGAACCACAACCGTACTATCAAGATTTCAATCATCCTTCATTTCAGAATTTCTCTCCTCAAGTTCTTTATTGTGCAAATTGTGGGGGTCCTCATTATGATTATCAATGTCAATCATGGAATCAAAACTATGGGCCTGATCCTTGTTATAATACTCATTATTTTGACAATTTCCAACCCCCACAATTTACCGTCATTGAACAATTTCCCATCATTGATCAACATCCTCGTGAGAAAAGTATTCTAGAAGAACTTTCCGAAGATCAAGCATCTCGCAACGAAAAATCTATGCTAAATTACTTGAAGAAGAGGAGCGAGCCGCTCAGATTGAAAAACGTATTGAAGAAATACGAATCAAAGAACGAGCACTTGAAAGACGTGCCCGATGGCTCGCGACATACATTGACGATGATGATGATAGTGATGATGAAAGTTTATCGACTGAAACCACACCCGAAGAGCCCTTTAACTCTCTAAGTATGGGGGATGGGCATCTTAGCACTATTCTGGAAACGGAATTGTCTTGTGCTGAGAACCTTGTCCCAACCCCAAGTGAATTCGAGGGTATCTCCGATAATGTGTGTGATGAGCCTCTTGATGATGATTCATCTTCTCCTCCCACCCTTAAATATTCTGATGAGATGATCTCCGAGTCTGAAAATGACTATACGTCATTTGATGATTCTTTATCATGTGGAGACATCGAGTATGTTGAGGAAATTCCTTCTGAGCTCGTCAGCTTAGAAGAAGTGAGTGATTTTGAACCCGAAGATCGAGAAATTGACACTGATTTTGATATGGATGATGAAGATATTCTTGTGGTGTCCGAGAAACCTTTCAGTATGGCATTCACTAATCCTCTGTTTGATTTGGATTCCGAATTCACTCTAGTTTCGGATAATCCAATCTTTGACATTCAGAATGAGGATAGTGATTTTGGTTAATACAAATAAACCGTAAAAACGTTTATTTATATTTTACGATCTTCTAATGTTTCGTCGATAACAAACGTGAAATCATTTTAACGAAACAAATAAAATACGTAAACGATTTGAGCCAATAGTTTTCTAACACACTTACGTTTTCACATAAAACACTAAAACAAGTATAAGTGATTTTATGATTTAGTAATACATATGTACAACAACTAGTGTTTACATATTTGGGTAAAAATATACTTAAAGTAGTATATACTAAAATGGGTAAAAACTAACAAATGGTATTGACCCATAACCCATGGTTTTATCCAAACCATTTGACTAGGTACATTGAACTCTTGAGATACATTGTATCTAATAAGAAACCCATGGATCAACCCATAATCCATGACCCATGACCCATAACCAAAATACCCATGGGTAAAGAGGAGTGTGCCACGGATCCCTAGCTTTACGCTAGCCGGATCCCTTGTGGGAGGGATCCGTGGGATCCGGGGAACAGTGAATTTTCTCCTCTATAAATAGTGAGTCATTTCTTCCTTTTGGCTCACTACTTTCACACATACTTTCTCCAAGTATTGTACCTCTCTAACCACTGATCCTAAGGGATCTTTCTATGTAGTTTGTCTTTTGCTTTTGTGTGATTCTCTAGGTTCCTCTTAAAGGCGAGATCACCACTTCTTGAAGTTGAGCAAGCTCAAGTCCATGAGTTGCCATACTTTGTCATCATCAAGACAACTGAGGTTCTCTTGTTGACAGTTCTTTCTTCCTTCGTAGATGTTGTGTTGAAGGCATTAGTGAAGGATGCCGAAAGAGTCAAGAAAAAAGCATTAGTGAAAGGTGCTAAACGTTCGTGTCAAAAGCATTAGTGAAGAATGCTAAAGGTGTCAAGATGAAGGCATTAGTAAAAGGTGCCAAGCGTTGTGTCAAAGGCATTAGTGAAGGATGCCTAAGAATCAAATCAAGTGGCATTAGGGAAGAATGCCTAGGTCGTATAATTGATGAGGTGCATCGTTATACATATAAGTATTTGTTTATTTCCAAGGATGGTGATATCCTTGATGGTGTTGTAACAAGGAGTAGATCTCCTTGAGATTAGGTGTTGTGTTGTGATGGGTAGTAGTTCCTCCATAGTAATGGAACTAGGTGCTTAGCCTAGTACCTAATAAAGGGTAGGCGACGTTGTGATAGGTGTGGTTCACCTTGGAGTGAAAGAACCCGATGGTTAGCCTAGTACCGGAAAAAGAGTAGGCGACGTTATGAAGGCTTCTCCGCCATAAGGAGATTGGTGTCGTGTAGTGTTTACGAACTCTCGAGTAGGTGACTCGGGAGTGGAGTAGGGCAAGGAAGGTGTCCTTGTAGCCGAACCACTATAAATACTCGTGTCATGGTTGTGTTCCTCTTACTCTCTATCTTTCATTACACGTTTATATATCTATCTATCAACGTCCAACATAAACAAACAAATAGATTGACATAAGTCGATCTAAATACTTTAAAACGACGTTTTAATTGGTAAAACTATTCAACCCCCCTTTTAGTTTTCCACAATTTTTACATGAAAACCCTGTTACATCTTCCTCTTTACCCGAGATCGAGGATCTTTCTTCTGAAGAAAAGAGTAGTGGCAATCCCACTTTGATATTAGACCTTCATGAGGAGTTCGCCGGTGAACTCACTCACATCGATCCTCTTCTTCCGGAAATTGAGGATGAGATTTTTGAGCAAAATGCTCCACATCCTCTTTCATCCATGAGTGACTCATCTACCCTTGAGGATTTTACCGTGGTTGATACTTGTGTTTCATTCCTCTCCGAGGACAAAGTCTTCAAACCCGGTATCTTACCTTTCAAGGGAATTCACTCTCGGATATTTCTTAAGTCCAACATGGATGTTGTGACTTCTAGAGTGGTGGATAAGATTGTTGAACATTTGCTCAATGTCCCTCAATCTAATCTTTTCCCACCCATCCCACCCTTTGTCAAGTAATTGACACTCTTCTTTCTATTCCCATTTCATCTCCATGTCTTAACTCCTACGGGAGTGAAGATACCATTTTCGACCCCGACATTTCTCATTATTTTGAGGCGGTTGTATCTCATCGGAGTGGAACTTTCAGCACATTCAGTGTTCATCCAAACCATTTGAATGAAAGTCCGATGGAGATCTTCTCTTCCACTTGCTCCCCCATGGACCAATGAATTCGGGGTCGAGTCCAGCTAGCGACTCGATTAACAAAAACATTAGCATTTCATGGATTCCCGTAGACCGTGATGATTGATGCGCCTGTTTTCAATCCAGCCGCCCAATATTCGATCTTTTTACTAACATTTATCTAGGGATATCTTATTAATCCTTTTTGTGGAAAAAGATTTCGTTCTCACACTTGGCTAGTAGTATTACCTTTTTCCGTTCTATAGTTTTGGCTACGGCCGGTACTTTGAATATTGAGGGCAATATTCAATTCTAAGTGTGGGGGGGAATTCTAGCGAATTTTGATCACATATGTACCTTCTAGTAGCCTAGCACCCTCGTTTTGACCAAAAATTTTAAAATTTTTTATCGTTTTAAGTCAAGTAATTACATTTGAAAGAAGTGCGTTGCACAAAAATAATGCATTGATGCTTCGGTATTAATGGTAGTTTAGTCTTGATTAGGCTAGAACAAGGGGAATCCCGACTCTGCTAGAGTGTTGATCTAGCTGCTCTCTTAACATTTAGGCTAAGTTTTTACGCGTTGTGCAAATGAAAATGCTAAGCGTGGAGTAGTTGGTTCTCTTTAGAGCTTATATAAGTAATCTATGGATTTTTCTCCCAGAAGCTAACTAATTGGACTAAAATACGTGCTCGTTGTCAAACTTTTGAACATTCAAATCGTCTTGTTACAATAAAAAGTTTTTAAGCAAAATTGATTTAGTGTCCGAGTTTAACTTTTTATTTAAATTTCCGAGAAAGCATACTTTCTTAAAATCTGAATAATGTTGCAAAATGAAAGTATCGTAAAAGTGCTTGAATGATGCAAAAGTTGCAAGTTTAAAGTTAAAGTCAAAATGAAAAAAAAAAGGGTTGAAAAATGAAAAATGAAAAAAAAAATGAGTTCCGTGAATAAAAGTACTATGTTGCTTATGAATAAATGTGCGAAACTTGCTTTTTCTTAAATTTAAATCGGAAGTTCAACTCGTATTCGTCAAAGTTGTATAAAAGTTTGACGGTAATTTGGAAATCCTTGATTCAAAGACCCCGAAAGCTCTGATACTATTCACACGGGTGAAAACCTAGCCTCCTTAAAAGGACAAGCTGAGAAGAAAGTCGCTACATGGAGTGATCTCACCTTTGAATCTTGAATTTCTAAATCATCGTCGGTTGTGATCCATTTAGGTTTAGTTTTAACTTAACGGCAGCCTCGTAAATCTTTGGAATTGAATTCCCACTGATTCCGGTACTATTCTCTATGAGGTGTCAAAAGCCCGATCACTTAAAACTGATGTTTTGGGATGTGCCCAGAAGAAAGCCGCTACATGGAAAAGGTCCTTTCGATCCTTAGACTTTCGTCGTTTCCGGTGAGTTAGTACTTTAGTTAAGTGGATAACAACCATAACAAATGTCGATTTTAACGATCAAACTTTTGAAAAGGAGCACACTCACTTAAATTTTATAAATTGCGGGAGTAAAAAGTTAAGTCTCGACTTACATAAATTATTAATATAAGTAGTGTTAGCATTTTACAAAAAGTTTGCACAATAAGTTTAAGCTTGGTTTGAGAGTATCAAAAAGAGGATGACAATTACAATTCCTCGGAGACACCCATTTTGTGTGAATCCCATTCCGTGATGCCATGTTTTGAAAATCAAGCATTTTATTTATTATCGTCTTGTTTAAATTTCTCGTATTGAATAAAAAGTCGAAATTGGTATTGTTGATCCTTTCATTACTTCATATGATCGGATTGCTAGGGACTAGCAATTGATAGTGTGGCGGGATGATGAGTGGCCTTTTACTCATCATTTTAAGCCCGAAAAACCCACGAAAACGTCTAAAAACACTGAAATATACCCATTTATATTGCAGATATCCTTGGAATGTGTTTTTATCTGTTTCCGGTACAAAGGACCAAAAACAGGGCAAAAACAGACATAAATGAGCTTGGAACGACAAACGTGCTTTGCGGATGGAGCCGGGAAGTGGATTTTCTACATTTTTTGGAGCCCGAGACGCGTTTTTGGAGTCAGATTAGGAAAACAAACCCAAAACAAAACCCTAAACCCAAAATTACCATATTACCCTTTCACCCGAAAACCAAATTACCTTTTTATAAACATTTTTCATTAAAAACAATTATCTTTATTTAAAACTGTTAGGAACATGTTTTATTATCAAGTGTAGGTCATTTCATTTGTAATAGGTCGTTAATAATTATGGTTTATAAATGTTTGTAATTAGTTTCACAACTCATGTAGTAAGCCCATGAGCTGTGATAGAAGGTTCTTCTAGAACCAAGGGGAAACACCCCTACTTATGTAAACACTATAAATACCCCCTCCCTTGAAGGGAGAGGGTTGTTGGTTCTAATTGAAATTATCATTTTCATTAATCATTCATTAGTTCCTTCCACTTTCTCTCACTAAAACTTTCTCTCTCTAGAAATACATATTGATGTGATAGAATGGTGACCTAACAAGTGGTATCAAGAGCCAAGGGATAATTTAGGTTAATATTGATTAGATTTAATAGAAATCCGTACTTAAAAACATGTTTTACATTGAAATTTATGGACTTTTTGGACTGAATACGTGTTTCTGCGAGTTTCTACGCGTTTCTCATGAGTTTCTGCGAGTTTCTCCTTGAAGTTTGGCTAGTCTCTATTTGAATTTCTGCGAGTTTGCAGTTTGGCGAGTTTCTGTTTGAATATCTACGAGTTTGCAGTTTGGCGAGTTTCTGTTTGAATTTCTGCGAGTTTGCAGTTTGGCGAGTTTCTGTTTGAATTTCTGCGAGTTTGCAGTTTGGCGAGTTTCTGTTTGAATTTCTGCGATTTTGCAGTTTGGCAAGTTTCTGCTTGAATTTCTGCGAGTTTGCAGTTCTGCGAGTTTCTTTCTGCGAGTTTCTTGTCTGCGAGTTTCTTGCTAGCAAGTTTGGATTTCTGCGAGTTTGGCTTTCTACTACTAATCTACCTCAACCTTAATTATCCTTAACGATCAACATCAATCTACAATTATGTCTCAACCACCATCCTCTAACTATTTTCCTTACACTTATAATCAACAACAACAACAACAACTCAGTCCACAACATCAACAATGGAATCAACAACAAGCAGTGTATCAACAACAATTTAATCAACTACATACTCCACAACCTCCTCAACAAGTTCAACAACGAATGTCAATGGTTCCACAAATCCCTCAACAACAAACTTGGTTTTCTCAAATGTGCGAAGCTGTCACAAGTCAGCAATCGATTCATGAAGATGGTTCGGATACTCGTCCTCCAATGCTTACACCCGGCAATTATGTGCAATGGTCAAGTCGATTTCTAAGGTATATGGAACTCAAGAAACCTCATGGTAAGTATCTGAAGAAGGTGATATTAGAAGGACCGTTTCAAATGCCAACTGAAACTGTTCCAGGAGATCCTACAGGTGTTCCACCAAGACCCGATACTATCTCAAATGTTTCACTTAGCCGTTTAACACCAGAACAACTACTTAATCTTGAAGCCGATGAGCTTGCTATGCAACAAATACTTCTTGGAATTCCTAATTCGATTTACAAAAGTATTGATGCACAGACAACTGCAAAAAACTATGTGGGAACAAATTCATCTTTTAATGGAAGGCACTGAACTGAATAAGATCGACATGGAGTCTAAGCTATATCACAACTTTGATGTGTTTACCATTGAGCCTGGGGAATCACTTGAATCATATTATCATCGTTTCACAAATGTTTTCAATGATTTGCATCGACATAAGATTGATCTTCCAACAATTGCTATTAACACCAAGTTTCTGAATTCATTAGGACCGGATTGGCATAAGTATGTTATTTTTGTTCGACAAGTCAAGGATCTTCATGATGTCAAGTATGGGTTATTGTATGATTATCTGAAACATCATCAATATGAAGTTCTCAAAGATAAAGAAGCTCGTGGCACACATGGTTTCCCTCCACCACCAATTGCTGATCAGATTTCTCTTATGGCACATGGTTATCCAACTCCTTACCCAAAGTCAAATCATGCTTTCGATCAACAACAACGTCACTTTATTTATGCTCCACCCACACCTTCTCATCAACTCACACCCGAAGGTGATTCTAACAATGCATACTATGCTCAAACCATTGATGATCAAGTTGATGCCTTTGAAGCATTAAATCATGGAATGGCCTTTATTGCTAAAGCCTTCTCCAAGTTCTCTACTCAGTCAAACAATCGTCTTCGTTCATCATCAAATCCCAAAAGTCACGCAGTGATCCAAGGTGAAAAAGTTGAGGTTCAGAACATAACTAGTGGTCGTCGTATGATTACAAGTGGGTATTCTGGTAATTCTGGGAATGGTCAAACATCAGCAGGGGGATTGGGTAGTAATAACTTCAAGAGAAATATTCAAGTTGTGGAAACAGGGAATTCACCGGCTTCAGGATCTACTATTCGCTGCTATAATTGCAAAAAGCAAGGACATCTTGCTAATGCTTGTCCTGAACCACGAACCAGAGGAGGAGATTACTATAAGCAAGTCATGCTGATGGTATACAAGGATGAAGTAGGAGGAGAACTCAGTGAAACTCAGCAAGGTTTTATGGCAGATACTCTCTCAGATGATGAATATGAAGATTTGGAAGCAAATGCTGCAGTTGTTTTGATGGCAAATATGCAAGAACATCATATCAGTCAAACAGAGAATGGACCGGTCTATGACACAGACGGTCTATCTCAGGTACCTGACACTGATATATGCCTCATAAATGCAATTGTATCTGCATGTGCATCTGATGAGCACCAATCTGTTCAACATGAATCATTATTTAATCATAATGAAGTTGATCAAATTAACCCCGGGGTTACATTTGATGACCTAAGTGATGATGAAAATAATGAGCATATTGAACAGAGTGAAGCAATTCATGGTCCATATTCAGAATATCTGACTTCATTACTTTTGCCATTTCAAGCCCAAACTGCAAAATGTAATGAGATAAACCAAAACGTTAGGGCTGAGATTACCTCCTTGACTGCTGAACTTGAGAGTTGTCGCAAACGGATAAATGATTTTGAAACAAAAACCACCCGAGAAACAAGTTTTGAAGTGGCCTTTCAAAAATCTTACGTTAACGAACAAAATCTTCAACATCAAATGCATGAAATTGTTGCGTCAAATAATGAAAAGATTTCTAAAATTGAACAAGAAAAGTCTGAACTTCAGAAAAACATTGAAAATCTTCAAACGGAACTTTCAAATACTAAACAAGATTTTTCAAAAAGTCGGTCAAATTTTTCTGAATTCAAGAAGAAATATAAGAAACACATTGATGATCAAATCGAGGAAATTCTTCGATTGGAAAGACGGTTAAAAGATTTTGATACTGTTGTATATAAGATTGGTCACTCAGTAAAACAGATTGAAATGTCAACCCTACTTCCGAGTCCTGATGACTCAAAACGTTTTGCACTTGGGTATAATCACCCACGTTTTCTTCATACAGCTCTCAAGGAAATGCCCAAACTGTATAGTGCTCAATGTCTTTTAGATCCAAGCATGCAACTTGTTGTATTTGATTGTGAGGAACAATGGGCACAAGATGATCGAAGTCTCTTAAACATGCGACAAAATGGAATTTTACCATATGATTACACAAGAGAAAATGCTTCTTACAAACTGAATGTCATTTCAACACCATCGTATAATCTTTCTGAATTAACTGAGGCATCTCGTGTAGAAAACCCCGTTCACAGTGTTGCACAAATAAATGGTCCTTTACCGTCCTCTTGCAAAAGCAACTCATTGCCAAAAACTCCTAAATCTTGTTTAGTATTACGGTACTTTCAAACGTTTATGGAAGATATTTCATTTTTAGAAACGGCAATTGAGAAAAATTCTGAGTTAAAAGCATCTACTTTTCAATCTGCTTATGCAAGAGAGCAAAGACAAATGTTTCAAACCCAAATCTCACCTCATGTCGCACATTTGCATCTGTGTGCAACAAAATGGGAAAGGGAACTTCAACAAGAGGTGACTTCAATGATTGAAGCTTTTAACACACTTGAAAACTCTGTTTCACAAGAACAAAGCAAAAACCAAGATCTTCAAAATGCCTTTGATAAATTGTTAGAAGATGCTCTTTCTGTTAATATTGCTTCTGTGGTTATATATTGTGAATTTGCTTCTGTGAATGATACTGTGTTAACTGCTGAGAATCTCAATATGGTTCAAACGTTGGAAATGGACAATCAGATGTTAAGGCATGAAATTGAGAAATTAAAAGTGGAAAATGAAAAAATGTTTTCACAAAATGATGATGTCCAATCTAAACTTTCATTGGAGATTTTTGAACTTAAACAAAGACTTCAATGGTGTCAGTCTTAGACAATTGAATCTGAACTTGCTTTACAAAATCACATGGAAAAGGTGTCTTTGGATCAGTCGCGAATTTCAAAAGTCGAATTTCTTGATGATGAAAATGCATCGTTAAAATGTCAAATTTTCAAATATGAACAAGAGATTGCAAAAGTCAAACAGGAATATAAAACAATTTTTGATTCTCTTAAAACTGTTCGTTCTGAAGGGTCAAAAGAACTTGATCACCATGTTGAATACACTCGACAAATGTTGGGTGAACAAGGAAGATTGAATTCAATAATTCAGGATCAAAAACACATCATCATTGAGCTTAAAGAAAAGCTAGCTAAACAAGAATCTAGAAAGTCTAGTAACACAAAAGTGATTGCTCCTGGCATGTATATAATTGATAAAACTCAGGGAACTAATTTGCTTTCTTCCACTTCTACAAGAATAGTTGCGTCTACTAATGTTAGAAGATCCGAGAATAAGAGACAACAAGAAAATACTAGGATCTCGCAACATAGGAAGAGCACTCGTCCGACATCAGAATTAGAAGTTCATCTTAGGAAATCGAATAAAAATCATGTCACATCTGATTTCGATTCAAATTTGGCAACTTGTAATTCTAATGTCAGTGTAACGAATGATAAGTCTGTAAACGTTTCAAACGTTAATGCCTCCTGTGTTTTTTGTCATAAAAGTATGATGTCTGGTAATCATGATAAATGTGTTGCAAACTCTCTGTTAGCCCGTTCTAAGAAATCTATAACTGGCCCTCCCTTTAGGTCCCCAATAGTTGCAAAATCGAATATAGGGAAGGTGCACAATGTAGTTTCTGAGAAATCTGTATATACACCCATTGCTGCAAAAACATCTCCTAAGAAAGTGTACTCACCTAGTGACTTCACTAAGACCAAAGCGAAACATAATTGGTTATGGCAACAATGGTTGCAGCGTACCTCAAGTTTTAAATGGATTCCTAAATGTGAAAATGTGTGTAACACTAACATAATGGAACCCACTAACTCTTTGGGTTCCACTGCTTCTATCATACCACCCTCGTTGTCTTCATGTGTTGTAGGTGATTCAACTCGTTCTATGGATTGTTGATAGCGGATGTACCCGGCATATGACAGGAAATCTAAAGCAGTTAATAAACTTTGTTTCAAAGTTCATCGGTACTGTCAGATTCGGGAACGACCATTTTGCTGCAATAATGGGATATGGAGATTATGTCAATGGAAACATCGAGATCAGTCGGGTTTATTATGTTGAAGGTCTTGGACACAATCTTTTCTCGGTTGGACAATTCTGTGATGATGATTTGGAAGTTGCGTTTCGCTCCAAAACATGTTACGTACGTGACTTGGAAGGACATGATTTACTCACCGGCAATCGGAGCACAAATCTTTATACGATTCCTATGTCCGATATGATTGCATCTTCACCGATTTGTCTTCTCTCCAAAGCAACTTCGACAAAATCATGGTTATGGTACAAAAGGCTTTCTCATTTAAACTTCAAAACCATGACTGAACTCGCTCGTCATAAGTGAGTTGATGGTCTTCCAAGGTTCCGATACACCAAAGATCATTTATGTTCGGCTTGTGAACAAGGCAAGAGCAAGAGATCTAACTTTCCCTCAAAACCAGAACCAAGTTCTCAACATGTTCTTAATATGCTTCATATGGATTTATGTGGCCCCATGCGTGTACAAAGTGTGAATGGAAAAAGATACATTCTGGTTATTGTTGATGATTATTCACGATGGACTTGGGTCTATTTTCTTCGCACTAAAGATCAAGCTCCAACAATGCTTATCACCTTTCTCACAAAGATTCAAGTTCAACTCAAAAAACACCGCCGCATTGTATTCTCAAAATCAACAGCATTGCGTGAAAGTTGGAATCACACATCAGACCTCAATTGCTCGTATTCCTAAACAAAATGGTGTTGTTGAAAGACGAAACCGAACGTTAGTGGAGGCCGCTCGAACGATGTTGATTTTCTCACAATTACCGGATTTCTTGTGGGCTAAAGCTGTCTCAACTGCATGTTTTACTCAAAACCGTTCCATCATTCATACGCGCCATAATAAAACTCCATATGAGATTGTTCACAACCGCAAACTAGATATCAGATATTTTCATGTTTTTGGTGCACTGTGCTATCCGAAAAATGATCGTGATGATATTGGTAAACTTCAGCCGAAAGCTGACATTGGAGTGTTCATTGGTTACTGTGAAAATTCGAAAGGATTTAAAATTTCGAATCGTCGAACTCGACAAATGATGGAAACCATTCATGTCAACTTTGATGAGCTTACAGATATGGCTTCGGAGCAAAACCGCTTAGGACCCGCATCCAATCGTCTAAACTTTCCTTCTTCATCAGCTGTTCCACCCATGGAATTAACTCGTCAACAATTGGAGACTTTGTTTGCTCCTCTGTTTGATGAGATTCCTGAAAGTAGTGCTCCAGATGTATCGACTGTTTCCGCTGCACACCCTGATCATAATCCAATACCCGATACACCTGCTCCAACAACTACAACCGTTGCACCAGATGCACCACTGAATGATTCTCAATCAACAGAAGAACACATTGCATCCAACACTGACACAGCTGATGAATCACAAACTCAAGAAGTACCCGCACCCGCAGATTATGACGGAAATGCTTTCTTCAATCCATTTGCTCTGGCTCCAACTATTCCAGACATTGGCGAGTCATCTTCACGTAATTTGGAATCGTCCAATATGCATGCAACATTCAATCATCACCCTTCGACACATAAATGGACGAAAGATCATCCCTTAGTAAATGTGATTGGCGATCCTTCTAACCCAGTTATGACGAGACAACGACTTCATACTGATGCTGAAACTTGTGTTTATGCACTCACTGTTTGTCAAGATGAACCACGAAACATCGAAGAAGCTATGACATATGACAATTGGATTGAATCAATGCAAGAAGAGTTGAATCAGTTCAAACGCTCGAAGTCCGGAACTTGTTCCAAGACCAGATGGGATTTATGTCATTGGACTCAAGTGGATCTGAAAAAACAAACTGGATGCTGAAGGCAATGTTATTCGCAACAAATCTCGTCTTGTGGCTAAAGGGTATTCTCAAGAAGAAGGAATCGATTATGAAGAATCATTTGCACCAGTAGCTCTACTTGAAGCTGTACGGATATTTCTGGCATATGCTGCACACAAGAATATCATGGTTTGTCAGATGGATGTAAAAACGGCGTTTCTGAATGGTCAACTCCGTGAAGAAGTTTATGTAGGTCAACCAGACGGGTTCGTTGATTCAGAACATCCCAACTACGTGTACAAGCTCAAAAAGGCTCTTTATGGTCTTAAACAAGCCCCACGGGCCTGGTACGACAAACTGTCAAAATTTCTTCTCGCTAATCAGTTTACTAAAGGAACTGTTGATCCAACATTTTTTATTCAACGTCACGGGGAGGATATTTTGATTGTTCAAATTTATGTTCATGATATCATTTTTGGTTCAACACATAAAAAGTATTCAAACGCTTTTGCAAAATTAATGAAAAAAAATTTTGAAATGTCCATGATGGGTGAACTAAAGTTCTTCTTAGGACTTCAGGTTCATCAATCTCCCTGTGGCATATTTCTAAATCACCCAAATATGCTCTTGAAATCTTGAAGAAACATGGAATGACCAGTTGTGATACTTATAACAAACCTATGTCTGCAACCTCACCAAAGCTGGATGCTGATTTACATGGGAAAATTATTGACCCTACAAAATACCGAAGTATTATTGGGTCTCTCATGTATCTAACAGCCAGCAGACCTGACATTGTATTTGCTGTATATCTTTGCTCCTGTTATCAGTCAAGACCAACTGAAAGACACCTCAATGAGGCTAAAAGAATCCTTCACTACGTAAAGGGAACCATTCACTTGGGAATCGTATCGAAGGATTCTCGTTTTGCACTAATTGCTTTTTCGATGCCGATCACGCAGGGTGTTTAGATACACGAAAAAGTACATCTGGTGGTGTTCAGTTTCTCGGAGATAAACTTGTGTCTTGGCAGTCAAAGAAACAAGACTGTACATCTATGTCATCAACAGTAAGGAATACGTTGCCATGTCAGCATGTTGTGCTCAGATAATTTTGATGAGATCACAACTGATGGACTACGGTTTTGTATTCGACAAGATTCCAATGTACTGTGACTCCAAGAGTGCCATTGCAATCTCCTGCAACACGGTTCAACATTCCAAGTCAAAGCATATCGCTCTCCGATATCATTTCATTAAAGAGCATGTCGAAAAGGGTACAATTGAACTATACTTTGTGGGTACTCAATATCAATTGGCGGATTTGTTCACCAAAGCCTTGCCACCCGCAAGGTTTACTGAGCTTGTCCATCAAATTGGCATGCGGTGTTTTACTCCAGAAGATATGGAAAATTTAATCAAACGTTCTTAAAACGTCAAACACCAAAAACATTTCTTTGTAAATACATATTTTAAAATCAAAATACAAAAATATAAAATCTATACAAAACTCAAAAAGATTTTCTTTTTCATCTTTTAAAAAAAAAGAAAAAAAAATGTTTTAATACACTAGGGACTAAATGTGTCACTTTTTCATTTTTCTCCCTATATAAACTTAGATTTATTCATTCTTCAAAAACCTATTATTCTCAAAATCACAAACAAACTGCTGCTGCCAATCGATTCACACTTTCATTCAATCTTTCTAACGTCTTTTATCACTTCCAATCGATTGTAAGTAATGTCTCCATCTTGGTTTTGGGTTGTTGATTTTGTTCGCTAACTTTGATTGCTAATAGGATCGATTTACATGCCTTGTTTAGATTAGTATAAAACCTTAAGCTTGTTTTGATTAGTATAGATGTTTAGGATATGCGCGCTGTTTCAGTTTGTGGATTCAATTAATCAAAGATTTTTTTTTTCAAAATTAGGGTTCTTGATTTGTTTGAATTTTGGTGAGTTTGCCGTACGTATTGAATACTGGCGAGTTTTTTCTTGAATTTTAGCGAGTATCTACAAGTTTCATGTATGCGTTTTGGCGAGTTTACTAGTTTTTCTTGTCAAGTTATGAATTTTGGCGAATTCTTATGGGGATTAAGATTGGCGAGTTTGCCATGGTTTAATAAGTTCTTGCGAGTTTTCTCTTAAGATTCTGTTTGGTGAATTTGTCTAAGTTTCGAATTTGGCGAGTTTGCTTTATACATATGAATTTTGGCTTAAGATTGTGTTTGGCGAATTTGTTTAGGCTTAGAAATTGGCGTGTTTGCCTTCTACATAAGAATTTGGCGAGTTTCCTTTTACACATGAACTTTGCGAGTTTCTATAAGGTTTAGATTTTGGCGAGTTTGTTTAGGTGTTGGCGAGTTTGTCTTTCACACATGTAATATTGGCGAGTTTGTCAACATGACTGAATAATTGCGAGTTTCTTGCTGTTTGTTGAATGGTGGCAAGTTTTTTTTTTACCTGCCCTATGATTAATTGCGAGTTTGTCATTGGTTCAAGGTTTAAGGACATGTTGTGCGTTTAAGGTTTCATACTAGAGTCTAAGAGCATTTAGGATTCCCTTAGAAAATTTTTGGGCAAGTTTGTACGCTTATTACTCTCTAAGAATTTGATGTTTCTTGTGTGTTTCTATTGAGTCTTAGCGAGTATGACTTAGTTAATTTTGAGAGTTTCACAAATAAATGCTTTTGTGAGTTTGCATAGTTTGTATGTTAGGATCATATGAGTTATTCCTCTAACATGTCATTACAAATTCTTGGATATCTTGGTAAATGATTTGTTTCAGGTCTAAATATGTCTCAAGGATCTCTCACAAGAAGAGACATGTATCCCATTGAAGATGAACGCAATATTGGGCTTTCAAACTCTCGTATTGATTTTGAACAACTTCTATGCCATCCCACATGTCAGATAATAGTGGAAATTCTTAAGAAGCACTTCTGTCGGCATCTTCTGACTTTATCTACAAGTGTCCCTGAGATCTACTTACATCAATTATGGCATTCACTCAAGATAAGTAACGATTCCAACCTCATGACAGTCCAGATTGACAGAACACCATTCGAATTTGATTTTAGCATTCTTCGTCATGTTCTTCATCTTCCTCTTGAAGAAACAAAGACTCGCACTTCGTTCATACCATCTCCATCGTTTTCACAAATTGCATTATCTCTTAGAAAAATGGGTTATGATGAGTCTTCTCAACCGCTGTCAACTAGTTCTAATGTAAACCGAAAATTCATTCCTCAACCATGGTTATCATTGTATACCATACTCAGTCATTGTGTTATAGGAAAAGCTACCGGCCATGAACACCCTCGTTTGGAACTACTTCAAATCTTTTGGGGTGTCATTAATACACAACATCTTGATTATGCACAGCTAATCTGGAATGATATGATCTATCAAGCACGGCAGTTTACCAATAAGAAAGGGTATAAAATTCCGTTTGCTCGTTACACCAAGCTTCTTATTGAATACTTCATGCAAGAAGATCCAAGCATCGACAAACGAATAGCAAGTGGTGATAAGTATCATACTAGTCACATGGATCATGTGCTTAAAACTGTTAAAGTTCAAAGCACTAGCACAACAAACAATGGCTTAAGAATTTCTGACCGTCTCTTTAATGATGGCATCAAGCAGACTACCGCTTACAGGGACTATGATCAAGCAGAAAAAGCAGGAACAGTTGGAATTATTTCTGAAAAACCTAAAGGTAGAGGAAGGAGATCCACTGCAAAACACAAGCAAACCTTGCTGATTGATGAAGCTGTTGCTGAAGAAGAACAAGTTAGTCATCACGACAAAGATGATAACCCTGCAGACACTCAAAGACTTATCCAGGTGAAACAAGATACAGCTGCCAGACAGAGTGGTAAAACTATCAGTCGTCAAACTTAACTACTTCAATCTCCTCGCACTCACAAAGAAGAACGAGTGATGAGTCAATTATTATATAAAAATATCAAATACGAAATAAGCGCGAGAGAATTACAAACAAACCCTTTTAGGAAAAAAAGGTCGACAAGCAAAACCCGCGAATACTCGATAAGTGATACCGGGAAAGTGTTACCCGGGTCGTTTCCCAACGAGGTGTGAATTGACGGTGACGTTTGAGGTTTGGAATTAAAGTGCTTGAATGGATCGGGAATTTACGATTTTGGTTACGGTTACTAAAAATTAAAGCACGGGAACGTAATTAAGGCAAGGGAACAAAGTAAATAACTAAGTTAACTAATACTAAGCATAAGAAACAATAAAACGAAGCTATACTACGTCCTAGGGCATTAAAACTAAAAAAACGCGAAAACCGGGAACGCACCGAGCCTAAAAAAAAGTGAAAACTTTGCAATTTAAGGCCTACGGGTGCAAAACCAATTTTCCTACACTCTAAATGACTAAAAATAATTTTAGGAAAAAGTCGGGTATTTTTCAACTTTTATTTTATTTATTACGAATTAAAAACTAATTTTAACTAATTAAATTATAAAAAATACTAAAACTTTTTGGAAAATTCTGAAACTTTTTGTAAAAATACTAGATACTATGATAGGCTTAGTAAAAATAAGCTAAGGTCAACAACTTACATAAATAAGCTGTTAAAAATTAAATAAGCAAAATGGGCTAAAGGTTCAAAACGGGTTAAATAAAAAAGAAGGGAAATACATAACAATAAAAGAACGCAGGGCAGATGGTTGTGGTTGTGATGTTGTGTGCGTGAGCAGAAGGTCCCAGGTTCGAATCCTGTGGTACCTTTTTGGCTAATTATTATTATTTTTTTTTTCTTTTTGAAAACTCAATCTATAAAAAGCTTACAATAAGCAGTTTATACTGCTTATTGCTTACTGTTTTGGACAGAAAGCCAAAAACAAACACCTTTTTCAGATTTTAAGCACAAAAAAAGCAACAAATAAGCAAGGTTTAATTAAATAAGCTAACATGGAATTAGAATAAGCTGAGATGCATTGGTAAGAACTAAAATGAGCTCAAAGGAACAAGAAAAAAAAGAGGGGGAAATAAGCAGTTATGGGAAATCCTAAGTAAAAGTTATGGACTAAAAAAAACTATCAAGGGCACTAAATAAGCTAAAGGAGAACTACTCTAACCTAAGGGATTAATTGAGCAACTAACTACACTACAATAAGCACTTAAATGGAAGAAATATGCTGAGAACTAAAGCTAATAAGCTAAGACTAATGGGTACACTAGGCTACTGATATGGAACAACAAAACAGTCCAAGGGGGCTACTTGGGGCTTAAAATTAAGCACTAATAAGCAGTTACCAAAAATTTTAAAAAATACTATAAGCTAGATAACCAACCGAATAAGATGCCTACCAAATTTCAGAAAATGAGGCCTTATATTAAGCAAATTAAAAATCAAAAAGTGGAGCCACTTGGACTAGTTAGCTGCTGAAACAGAAACTAAAAAAATGGCAAAAGGCTGTTTTTTGGAACAAATTGAGCTAAGCTAAAGCTAATCTAAGGGCAAATAAACTAAAGTTACATTGAGAGTGGTATGTGAAAATGCAAGAAAAGCAAGTTTGAAGAGTTTTTGATAGAAAGTAAGCTGTAAAAAAATTGATTAAACAGCAGCTAGTGGGCTGTTTTGTGCAGAATTTTTAGACAGAAAACTCTTTTTTAACTTGAGTAAAGATTGTTAAAACATATTTCGACCATTAAAACTAACTAAAGAAAGCTAAAAGGACTTTGACTTGTATATTCAAAACGGGTAAAAACCCGTTTGAGACCCAAGCCTTGCTTGTACCAAACACCCCTTTCAGGGACTTTAATGTTTTTTAAAACTGTAAATGGTGTAAACACTTGTTAAAAACAGATTTGTATTAAACACTACAACATCTCCAAACACTATGAAAGCTCAAATGATAGATTCAGAATAAAAAGAAAATTAAAATTGTAATGGGATTTAAAAAAAAACAGAAATTTAAATTGCATTAAAAATAAAGTTACATGGAAATTTAAATGACAATAAAATTAAAATTGGTACTAGAAGGAGAATTCTAGACAAAGTTTTACAAATGCACTAATGCTCTATTTATACTAAAACTAGAAAAAAATGTCTTCTATCTCTGTCTTCTCTTCTTTTCTTTGTCTTGTTCTATTGTGTTAGTTGTGTGAGAGATGAGGGATATTTCCATCTGTGCTTGTTATCCATCCCATCTCAGCCTTCCATTTTCCCTTGGTGCCCAAGGCTTGATCTCAGCCATTGATGAGATTGAGAGTCTTGGATTGATGACATGGAAAGATAGCATGTGACTTACTATTGGCAGTTTCTGAGAGTGAAAGAGATGGAGAGAGAGGGAAAGGTTGGGACAACTTTTTGGCGCCAATGGTTTGTGATGTTTCTGGTTCTGATTGGGTAGATGTGGGTTTGGGATTTTTGGGTAACAACAGAAATAAGGAAAGGGTAAAAGAGAAGTTGGGTGGTTCTAAGTGGTAAAGGGTATAATAAAAGGTTTAGTTTTTTGTAAAAAATAAAAGTGTAAGGTTTTTAATAAAAAAAAGTAATTGGTTAGAAAAAAATTGGTTTTGAATAAAAATGTTTTTAATAAAAAATAATTGTTTTAAAAAAATAAAAAAATTGGTTTTAAAATAAAAATAACTGTTTTTAATGAAAAATGTTTATAAAAAGGTAATCTGGTTTTCAAGTTTAGGGGTAAAATGATAAATTGGGTTCGGGTTTGTTTTCCCCACTCTCACTCCCAAAAACGCGTCCCGGGCTCTGAAATTGTAGAAAATCCACTGTCGGTTTCGTCCGCAAAGCACGTTTTCCTTTCCAAGCTCAATTCTGTTCGTTTTTGCCCTGTTTTCAATCCTTTGTACCTGAAATACATAAAAACACATTCCAAGGATATCTGTAGCATAATTGGGTATATTTCAGTGTTTTTAGACGTTTTCGTGGTTTTTCGGGCTTAAAATGATGAGTAAAAGGCCACTCATCATCCCCCCACACTATCAATTGCTAGTCCCTAGCAATCCGATCATATAAAGTAATGAAAGGATCAAGAATACCAAGAATACCCCGTTTCGACTTTTTATTCACTACTAGAAATTTAAATTTGAACGATAATAAATAAAATGCTTGATTATCAAAACATGGCATCATAGAACGGGATTCACGCAAAATGGGTGTCTCCGGGGAATTGTAATCGTCATCCTCTTTTTGATACTCTCAAACTAAGCTTAAACTTATTGTGCAAACGTTTTTGTAAAATGCTAACACTACTTATATCAATAATCTATGTAAGTCGAGACTTAACTTTTTACTCCCGCAATTTATACAATTTAAGTGATTGTGCTCATTTTCAAAAGTTTGACCATTGAAATCGACATTTGTTATGGTTTTTATCCACTTAACTAAAGTACTAACTCACCGGAAACGATGAAAGTCTAAGGATCGAAAGAGCCTTTTCCATGTAGCGGCTTTCTTCTTGGCACATCCCAAAACATAAGTTTTAAGTGACCGGGCTTTTGACACCTCACAGAGAATAGTACCGGAATTAGCGAGAATTCGATTCCAAAGATTTACGAAGCTACCGTTAAGTTAAAACTAAATCTAAATGGATTACAACCGACGACAATTTAGAAATTCGAGATTCAAAGGTGAGATCACTCCATGTTGCGACTTTCTTCTCAGCTTGTCCTTTTAAGGAGGCTAGGTTTTCACCCTCGAGAATAGTATCGAGCTTTGGATCTTTGAAATCAATGATTTCCAAATTACCGTCAAACTTTTAGACAACTTTGACGAATACGAGTTCAACTTCCGATTTAAATTTAAGAAAAAGTAAGTTTCGCACATTTATTCATAAGCAACATAATGCTTTTATTCACGCAACTCATATTTTTCTTTTCTCTTTTTTTTTTCATTTTTCATTTTTCAACTTTTTTTCACTTTTTTTCTTTTTCACTTTTTTTTTTTTTTTTTTTTTTCATTTTGACTTTGAACTTTAAACTTGCAACTTTTGCATCATTCAAGCATTTTTCGATACTTTCATTTTGCAACATTATTCAGATTTAAAGAAAGTATGCTTTCTCGGAAATTTAAATAAAAAGTTGAACTCGAACTCTAAATCAATTTTGCTTAAAAACTTTTTATTGTAACAAGACGATTTGAATGTTCAAATGTTTTACAATGAGCACGTATTTTAGTCCAATTAGTTAGCTTCTGGGAGAAAAAGCCATAGATTACTTATATAAGCTCTAAAGAGAACCAACTACTCCACGCTTAACATTTTCATTTGCACAACGCGTAAAACCTTAGCCTAATGTTAAGAGAGCAGCTAGATCAACACTCTAGCAGAGTCGGGATTCCCCTTGTTCTAGCCTAATCAAGACTAAACTACCATTAACACCGAAGCATTAACGCTTTATTTTTGTGCAAAGCACTTCTTGAAAATGTAAATACTTGACTTAAAACGATAAAAATTTTAAAAATTTGGTCAAAACGGGAGTGCTAGGGTACTAGAAGGTACAATGTGATCAAATTCGCTAAGAATTCCCCCCCACACTTAGAATTGAATATTGCCCTCAATATTCAAAGTACGGCCGTAGCGAAACTATAGAACGGGAAAAGGTAATACTACTAGCCAAGTGTGGAAGCGAAATCTTTTTTTCACAAAAAGGATTTATAAAGATATCCCTAGATAATCGTTAGTAAAAAAAATCGGATATTGGGCGGCTGGATTGAAAACAGGCGCATCAATCAACAGGATCTACGGAATCCCAAAACAGAGAGCAAACACACAACAAGCAAATAATAGTGGGGGAATTCCCCCCACACTTAGTGTTACAAAATAGAAAGAAGTCAGAAACATGGGTGGACACCCATGAAATGCTACTGTTTTTGTTAACCGAGTCGCTAGCTTGACTCGACCCTGAATTCATTGGTCCATAGGGAAGCAAGTGGAAGAGAAAATCTCCATCGGACTTTCATTCAATTTGTTTGGATAAGCATTGAATGTGCTGAAAGTTCCATTCCGATGAGATATTACCGGCTCAAAAGAATGATAAATAGAGATGCCGGGGTCAAAGATGATGTCCTCACTCCCGTAGGAATGAAGGAGAGGAGAAGTCACATCATAAGTAAGGAATGGAAGAAAGATGTTTATAACCATCAGGATAAGATCTTCATCCTCACAGGCAAATTTTTCATTTTCCTTAATTTGAATATCATCATTAAAGCTCTTTTGGTCATTTTCAATAAACACCTTGGGAGGGAGAGCGGGTAGTGTCCTCAATAGGCAAACTCTTATGATAGAGCATGTCTCCCCCCGGATCAAGATCAAGATCAAGATCAAAATAGAAATGATCATACTCCGGAGGAGATATGATATGAGAGAGTTCACCGGAGAACTCCTCAGGATCTAGATCAAAGAGAAACGAATCATACTCGGGAAGAGAGATACAAGCATGAGAAGCGGTACTGCCACGACTCTTCTCTTCCATATGATCGATATCAAAGAAAAACGACTCATAAGTCGTAAGAGAAAGATCAGGATGAAAAATGGCATTGCCACTACTCTCTTCTGCCGTATCAAAGATAAAACTCTCAAATTCGGGAACATAATCCTCGAGCTCGGGCTCCGAAGGATCTGACGGCTTAAGTACGACAATTTCTTCAACGTTATCTTCCTTCGGGGGAAGAAAAGGTGATGGTTCATCGTAAAACATCTTTTCTAATAAAGGAACATCTCCCCCCGGATCGCAATTGGTTTCAACAATTTTCGTCGAAATTGGATCATCGACTTCTTCCAAAACGACGTCACTTCTCTCAGCCGGCGTGAGTGAAGGGGAAGAGTCGGAAATGATAGGGTCGGAGATGGGAGTGGGAGTGCCACTCGAAGAATCGTCATCGATCTTTAAGTTCTCTTCTTCAAACGGTTCATCAACATCACTCTCGTCAGAATCTGAATAGTAAAAAGTAGGTGGATAACTCGGGCTTTGTTGATAATGGTGACTGATATATCTTTCTTGCTTGCCAAAGACGTCAATTTGAGTACTCATGACGGAAATTTGCTCGGAATAATGATCACTCAACATAGTGGTACAATCGTAAGGAACGTCAGCATCCCACTGAAAATGATGTTGTGTCAAATTCTCGATCAAATCGTAAGCTTCTTGAGGAGTCTTCTGCATGAGATTTCCACCAGCTGTCAACATGATTTTGTCTCGATTAATCATAGTGATACCATGATAAAAGGTTAGGATTTGATCAAGAAGCAAAATTCGATGATCGGGACATTTATGCAATAATGTTTTGAATCTTTCCCAAGCTTCAAATACGGATTCCTTGGTTAATTGCTGGAAATTAAGAATTTCTTTCCTCACCGTATCGCTTTCGAATATGGAAAGCATTTTGAAAGAAACTTGTGAAACATCTCTTCCCAAGTATGAATTGAATGTTTTTCAAGGGTATAAAACCAAGATTCGGCTTCAGAGGTCAAAGAGAATGGAAAGAGATTCAATCGGATATTATCTTGAGAAACGCCTTTTTGTTTCATGGATTGAGTAATAGACAAGAACTTGTTCAAGTGTTCATTAGCATCTTCGTCGTGAAATCCATGGAATTGGCAATGTTGGCGAAGAAGACGAACCATATGATTTTTCAATCTAAAATTGGCTCCCGGAACGTATATCGGAGCGATCGGTCCTCCTCGACCGATAAGTGATGGACGATAGAAATCCTCCATGGTCCGAGGATCATGGGGATCAAATGGTGAAAAATCGAGCATAGTGGAGAATTAAACAATTTAGAGGGTCAAGAGATAAGAATTAAACATTTAAGAGGATAACGAAGAGTAGAATTAAACGGTAAAAGAGGGTAAGAGAAATAGAATTATGCGGATAAGAGGAACGAGAAGAATATTTTTGGGGTTTTGTAATGAAAACGAGTGCACATGCACAAAAACCAATCAATCAAAATGATACCGAAGCAAAAACACAAGGAACTTAAACCAATAATCACAAGCGTATTCACGCAAGTGACACAAAGGCAAGTTTTGAATCTTTTGTTTGAGAACTTATTATGATAACACTCAAGTCGAGAAGTGTTATATTGATTGATGTCTTTTATCTTTTATTAAACAATGAAAACAAAATATTTTTGGGGTTTTTAACTTTTATATATATACAAAAAGAAAAGGAAAATATTTTTGTGTTTTAGGGGTTTTTGGAAAGCGAATAACTTCACGAGGAAGGTTCTTCAAGTCACTAATCGTCAAACCGTAACGATATTGTCGCAACACACCTCCCAGGCAGCGGCGCCAAATTGATGAGTCAATTGTAATATGAAAATATCAAATACGAAATAAGCGCGAGAGAATTACAAACCAACCCTTTTAGGAAAAAAAGGTCGACAAGCAAAACCCGCGAATACTCGATAAGTGATACCGGGAAAGTGTTACCCGGGTCGTTTCCCAACGAGGTGTGAATTGACGGTGACGTTTGAGGTTTGGAATTAAAGTGCTTGAATGGATCGGGAATTTACGATTACGTTACGGTTACTAAAAATTAAAGCACGGGAACGTAATTAAGGCAAGGGAACAAAGTAAATAACTAAGTTAACTAATACTAAGCATAAGAAACAATAAAACGAAGCTACACTACGTCCTAGGGCATTAAAACTAAAAACGCGAAAACCGAACGCGAGCCTAAAAAAGTGAAAACTTTGCAATTTAAGGCCTACGGGTGCAAAACCAATTTTCCTACACTCTAAATGACTAAAAATAATTTTAGGAAAAAGCCGGGTATTTTTCGACTTTTATTTTATTTATTACTTAATTAAAACTAATTTTAACTAATTAAATTATAAAAATACTAAAACTTTTTGGAAAATTCAAACTTTTGTAAAAATACTAGATACTATTATAGACTTAGTAAAAATAAGCTAAGGTCAACAACTTACATAAATAAGCTGTTAAAAATTAAATAAGCAAAATGGGCTAAAGGTTCAAAACGGGTTAAATAAGAAAGAAGGGAAATACATAACAATAAAAGAACGCAGGCGATGGTTGTGGTTGTGATGTTGTGTGCGTGGCGAAGGTCCTGGTTGAATCCTGTGGTACCTTTTTGGCTAATTATTATTTTTTTTTTTCTTTTTGAAAACTCAATCTATAAAAAGCTTACAATAAGCAGTTTATACTGCTTATTGCTTACTGTTTTGGACAGAAAGCCAAAAACAAACACCTTTTTCAGATTTTAAGCACAAAAAAAAGCAACAAATAAGCAAGGTTTAATTAAATAAGCTAACATGGAATTAGAATAAGCTGAGATGCATTGGTAAGAACTAAAATGAGCTCAAAGGAACAAGAAAAAAGGGGGGGAAATAAGCAGTTATGGGAAATCCTAAGTAAAAGTTATGGACTAAAAAAAAACTATCAAGGGCACTAAATAAGCTAAAGGAGAACTACTCTAACCTAAGGGATTAATTGAGCAACTGACTACACTACAATAAGCACTTAAATGGCGAAAATATCTTTGAGAACTAAAGCTAATAAGCTAAGACTAATGGGTACACTAGGCTACTTGATATGGAACAAAGAAGTCCAAGGGGCTACTTGGGGCTTAAAATTAAGCACTAATAAGCAGTTACCAAAAATTATAAAAAATACTATAAGCTAGATAACCAACCGAATAAGATGCCTACCAAATTTCAGACAATGAGGCCTTATATTAAGCAAATTAAAAATCAAAAAGAGGAGCCACTTGGACTAGTTAGTCAAAGCGAAAACTAAAAAATGGCAAAAGGCAGTTTTTTGGAACAAATTGAGCTAAGCTAAAGCTAATCTAAGGGCAAATAAACTAAAGTTACATTGAGAGTGGTATGTGAAAATGCAAGAAAAGCAAGTTTGAAGAGTTTTTGATAGAAAGTAAGCTATAAAAAAAATGATTAAACAGCAGCTAGTGGGCTGTTTTGTGCAGAATTTTTAGACAGAAAACTCTTTTTTAACTTGAGTAAAGATTGTTAAAACATATTTCGACCATTAAACCTAACTAAAGAAAGCTTAAAGGACTTTGACTTGTATAGTCAAAACGGGTAAAAACCAGTTTGAGACCCAAGCCTTGCTTGTACCAAACACCCCTTTCAGGGACTTTAATGTTTTTTAAAACTGTAAATGGTGTAAACACTTGTTAAAAACAGATTTGTATTAAACACTCAAGCATCAAAATGAGCTTAAACAACATCTTCAAACACTATGAAAGCTCAAATGATAGATTCAGAATAAAAAGAAAATTAAAATTGCAATGGGATTAAAAAAAACAGAAATTTAAATTGCATTAAAAATAAAGTTACATGGAAATTTAAATGACAATAAAATTAAAATTGGTACTAGAAGGATAATTCTAGAAAAAGTTTTACAAATGCACTAATGCTCTATTTATACTAAAACTAGAAAAAAATGTCTTATATCTCTGTCTTCTCTTCTTTTCTTTGTCTTGTTCTGTTGTGTTAGTTGTGTGAGAGATGAGGGATATTTCCATCTATGCTTGTTATCCATCCCATCTCAGCCTTCCATTTTCCCTTGGTGCCCAAGGCTTGATCTCAGCCATTGATGAGATTGAGAGTCTTGGATTGATGACATGGAAAGATAGCATGTGACTCACTGTTGGCAGTTTCTGAGAGTGAAAGAGATGGAGAGAGAGGGAAAGGTTGGGACAACTTTTTGGCGCCAATGGTTTGTGATGTTTCTGGTTCTGATTGGGTAGATGTGGGTTTGGGATTTTTGGGTAACAACGATGTAAATAAGGAAAGGGTAAAAGAGAAGTTGGGTGGTTCTAAGTGGTAAAGGGTATAATAAAAGGTTTAGTTTTTTGTAAAAAATAAAAGTGTAAGGTTTTTAATAAAAAAAAAAAGTAATTGGTTAGAAAAAAATTGGTTTTGAATAAAAATGTTTTTAATAAAAAATAATTGTTTTAAAAAATAAAAAAATTGGTTTTAAAATAAAAATAACTGTTTTTAATGAAAAATGTTTATAAAAAGGTAATTTGGTTTTCGTGTTTAGGGTAAAATGATAAATTGGGTTGGGTTTGTTTTCCCACTCTCACTCCCAAAAAGCGCGTCCCGGGCTCAAATTGTAGAAAATCCACTCTCGGTTTCGATCCAAAAGCACGTTTTCCGTTCCAAGCTCAATTATGTTCGTTTTTGCCCTGTTTTCAATTCTTTGTACCTGAAATACATAAAAACACATTCCAAGGATACCTGTAGCATAATTGGGTATATTTCAGTGTCTTTAGACGTTTTCGTGGTTTTTTCGGGCTTAAAATGATGAGTAAAAGGCCACTCATCATCGAGCAATCCTGAAGAAAACCTTGGCTATCACCAAACGTCATCACCAAGCTGATCTTGAAAGGTTGCTGAAGAAGGGTGAAGGATCAGTTTCTAAGGTGATTTCTGAACAACTTCAACAACCTATGAATGAATCAGAATCTTCGAATTGGATAACTTCGGTTTACCGCCACCCTCTCTTCATCCAAAGATGAATCGATAAATTCATTCATTCGATAATGAAGAATCGTAAAAATGATAACTCGAGAATGATGATTACGATGATGCTTTCGTTGTTAAACCACATCTGGAAAGTGACGCTCGTTTTCCAAAATCACTAACACAACCACCTCCGGCATCTTCGGATCAACGATCAAAGACGAATGTTCCTTCCAAAACCACCTTTAAGATCAGGTTCCCTTCTCGACCAACATCTGAAGCAAGCTGAAAAGATAAATTTCAAGTCATTCAAGAACAACTTACTTCTCTTCAAACCCAAGTTCAGACACAACAAAAGCAACTTCAAGAACAACATCAACAGATTGAAGTTTCCATTACCCGAAAGCATTGAGGAAATCCTTAAAGGTTCTTCCTACTGAGAGGTAAAGAGTTGCATTAATGAAGTTCTACCATTGGCATTACGCACATATGTTAAAAACAAGCTTCAAGGTGTTGTAGCCACTCATCTTCAAACACACCCGATAACCTTGAAACAAAACCTTCAAAGTTGCCTCTCGTTGATCTCAAAAGTCAACTTCTTGAGAAGATAATTGATGATGATGAAGAGGTGGAACTTCGAGACGCTCTACTCAAATCCATTAAGAAGGCTGATAAGAAGAGTGCATCTGCATTATGCAAAGATATCCCGCCATAAACGCAGAACCCGATGATAAAGATGATGAGTCACGTCCACGCGATAAACGTTCCAAATTCATTGCACCGTCATCTTCAGTTTTTCAAACCACTTCTCATGATATTCCAACTGAAGATGAAATTCAACCACAATCTTCCAATCAACCTCCAAAACAGATCGCTCTCAAGTCATATCCGCACACCATTGAACATGCAACAAGATGATGCCCTAGAATGGATTGACTCTTCCACGACTTCGGTTTGGTGGTTTGAAGATATGGTTGATGCTCATCCAGAAGATGACCTTCCTAATGAAGCTTCCATTGTGGGTTTCACAAAGAATTTGAAAAAGATCATGAAGGTGCAGAAACTTCAATTGTCTCACATTGCCAACATTCGCCGAGCAGGGTTTACACAATTCAAGACTACCGCCACTTCAAGGCTTCAATTTGAGTACAATCTTGAGGAAGTTGCAAGAGCAATGTCTGAGAACATTACTTAGGATGTTTCGCTGCCATCCAGTGCTCCCAAAACGTTCAAGTTTCATGACTATTCTCAACCTTTACCACTCATGGGTCATACTCATAATCCCAAGGTACCCACACCATATTTCTTTAATCATGATTTAGAATACCTGATGTATGGCAACACAGATCCAGAGAAACGGTATGCAACATCATTGTCTAAGTTCCATGCTGTGGTTTACACTCAAGAGGGAATGGAGGAAGAAGTTGCTGAATTGTTTAGTTCTTCGGTTGTTACATATAATGATGAGGCAGAACTTGGCATCTTCCACTGGCCTAATATGCGTAAATGGTTTTACAAATGGCGGCTCACATTCACCTCTAAACACAAAGTGTGTTATAACCACCGGATCTTGTCCATTAAAAGTGCATAGATTATGGATAAATACGGGTACAATTTTTTGACTAACATCACGGTTCGCAGAGCTGACGATTAAGAATACACTTTCAACGAGGCTGACTACAAGTTTCTCAATCTCAACGATATTGAAGATATGTATCTTCTCAAAGTTCAAGGAAAGCTTGAGCATCTTCCTGGTAGCTTACAATATGATATCTTCAACTCATTTCTTATTTTCATCCGCAGTCTTGTCATTAAGACAAGAGTTGAAGATCTTCATCTTGGCGTTGAAAGTTATAAAAAACGTCTGAATCTTACCAAACGTGATCTCCAACCTCCCGGCATTTATGACCAGCAACCGTATACATTCACCACAACACCATTTGGATTACACTTCATCAGGAACAACATCGTCAAATTCATGGGATACAAAGAAATTCACAAGTTAAGTGATGATACGTTGACACAGGTAAAGGTTGAGCTTGTCAACATTCTTGAAGATCTGAAAGCGGGCAGAAAACAACGTTGGTTGTAGAACATGACATGGAAGAGAAGCGATGTTAAGCAAGCTGAAAAGTTTGTCAAGAAAATCGATTCACGACTCAAGTTTCGAGTTCAAATGAGACGACTTGAAGGCTATGTTGGAGGAAGAGCAAGGGTTCCGAATATCTTGATGTTTCGTTGTCCTGAATGAAGTACTACAGTTAGATAGTTTTTTGGAACATTACTGGAACATTTAAACATCTGTCTGTAATAACTCTAACTCTTTACTTTCATTCGTATGCTTATGTTAATTGATTATGTTTTTTCAGCTAAACCTTGAGCTCGAATTTTCACAAGCACAAAAAAAAATCTGATAATATGTTTTTTGATAATATGTTTTTTACAAATTGTAATAAACTGTTTCAAATTCGACTCAAGAAGGCTATCTCTCGAATATACTTCCATATTTGAGGGGGAGTACTTTTGTTCAACGAAAACAAAATCTGATTCCATGAAAGGACCCTGTGGTATGTTTCAGTGCCTCAATCCTAATTAAAGGTGCGAAAGCTTCTTAACTGTTTGCAACGCAAAATCTTTGTTCAAAATCAAATGTTCTTGAAACCCGTTTCTTCCCAAAGGAATTTCAAACACCTCAAAAAGCATATTTTAATCAACATGTTTTTCAAAAACAACATTCATATGCTATTTTTGAGGGGAAGAAATGTGATTAAAATTGTTGATCAAGAAGTTATGGAATCTCATATCGTGCTCGACTCAGATATCACCAATGAATTGACGATCTTTGAATGTCAATAATCGAAAAGATTTGTCTTTCAAGACTTATCTTAGTAGAATGTACCAATCCGAGACACTCTTGATTGACATGAACTTTGACAGGTCTAACCTCCTTTTCAAGGAGAGTTTACATCTTCAAGGTAGTTATTAGAGCTAGTTGTCACCTAAAAGCTGATAATGGAACTCTCTAACTATACAACATAATCGTGTCTCGCGGGGAATTGTCTATCAAGAGTCGATCAATTCAAAAGTGCGAGCTCTACCCTCACTATGCAGATTTCAGTCAAAACTCATAAGCACATGTGGAGTGGGAGTATTTCTGAAAAACCAAAAACTCTCAAGATGTTACCAAAACATGTTTTCATCATAAATATCTTGAGAGATTTTTCAAGAAAAGATTTTTGTGGCAACATAGGATAGTCATGGAGTTAAAAGGTGACTAAGTTTAGGAATAAACGTCCTATGATCCGCCAGAGCGGGAGGGATCTACCCAAGGACACCACAAATAGTTAGTATTTAGAAGTCCTTAGGTATGATTGAAAAAAGGAGAAAATGAGAATCGAAGAAAGAAGGAGTTGAAGAATTGAAAAGAAAAGTTAAAGAAAAGGGTGAAAAGAAATAGCCCTCCAAATTATTCAACTTAGGCGCAACCGGGTTCAATTCATATGCTACTGGTTGTCACAAGATGACACCAGTATTGAAGACAAAGTCGTCATGGACCCAAAGGACGCAATGCACTAAAATCTTCTAAGCCACTCAAGTTCTCTCAAAAGAGCTTGTTTCATTCTCACAGGGAACCCTACGTAGTCTATCGACTCTCTCTTAGAGATTGTTGGTATTGAAGAAGGAGACCCTCTCCTTAGTCTCCGCTTAGGAAAATCAAAAGCGCACTAATCGAGTCTAGAGCCATGAGATTCATCAAAAAGATCTCTTAGGAACACTTAAATATTTCATCACTTGTTGTTCAAAACAATAAGGACACAAGTGACATTTTTCCAGAGTCCTACGCAGATCTTAGCAATCTGCCGAAACATTCATGAGGGATTCACAAGTGTGATCCTCGGTGATTGAATGGAAGTTCTGCCGTGGTCAACATCAAACGACCGACAGCAGGTCACTTCGGTAACTCCTTGTGGGTTACGCTTAGTGTTGTCTCAAACGGTCTACATTCGTGGGGTGATGCTTCGGTGTACCTCAGCGACTCATCTGAACTGTAGGTGTATTTCGGTACATCGCGTTATCTCACTTGTGGGACTCCATTTCAGGAACGGCCTTTGTGAGAATTAGAGATGTGTTTTCACACTATTCTGTTAACACTCTCGAAGTTCAAACTTGTAAGCGTTGGATTATTTCTAACCCATGTTTTATGTTTTCTTCTTATAGATGCTCACGGGTGGAAAAGATCGTGCAGACTCTTCACATGCTTATACCAACATCAACACTAATTGAAGTTCTCTCAAAAAGCAAAGAAAATTTCAGAAAGATTCTACATCAAAGTCAAAGAATCTGCAAAGTTATGAGATAAAGATCAAATTTTTAGAATGAGAGCTTCAAATATATGAATCACAAACTTCACCAGAAGTATGAGCATGCTGGAAATGACTTTCATCACTAACAACAAAGATGTTGATAAAAGGCAGATTTCACAACTGATCACAACAACAAGAACAAAGAACAAAGATGCAAAGAATCAAAGACGTCACAAGCTATGAACGCCAAAGAAGTTCAAGACGTCAAACGACCTAAGCAAGACAACAAATGATGACCAACCCTTAGGGGAGATTGTTAGGAACATGTTTTATTATCAAGTGTAGGTCATTTCATTTGTAATAGGTCGTTAATAATTATGGTTTATAAATGTCGTAATTAGTTTCACGACTCATGTAGTAAGCCTATGAGCTGTGATAGAAGGTTCTTCTAGAACCAAGGGGAAACACCCCTACTTATGTAAAAACTATAAATACCCCCTCCCTTGAAGGGAGAGGGTTATTGGTTCTAATTGAAATTATCATTTTCATTAATCATTTATTAGTTCCTTCCACTTTCTCTCACTAAAACTTTCTCTCTCTAGAAATACATATTGATGTGATAGAATGGTGACCTAACAAATACAAATTATATATAAACTTTTAATCCTTACCCACCCATCACCACTAACCCATTACACTTAAACGTTTTATTTACCCAAAACCATTTAACCCATATTTACCCATTCCCTGCCCCAAGTCAAAAGTTCCCAAACCCAGTAAACATAATCTTGGCGCCAAAATCAAATCCCACTTCTCCCCTCCTGTCACTCTCTCCCCATCACTCTCATACCAGAAGAATCCAAGAGGCTTCACATGGGTTTGTTTCTTTGCCATGTTGGCAATCCACACAACTAAAGATGAGAGATCAATGGTTGAGATGTCCCAGCTTGGGCTCCAAGGTTAATCCAATGGCTGTGGTGGGTTGAAACAAGCACAAGTATCTCATATCTCTCTCACAACAAACACAATAGCAAGCAGACAAGAATAAAGAAAAAAAAGACAGTTTTCAATTGTTTTGTATAAATAGACATTTAGGATTAGTGTAAAACTTTGTCTAGAAATTCTTCTCTAGTACCATTTAATTTTATTGTCATTTAATTTTAATGTAATGTTTAATTTCAAGTCAATTTAATTTTATGTTTTCAATTCAGATTGTTTATGCAGTGTTTATTTATTTTTTATTATTTGTCTCATTTCAATCCTGATAGTTGTTTCAAGTTTATTTTAAGCTCACATTAGCCTACGTTAAAGTTTTCTAAGTGTCAAACAATTTCTTTTGAAAACAGTTTCATGTTCTGTCCCTAATAGGAGTGTTTGAGTCAGTGGGATTTTTGGGTCAAAACCCAGTTTTTGACCCACTTTAGAAGTTGAAGTGGTTAAATGCAAATGTTAATCAATGAATTTGATGTTGATGTTAGTTTTTAGTAGGTTAGAATCAGTTTGCGTACACCTCCTGATAAGTACAATCACTGGGACAGGTGCTCATTGCCTGGGGCCGGGTCCTTGGGGGAGGGTCCGGTTGGCATCCTTAGGATGCATGGGACCAGGGTGATCCCACCGATCTTCACCTTTTGGAGAGAATCAGTTTGCGTAGTTTTTTTTATCTATCTCACTGTCTCAGTCTTCTTGTTTCAGCAACCATAGGTCCCTTTTGTTCTTAAGATTAAAGTAGCTTTAAGATAGATTTAGGATTAATATTTGTTGCAATTAGTTAGTCAGGTGTAGGAAGAGTATAAGTCATTGCTTATTTTGTGATTTAGTAGCCCTTTTAGGACTGCACTCCAATAGTAGCCTGTGGGCTTTTAGATTTTGGTTCTTAGCTTATCTCCCTTCCTTGCGGCTCATTTAAGTTCCCCTGTAGGAATTAGATTAGCACTTAGTTGCTTTAGCTTAGTTGACAGCTTTTGAAGGCTTATTGTAGCTTTTTGTGTTCCTTAGTTACTACTTAACCAAACACCCTTTAGTTTATGATCTGCTGCACCATTAAGCTGTTACAGCTGATCTTAAGCTTTCTTAGTTTAGTTTTCATTAAAATAGCTTATTTTGCTTTAAATTTAGTTTGCAAAAGAAAAAAAATATCAAAAAAAAAATGCAAAACTGACATGCCTGGGATTCGAACCCAGGTCTGTAAGTTCACACACATGCCCCACAACACAACCATCTTACCATCTGTGCTCCTCATATGTTGTGTGATTTCATTGCATCAGTAACTCATTTATAGCATTTTTTCTTTTTATAGCTTAATTTGCAATTCTCTTAATAACAGCTTATTCTAAATAGCTTTTTCAGTTCTTGCAATTTTCTTAGGATTAGATTTAATCAAAGTAATTTTCTGCAAAATTTCATATTTTTCTCCAATGTTTTACTATTTTTAAATATTTAATCTTTATTATTTATTTTTTAATTCGTAATAAATAAAATAAAAGTCAAAAAAATACCCGGCTTTTTTATAAAATTATTTTTAGTCGTTTAGAATGTAGGAAAATTGGTTTTGCACCCGTAGGCCTTAAATTGTAAAATTTTCACGTTTTATGCTCGGTGTGTTCCCGGTTTTCACGTTTTTTAGTTTTAATGCCTTAGGACGTAGTTTAGCTTCGTTTTATTGTTTCTTATGATTAGTAGTATTTAATTTAGTCATTTATTTCGTTTATGTGCCTTAATTACTTTCCCGTTCCTTAATTTGTAGAAAACGTAATCCAAAACAGTAAAATCCCGATCATTTCAAGCACTTTAATAACAAACCTCAAACGTGACCGTCAATTCACTCCTCGTTGGGAAACAACCTGGGTAATCACTTGCCCGGTATCACTTATCATATACTCGCGGGTTTTGCATGTTGACCTTTTTCCTAAACGGTTGATTTGCAATTCTCTCTCGGGTATTCATAATTTGATATTTCTTATATATACTATTCCAAACGAGATCAAATTTTCATAAAGTGTGCCTTTATGGATAAGGGCTCTCATCTATACTCATACATGTGTGTGTTTAGCTTGTTCAACCGATCACCTTTATCTATATTTCTTACATATTGATCCTTGTGTTAACTTATGGTGACCTAACAGTGGTATCAATCGCCATCTAAATGGGTGAAACACTTTTTTTTTAAGTTTGGTACTATAAGCATGGGTTTTGCGAGTTACGCTTTTCATACGCTTAAAGCTTTGATTTTTACACTTGTAACCTCAAGATTCTTGTGGTTTAAGGTTTATTTAGTGTTAAAGTTTCACTTTTTTGCATCAAGTTTCAAACTTTATGTGTGTAGATTAGTTTTTAAGTTTGGTTTGATACGTGTATCATTTGCTACGCGTAAGGTGAAAAGTATTTTTGGATCATCAAGTTTCAAACTTACTTGTTGTTTTGGTGATTTTGAAGGTGTTTCATCATTAAAATCAGGTTTACAAAACGTTTTTGGGCATAAAAATCAGTTTTGGTAATTTTTGTACTTTCTACGCCTAGTAAAACCCTAGTTTTACGCGTATACATCTACACCTAAGTCACTCTACGCTTAAGCAGCTGTCTACGCCTAAGATTTTCTTCATTTGATCATCGAAGCTGTTGGTTTACTCAGTGTTTTCTTGCTTGGATAAGTGTGAAAACACTTTGACTTGTGGATATCTTTTACACTTGGATAAGTGTAAAGGATTTTTGGGTAAAACCCTAGTTTTACACATAAGCATAAAAGCTTACGAGTAAACACTTTATGCCTAATTTATTCTTACGCATAAGTTCATCTTACGCCTAAGGTAATCTTACGCATAAGGTTCTTACTACTAAGCCTTTGGTTTACGCTTAAGCTTAAGTTTTACCTAAAGTTTACGCGTAAGCAGTAATTACGCCTAAGCTATTGTTTACGTGTAATAGGAGGTTACGCGTAAGGATTGCAGTCTACGCCTAAGTGTACTTCATCAACAAACTCAAGTTTCATTCGACTACAAAGATCCATCATTAACACAAGTTTCAAGATGTCTCAACCACCATACTCTAACTACTTTCCTCATGAGTATCCTCAACAACAAAAACAATAATTTCCACAATATCCTCCACAATAATTTCCACTGTATCCTCAACAACAACTTCAACCACCATGTCAAATGTACTTTCCTCAAGGAGCAAACCCTCTTCCTTTTCAGATGCCTCAACCAAACCCTCGTCAACAAGTTCAACATTGTAACTACTTCCAATATCAGTTTCCCGCTAAGTATGCTATGAATGTCACAACGCAAAAGGAACCTTCTTGGTTTGCAAATATGTGTGAAGCTTTAAGCAGCTAATAATCCATTCATGAAGCTGGATCCCTTGATAGACCTCCAATGCTCACTCCCGGAAACTACGATCAATGGGTGATAAGGTTTTTTAGCTTTTGTAATGTAGGATCGAAATATTTATTGTGTTGATGATTCGGGTGGTCTTGGATGATGGAAATACATGTTAGCCATTAGAGAGAGAAAGTAAAGAGAGGGTGTTTCTTGCTAGAGAGTTGCTTTGTAAAATGTAAAAGGTTAGATTGAGAAAAGCACCACCCTTTCCATGGATGGAAGGGGTATTTATAGTTACAGAATACACGACCTCCTATCGGCCTGTGGATCAGGTATACAGTGGGTAAAGACCCGTCCTTCCTCCACGGTGTTACACTAAACTAATCTACGCTACAAACAAACTAATAAACTACTAAGTAACGTAAATAACGACAAGTCTACGAGCTAACTTATGCTAGATAATATTTGGGGTGACCGATACTTTACTTATGGAATTTCCAATTCCTAACAATCTCCCCCTAAGGGAGGTCACCCCATGTTTTACATTTCGAATCCTAGCATTCTATTCTTGACTTTGTTCTTGAGCTCGTAGACTTCAATTCTTCAATTCCGCAATCTTTGTGCTTAAGTAGTGACTCTTCATAGTCTGCATATTTTGCACTTTTAGTGGAGGCCTTTAACTGATCCACATCTTTGATGATCTTCGAGCTTTCATTGAGATGATCAGCCACAGTAAATCTATGGATCACCCTTTGTTGTGTTGCCATCATGTGAAGTTGTGACTTTTGGACCGACATGCTCACACTTTCTGGATCATGACATCTTTTCATCAGAGTAGCGGAAGCTTTACTGGTTCATGATATTTGCAGCAGCGTAGTAGAAGCATGGTATAAAAATATCGAACCGTGTTATGTAGATATGCACAAGTCATGATTTCTTCAATTAAGTGTGGATGCTGTGAGCATGCAGCTTTGGATTGACTCCTCAATTCGATCACAACCGTCCAAATGTACCTACAAACAACAGTTAGCAATAAACACATGAAAGTGTCTTTGATCACTTTTGTTGAATTGAGGTACACGGCCCACGGTTCCCGTTGATCATTACAAGTACGCCTATGATCGGTAGGATTCCTAAGAATCTCCTTGACGAGGGTTTCACAGTGTTCTAGTTGTTCTCAAATCGGAACGTCTCAAAGAAGACAACACGGAGTGAGTGAACCAGCGAATTGAGATTCACTGATTGATGAAAAATTGATTTGAAAAACAATCGTGTATTGCTTGAAGAAAGAGTTTTGCAATACGGCGAAGGTTTATGAGAAAGATCAATTTTCAATCAAAATACTTTTTGTATTAAAGAATGAGTACACATTCGACGTGCTAGTGAAAAGAAGAGATTCGCACATCGAATGGTTTTTCTAAAAGTATTTTTCAATCAGAGATACTTTTGTGTTTGAAAATGAATACACATTCGACGTGCTAGAGAAAAGAAGGTTTTCACATCGAATGGTTTTTCCAAAAGTATTCGTCAATTCCAATCCTGGACCAAGGTTGATTCAAGAGTGAATTGCCCCATCGTTTTTGTCCAGTTGTCACAAGCTTGATCTTTAGAAAAGATCTCACATGTCACCCACCAAGAGCTTGCTTGATGTTGGATCTAGAAGGATTTCCATCTTCATTGTGAATATTTAACATATCACTCGGATGTTCTGGCAATACCACAAGGATAATGCGTAGGACTCTCAATATATACTTACTTTCCACAATGTGTGAAACAGCAAGTCTTCATTAATTTTGTGTCCTAATGAGATATTGTGGATGATCTCTTAGCTCTAGAATCAATAGTGCACATTTGGTTCCTATGCCGGAGACTAGGGAGAGGGTCTCCTTCTTCAATATCAATGAAACAAGCCCTTTTAAGAGGAACTTGAGTAGCTTGGGAAGTTTAGTGCAGTGCGTCACTGGGTCCATGATGTCTTGTCTTCAATACCGTGTTACCTTAGTAAACACCAATAGCATATGTATTGAACCCGGTGTCTGCCCTAAGGTTGAATTATTGGAGGGCTATTTCTTTTCACCCTTTTCACATTCAATTCTTTTCATTCTTCAACCCCTTCAGTGCTTACCGAGACTTCATAACTAGAACCTTGTTGGGTTTATTCCATTACTAGCTCGTCTCATCCAAGCACTCTTCCCATATTCTCGTTTTTCTCCTTTTTTCATCATACCTAAGGACTCTATACTATCTAGTGGATTGTCCTCGGTAGATCCCTCCGGCTCTTGGCGGATCGTGGGAACGAATACCTAACCTAACCATCCTTATAACCCCATGCATAAAGTAAATTGGTCGGTCTTTTGGTATTGTTCTTTCCTTCTCGAAACCAATTGAAAAATCATTTGGAAAATCAATCAAGGTACTTGTGATATAATATCAAAGCATTTTGTACCATAATTGTTTTGATCTTTTAGAAATGCTCCCCCTCAACATGTGCGTATGATTTTGAAATAGTTTAGCACATGGAGGCAAAAGTTCTTCGAAATAATTTCTTGATCACAATTTCCATGGAAAAATCCATTTGATTTTCTTTGGTAAGTTCTCCCCCTCAATATGTGCATAGGATTTTTGAGAACATTTTTGTCACATAGAGGAAAGAGTTCTTTTGAAGCACATCCACGATTACAAAAACCATTAAGAAACAATTCGCTCCCCCTCAATATGTGCATCAATATATGAAAGAGTTTAGCACATATTAGAGAGAGCCAGTACATTGAATCAAATGATCACCTTTTATCAAATTTCATATTAAATCACAAATTCTCCCCCGATCAAAAATATCAAACCCTTTGAGATTTTGGATCCCAAGTGATTTAATAAGGTTTAGAAAACATGGGAGAAAATGTGGCTAGGTTTAAATACTCATCTTGTTTTTGGATAAATCCTCCTCCTCAACATGTGCATTGTGTATTTAAAATCGTTTGGCACACGGAGGTAGGAGTGCCTATAAAGGACTAAAACCGATTCCATTAAAACAGATTTGAGATTTAAATCACGATCTCTCCCCCGATCAAAAATTTCAAACCTTTTGAGATTTGTGATCCCAATTGTTTTAATCATTTAAAAGATTTTGGGGAAAGACGTGGCAAAATTTAATTTTGAAAAATGACTGATAAGGAACAGTTTAAGACATTAAAGATTGTTAGTGTCAGGTATGATTGTTTTAAGAGATCTTTAAGTAAAATAAAACAATTTCACAATCAAACAAGAACAGAAAATATTTCATTTTGAAAGATCTTGATTCTAAAGAAAAATCATACCATGACATAACATTAAATCTTTAGTTCACCACTTAATTTCATACAAACCGGACTTGATAGATAAAATATCATTTGAAAATGCTTTATTTTAAATCACTTTCCCCCTCAATCGATGACCGTAGTCGATGATTGAGTGACTCAATTTTTGATAAAATGAAGTCCGGTGATTTACAAAATTTAGTCCAATTTATTTTCAAAACAATATTTTTCCATTTTCAAAAAATGTTTATTCAAATTTTTCAAATATTGTTTAAAAATGGTATCCTGCACAAAGATACGTTAGTGGTTGAGAAGCTTTTGTTGTTGTTGCTGAGGGTTGGAAGAAAAACCGTCTGCAAATGCAGTGAGACTTCTTACGTTGCATTTTAATGCCAACTGAGGTCAAATTAAGCTCCGTTTCTTCAATCACTTAGAAGAAAACCATTTGCTGATGCAGTGACACCTCTTACGTTGCATTTATGCCAACTCTCCATTGAAGTCCAATTATGCTCCGTTTCTTCATTTGTCAACCCAAGATATAGCTACCCTTTCCTTTTGGCATCCTATCATATTCATTGTGGGATCCGGATCGGGAACATTCTTGTAATCCATGATATCTACATACGTTAGTAAACCCAAACATATATATGGTGGTCGACATCACCCAAACAGCCATCGACTAACAAAAGTCAATTCAACATATCAATCAGATCATATAAAGCATGGGATTATGTGTTCATCAAACTCTAATCATCTAAACCTAACAATCATATCCTAGGCACCTAGTCCTTCAACGTAGGTTAACATCATTTTTCAGTTAAGCATATAGGATAATTAGATAAGCTCGTTTAGATGATATAAATTTGAAAACATTCTCCCCCTCAATCAATGACTCATATTCTGAAAAATTTAAAAGCACTGAAGTCATTGATTGAGTTTTCAATTTTTACGACAACTCTGAAACTGATTGATTTACAAGCAACTCATTTACCACCAATTTGTTAAAACAAATATTTTTCTGAAGAATTTTGAAGGAAAAATATTTGAGTAGGAACAGCAGTCCTTCGACATACTTTCCTCATTTTTGTTTTAGGATAAGTGCACGAAATTTTAGAAAATTGGTTTAGCGCAGCACTTTCCTTCCTAGAAGAGCGGGTTGCTATCAGAAATAATAGCAAGCCATAGTTTTAAGCACGAGCCACAGTCTAAAATAACTGCAAGCCATGGATTTGTGACATGTTTCTAAGACCGCAGATGTTATCGATACCAGAACACATGTCTAGAGAAAACATATTTTTGGTATTTTTCAATTTTCTGATTTTTATGGGATTTTTGTTGATTTTATATTTTTCTATTTTGTTTTTGTTGGTTTTATATTTTTGTATTTTGTTTTTGATAAATATTTACAATGATAGAGTATATGATATAGTTTAAGAGAATGATGATACACCCCAGATAAGGATATCGAAGTGTCACATTCGTAGAAGATAGAAGTCATCATCGCATACAAATAAAATTTCAACGGAAAGCTTAAAATGAAGTTTCAAATCTTGTATTGAAGAAAGAAATTGAACCATCGAAAGTGAGACTTTGGCACTTCCCCAAACCGAAAATCCTTTAGGCGGCGATTCAAAGCATTCTTTCAAGCTTCCCTTAGCCAGGTGCACAGAGAAGCAAACTATTATCATCGAACTTGCTGCTCCTTTTAAGAATAATCATCGTGATTCATCATTCGAGGTTATATCATCCAATAGAAGAACAGCAACGTATCATCTCACATATAAATAATCTTCTCAGATTCCATATCCACTGAAGTCTGAAGCAATCCATACCACAAGTTATCAAGAAACCACTTCCCCAAGTAGACAATTGATGTCGGTCTCTTAGACTAGAGCTCACGAACCGAATACACATATAACCAAAGACAAAGAAACTTATACCATCGAAGTAGCAGATTAAGTCCAATAGCCAAAGAATAACCCGATGTATACTTTTCTCTCCCCTGAAGAAAGTGTATGAAGCTCAAGAACCCGAAGTACCCAATGCCCAAAGAGAGAATAACCGATAACATTGAAGAAGCAATCAGCGATTATCTCTGCGGGTGACAATCTCTGCGATGTCAACAAGGAATAAGTGATTATATATCTGAATCACTGATTAAGCCCTCAAGTGAAGTAGCTGAGCATCCCCAATGTACACAATCTCTCTCCCTGATGATTGTGATAACATCAAAATCATCACACACTTGTGTACCTCTTTCATCTTCAGAAACTAACTCTTCCATCTCTTCCCCCACATAGTTGGAATAAGAACACTAAACGCCTTGAGTCAAACATTGAGTTTCTCTGCGGTAATGACATTAGTCTTCCCGGGATATCTTCAATCACTTAGAAGTATTAAGCTCCTCAAGTTTACTCGCGTTTAGATGCGTGTCTCCTTCCCCCTTGCTGGTTTTGACACTTCAGAATCAGCAACACTTTGTAAGCCCAGGACCATCATCCAAACCGAAGAAGAAGAGATCAAGCTCAGTCGTCTCATGGTTGGATGAAGATGATACTGCAGAATATGACCGGTTTAGAAAGTTAGTTGATGCTACACCTCCATTACCAAAAGGTCAAGAACCGGTAGATGGTCGCACTATGGAGCAGGTAAAGATTATCCAGGACAAGTTTAAGGTCAAGAAGATGACGAAAGGGGAGTTACGCCGGATCAAGAACGATGCATTCCAATTGCTAAAAGACAGTTCCGGCAGTGCGATTCAAGTCGAATACCATCTCGACAACATCGCACGAGCCATGTCTGACAAAATTGACTGGCTCAACCCCGAATCGAACATCGACTTCATAAGAAAGGATAACACTCCATATTACACTGACTGGACTAAACCGCTACCAACCATTGGCCGACCAGAGCAACCAAAGATTCCTTACCGGTATTTCTTCAATAATGACCTTGAGTTCCTTCAGCACGGTAGCGACATTAGTAAGAAGTACGCTACATCACTTACCTTCAACATCCCATCAGCAGTCTTCTCCACCAATGTTGCCATCGAAGAAGAGGCCATCAGAATGTTCATTGACAAAGTGGTGGATTATGACATTGATGCTAAATATGGCATTCACCATTGGCCACCAAGGAGAAGTCTGTATTATAGAAGCTGCCAAGTTTTAAAGTTGAACAAGGAGGTGTTTAGTAATAAGAAGATCGTTGCTATCATGAATGTCACTTTGGCTACGAAATGGGATTATTCATTCTTGAAGGAAATCAAAGTCAAACGCCAAGATGAACAGGAATATGATTTCACTAAGGCTGATTTTCTGAGATTGTCGCTCAACAACATCGAAGACATGTATCTTGCTAAGGTACAAGGTCAGATGAGACAACTCTCCACCAACATTCAGCTCCAGTACATCACAGCCTTACTGATATTCATTAGAAGCAAATTGATCCAGGAACGTGTTGAAGATCTCCATCTTGCAGTCGAATCTTATCAGAAGCAAGTCAATCTTACCAAACCGTTGCTACACTTTCCCGACATAAACCAACTATCTCAGTACACCATTTTAAAGAAACCAAAGTTTGGAGTTGTTTACCAAAATGAACTTCACCACAACTGCTTCATGGCGTACAACGAGGTTCATAAGTTCTGCGATCACACGTTGAAGTTGGTTTGTGATGGGTTAGCATATCGGATAAAGGACATTAAGCAAGGTATTGGGTCAAAGAAGAGGTGGTATTCTGAGGAAAAGATAGACGCTAAGAAGATAATCAAGAGGCTGGATGAAAGGTTATTTCATCGAGATCAGATGCGGAGGTTGGAAAGATTTGTGGGTGGAAGAAAGAGTTTCTCGCTTACGGGATATCAACGTCAAGAGAGAACTCCTGGTCTACTTGAATGATTGTCTGGTACTCTTCAAAAATATTTTGATTGACATTTGGACTGATTGATTTGTATATTAATTATGGCTTGTGCACACATAACAGTGTACAACCCGTACTTGTAATGAAAGGACCATGTGGTACGCATAAGTGCCACAATCCTTATAAAAGGAGTGAAAGCTTCTTACTTTTGAGTAAAACTAATCAAAACTTTAATCATTCTCAAAGTTTTGCTCAAAAGAACAAGTACTTCCGCTTATGTTTTCAAAACCTCAAAAGTTAATATTACTTGTTGAGGGGGAGTATTTGCTAAAAATCTTTGTTCACAAATTGTTCTTTCGTGGAAATATTCTGACAAAACTCGAAATGGTCATATTCGATATCAAAATTTCATCAAAAATAACATTTATATGCCATTTTTGAGGAGGAGAAAAATTGTGTGATACAAATATGTTGTTAATGTGATCATCGTGTGCTAAGACTTAACCCATGAATTGACGAGATCTTAACTGTCATACATCAAAAAGATTTGTCTTCCAAGACTTATCCTAGTAGATCGTACCTATTCGAGAAACTCTTGATAGACATGAACTTTGACGGGTTTGACAAACTTTTCAAGGTTTTTCCACACCTTCAAGGTAGTTATTAGAGCTGGTTGTCACCTAAAAGCTGACAATGCATCTCTTTAACTATGAAACGTAACCGTGTCTCTCGGGTAATTGTCTATCTTAAGTCGATCAATTCAAAAGTGCAAGCTCTACCCTCTCCGTGCAGATTTCTGTCAAAACACTTAAGCACGTGTGGAGGGGGCAAAACCCTCAAAGTATTACAAACAAGTTTTCATTCATAAACACTTTGAGAGATTTTTCAAGAGAATGGTTTTATGGCAACGTAGGATAGTCATGGAGTTATAAGGTGACTAAGGTTAGGAATAGCCGTCCTATGATCCGCCAGAGATGGAGGGATCTACCCAAGGACACTACCAATAGTTAGTACTTAGAATTCCTTAGGAATGATTATAAAAAGGAGAAAATGAGAATCAGAGAAAGAAGGAGTTGAAGAATTAAAAAGAAAAGTAAAGAAAAGGGTGAAAAGAAATAGCCCTCCAAATTATTCAACTTAGGGCAGACACCTGGTTCAATTCATATGCTACTGGCTGTCACTAGATGACACCGGTATTGAAGATTAAAGTCGTCATGGACCCAGTGACGCAATGCACTAAACGTTCTTAGCCACTCAAGTTTCTCTCAACAGAAGCTTGTTTCATACTCACAGGAAACCCTACGTAAGCTATCGACTCTCTCTTAGAGATTGTTGGTATTGAAGAAGGAGACCCTCTCCCTAGTCTCCGCTCAGGAAAACCAAAGCGCACTATTAAGTCTAGAGCCACAAGATTCGTCAAAAGATCTCCTAGGAACACTTGACATTTCATCACTTGTCGTTCAACATTAAGGACGCGAGTGATACATTTTAGAGTCCTTCATAGATGTTAGCAATTTTTCGAGAACATTTATGAGGGGATTCACACTTGTGATCCTCAGTGATTGAATGGAAACTCCTTCCTGTCAACATCAAAATTAACTCCTTGTGGGTTACGCTTAGTGTTGTCTCAAACGGTCTCATCATGAGTGATACTTGGTGTACCTCGCGACTCACTGAAAGGTGTAATTCGGTACATAATGTTATCCTACTTGGGGACTCTAGTTGAGAACGACCTTTGCTAGAATTAGAGATGTGTTTTTCACACTATCGTTAACACCCTCGAAGTTCAAACTTGTAAGTGCTGGAAATCCCGCTAAGGAGATTCCTCTCAAGAATCGAGTCCTGAAGATGTGGGTCATTACTTTAACTTGTTCAATGTACTGCCAACTGTTCCTTATGGGATTTGGATGGCTGATTCGCCCGACCAAGGTGAATGGAATCAAGACATTCATCAGAAGAACAATCGTAGTGGTCAATTCTCTAAGAAACGATCACAAAGATCGATTGGTGTTTTCCACTAACCAATTCTTATGTTTTCTTTTTATGGATGCTCCTGGAATGAATGATCGTGCAGATTCTTCTCATGCTCATACCAACAACAACTCAATTGAAGTTCTCTCAAGCAACTCAAAAGTCAACATGATTCTTCAACAACCAAAGAATCAACAAAGTTTAAAGACAAGAGAACTACATCAAATCTGAAATCCAATGTCAAAGAGCGTATGAGCATGTTGAAGAAAGACGTGGAGACACCTGAGCAACGAAGCGAACCTGATGCAGACAACAACATACCATCACTACATCCACACCAAAACAAAGAACAAAGAACAATGAATAAAAAGATGTTAAAGCTGAAAACTTCAAAATAAACAAGATCCTCACTATGGGGAGATTTTTGGAATCAAGGCACTTCCTCTCACAAGAAACAGGAATGCAGAAGACGTCAAAGCAACTGCTATTACATCAACACCAACAACTTATCCAAGATTGCTGGAGTCATCACTAACACTTAGGGGAAGATTGTTGGAATCACTCCTAACTTATACTTCAAGTGTTAGTCATTTATATGTAATAGGTTGCTTAAACTAGGCTTTTATGTTAGTAATCAAGGCTAGACTCATGTAGAAAGCCCATGAGCCTATGGCAAAGCCCAATAAGAAAGGAAGGGACTAGACATGTTGCCCTAGCTCCCTTTCCCTATAAATAATGTTGTAAACATTCACTTGAAGGTTGGTTGTTCATCTTAATACATTCCTACGCCTATACTTTCCATACTCATACATGTGTGTGTGTTTTGCCTGCTCAACCGATCACCTTTATCTCTATTTCTAACATATTGATCCTTGTGTTAACTTATGGTGACCTAAAAAGCTCTCATCATGTAAAGGGCATTTCCTCTCATCGAGTGAGAAAGTGTTTAGGGACAACAGATCTCATCAATTAACAGAGAATTACTCTCATCAAGTGACCTTTAAGGACAACGACTCTCATCATGTAACGGTAAATTACCCTCATAAAGTGAGCCTTTAGGGACAACGACTCTCATCATATAGGTGACAATTGCTCTTATCAAGTGTGCAAGCATTTAGGAACAATGGCTCTAATCATGTAAAGGGAAATTGCTCTCATCAAGTGAGAAAGTGTTTAGGGACAATGGCTCTCATCAAGTAAAAGACAATTAGCCCATCAAGTGAGCCTTTAGGGACAACGACGCTCATCATGTAAGTGAGAATTTCTCTTATCAAGTGTACAAGCATTTAGGGACAACGTCTCTCATCATGTAAAGGGAAATTGCTCTCATCAACTAAGCAACCATTTAGGGACAGCGACTAGAACCTAGTAACGGACAATTGCTCTCAACAAGTGTGCAAGATTTTATTCTTGGCTCTCATCATGTAAAGGGAAATTGCTCTCATCAAGTGAGAAAGTGTTTAGGGACAACGGATCTCATCAAGTAACAGAGAATTGCTCCCACCAAGTGAGCCTTTAGGGACAACGACTCTCATAATGTAACGGACAATTACCCTCATAAAGTTAACCTTTAGGGACAAAGCTTCTCAACATGTAAGTAGCAATTGCTCTTATCAAGTGTGCATGAATTTATGGAAAACGAATCTCATCATTTAAATGGAAATTGTGCTCATCAAGTGAGCAAGCGTCTAGGAACAACGATTATCATCAAGTAACAAAGAATTGCTCGCATCAAATGAGCCTTTAGGGAAAACGACTCTCAACATGTAAGTGACAATTGCTCTTATCAAGTGTGCAAGCATTTAGGACAACGGTTCTCATCATGTAAATGGCAATTGCTCTCATCAAGTGAGCAAGCGTGTAGGGACAAGGACTCTCATCATGTAATCGATAATTGCTCTCATCAAGTAACCCTTTAGGGACAACAGCTCTCATCATGTAAGGGACAATTTCCCTCATAAAGTGAGCCTTTAGGGTCAACGGCCCTTATCATATAAGTGACAATTGCTCTTATCATGTCTGCAAGCATTTGGGACAATGGCTCTCATCATGTAAATGGCAATTGCTCTCATCAAGTGAGCAAGCGTTTAGGGACAACGACTCTCATCAAGTAACGGAATATTTCGCTCATCAAGTGAGCCTTTAGGGACAACAAATCTAATCATGTAAAGGACGATTACCCTCCTAAATTGTGCCATTAGGGACAGCGGCTCTTATCAAGCAAGTGACAATTGCTTTTATCAAGTAAGCAAGCATTTAGGGACAACGGCTCTCATCATGTAAATGGCAATTGCTCTCATCAAGTGAAGGGCAATTGCAAGTTTTTATGTAAAATAACTCTCATCAAGTAATGGAGAATTTCTCTAAACAAGTGAGCCTTTAGGGACAATGGCTCTGATAATGTACCCTCATAAAATGAGCCTTTAGGGACAACGACTCTCATCATATAAGCGACAATTTCTCTTATCAAGTGTATAAGCCTTTAGGAACAACGGCTCTCATCATGTAAAGGGCAGTTCCTCTCATCGAGTGAGAAAGTGTTTAGGGACAACGACTCTCATTAAGTAACAGAGAATTATTCTCATGAAGTGAGCCTTTAAGGACAACGGATCTCATCATGTAACGATAAATTACCCTCATAAAGTGAGCCTTTAGGGACAACGGCTCTCATCATATAAGTGACAATTGCTCTTATCAAGTGTGCAAGCATTTAGGAACAATGGCTCTCAACATGTAAACGGAAATTGCTCTCATCAAGTGAGAAAGTGTTTAAGGACAATGGCTCTCATCATGTAAGGAACAATTACCCCATCAAGTGAGCCTTTATGGACAACGGCCCTCATCATGTAAGTGAGAATTTCTTTTATTAAGTGTATAAGCATTTAGTGACAACGTATCTCATCATGTAAAGGGCAATTGCTCTCATCAACTGAGCAACCGTTTAGGGACAGCGACTCTCATCTAGTAATGGAGAATTGCTCTCATCAAGTGTGCAAGAATTTACGAACAACGGCTCCCATCATGTAAAGTGAAATTGCTCTCATCAAGTGAGCCTTTAGGGACAATGACTCTCATAATGTAACAGACAATTACCTTCATAAAGTGAACCTTTAGGGACAACGGTTCTCAATATGTATGTAACAATTTCTCTTATCAAGTGTACAAGCATTTAGGGAGAACGACTCTTGATTCGTTGTGAAGTGAGTGGTGAAAACAAACACAATATCAATATATCAAATTAACGCAAGAATCGACAAATCAACCTTTTAGGAAAAGGGTTAACGTGCCGAACCTCACGTGTGTGATAAAAGTGATACCGGGAAAGTGATTTCCCCGGGTCGTGTCCCAACGAGGTGTGAAATTGAGGATTACGTTGAGTTTTGATTTGAACTTGAATTGGTTTTTAATGATTTGTTTGATTGAGTTACGTTCTACAATTTAATTAACAGGAAAGTAATTAAGGAAAGGGAACCCTAATAAACTAAAAATAAACTATCACTAAACCTAAGGAATGATAAAACGAAGCTACACTAAGTCCTAGGGTGCTAAAAGCGTAAAACGCAAAAAGGAAACAACCCGAGCCATAAAGCGTAAAATTTTGCAATTTAAGGGCTACGTGTGTGAAATCAATTTTCCTACGTTCTAATTGACTAAAAATAATTTTAGAAAAAGACCGGGAATTTTTTTGACTTTTATATTAATTACTATGATTTAAAAACTATTTTACTCTAATTAAATGATTAAAAATACTAAACTATTTTATAAAAATCTGAAAAATTCACAAAACTACTTTAAGTTATGCTAGTTCTAAGAAAAATAGAAAGCGTGGGTTTGCTTTACGAAATAAGCTGGAAATAAGCTACAAAGGGGTTATGAGCAAAACTGCCTTTAAGGCTTAAGAGGATAATTTGTGTAAAACCCAGCAAGACAAGTCCCAAGGGCGTTGGTTTTGGAGTGTGTGTGTTGGAGCTTTGCCTTACGAGTAGCGAGACCAGGGTTCGAATCCCTTGGCTCCCACTTTTTGCAAATGATTTTTTTAGTCTTTCTTTTGAAACAGTTGAACTTCATCAAACCAAAGATTTTTTTTGTGAAAACTTTTTAGACAAGCTCAAACAAGGGTTTCTATGACTTATTAGCAAAAGTTTTTAAGCTTAAACACCATCCTTTTGAAATCACAACAGGTAGCTAACCCAAACACCCTTTAACCAAAATTTGAAACAAAAATTGAACCAAGTTTATCAATCTAGCATCAAGCAAAAATACAAATAAGCAGTGGGGGTAATGAATAAGCTAATGGTAACTAAACTAAGCTACATTACAAGGATAAACAGTAGGGAAAAATCAATTGGTTGTTGAGCTTAAAATATGGGAAAGCCTAAAACTGATATGAACTTGAAGCGGCTAAAGTATTCTAATGAGCTCTAGTGAAAACTAATTAAGCTAAATCCTAAAGTTCTAGTTCTAATTTATCTAAAAGCAACTTTCAATCTCCAAAACAAACCTCAAAATACTATCTTGAAGAGCTAATTAAAGAAGGAAAAAAGTGACCTGTTGGTGCAATTGAGCCAAGAGGGACTGTTGTGGCTTATTTTTAAGTTGAAAGATGGTCCTCCAAGGCAATAAAGAGCTACAAAATTAAAGTTAAGCTACAAGAGATGTTAGAAATAGCAGTTAGGAACCAAATGAAGGCTGCTTACGGCTTAAAGTTATCTTTGAGATCGACATGGTTTTCACATTTGTGTATCTTGATATCGAAAAAAAATATGAAATTGCAGCTTTTAAAATGGCTCTAAACCTTACTGAAAGACATGGACTTGCAAAACAAACTTGACACATACTGAGTAGAGCACATAAGGGTTAGAAAAAAAAAACTAACTTTACCCAAACCGGACATCATATAAGTTGAGCAAATGGTCCAAAAACAACATTTTGGCTTTCAGTACAATTCAAGAAAAAAACCCTGTTTTTTTTTTTTTTACTTCCACAACTCTTTCAAAAACTCTTGGATCACCTTCTTTCTATTAAGTCTAACTAGAATCCTTGAGAGTACTCTGACCTTGGGGGTCAAAGTGGGTAAAAAGAAGTTTTGACCCAAAAATTACTTCAAATCCAAACACTCCTTTATGAATACAAATGACTTAAACTGATTTTAACTTAATCGACTTGACCCTTTTATTTGGAAACTGAATTGCTGCCTATTCTCATAACCTTATATAACTTGAAATTAGTATAAAGCAGAAACTACATGAACATGAAACTATAACAGTTGAGTAAAAGATATTTTCATTCATTAAAAAGACTTAGTACAACAAAAAAAAAACAGACAACTAATTTTTTTTAAAACTAAAACTAGGGGTGCCTTCTTGGCTTACAATAGCTTCCTATTTATACTACAACTAGATACTTGGGTCTTCAAGTCTTCATCTCTTGTGTGCTTGTTATGTGAGAGCAGTCAAGCAAAAACTAACCTTGTGCTTCCTTGAGCTTAATCTTGACCCTTGAATAGTTAGGTACCAAATGATCTTAATCTTAACCATCCACTGTGTCTTTTTAACAAGGATGTTGACTTGGACATTGGGAGGAGGGTTGAAAGAGATAAGTGGGTTTGGGAGTTGGGATTACAGGTAAAGGGTTGAAGGTGGGTTGAGTGTTTTGGGGTTGGGTGATGTTGGGTAAAGAGATGGAGTGTTTCAGAGGGGATTAGGGAATCTAGGGTTCTAGGTTTGTGGTTTGCTTGGTGAAAGAATGGGAAGACAGGGGCGAGTTTAGGTTAATAACTTGACGGGTTGGATGGACCGGGTAGGAAATTTTGGGCTTGGGCTTAATGAGTTAATGGTTAATCTTGGACTTAACATGGATCCAATTAATACCTTAGGGACCAAAGCTGCCAAACTGAAAATTCAGGGACCAAGACTGAAAATTATGAAGTTGTAGTCCAAGGGTCAAACTTGCATATCTCAAATAAGTTAATGACCATTTTTGCAAATTGTGAAATCCCAAGGACTAATCAAGACAATTTTGAAAATCCAAGGATCAAACGTAATTTCTCAAAACTATTGGAACTTTTCACCAAAGGACTAATTATAACAATTTATGATTCCAAAAGGACCTTTGGTGACTTTTCTTTTAAAAATACGTGCTCAGGGGACTATTTCTCAATTTTGAAAATCGGGACTGAAATCGCCAATTATGCAAACTTTGTTCGTTGTTCATTTGTTTTTGATAATTTTGCATCTGAAACATATAAAACACAATTTTGAGATATTTTCAGTATTTTGATGCATTTCGGAGTGTTTTTAAATGTTTTGCAGCTTAGATTTGACCTAAAATGATGAGTGAATAAGCACTCATCAACTCTCATCATTTAAATGGAAATTGCGCTCATCAAGTGAGCAAGCGTTTTGGAACAATGATTATCATCAAGTAACAAAGAATTGCTCGCATCAAGTAAGCCTTCAAGAACAACTGCTCTCAACATGTAATGGACAATTACCCTTAGAAAGTGAGCCTTTAGAGACAACGAATCTCAACATGTAAGTGACAAATGCTCTTATCAAGTGTACAAGAAATTAGGGACAGCGGCTCTCATCATGTAAATGGAAATTGCTCTCATCAAGTGAGCAAGCATATAGGGACAACGACTCTAATCAAGTAATGGACAATTGCTTTTATCAAGTGATCATTCAGAGACAACAACTCTCATCATGTAAGGGATAATTTCCCTTATAAAGTGAGCCTTTAGGGACAACAGCCCTCATCATGTAAGTGAAAATTGCTCTTATCAAGTCTGCAAGCATTTGGGACAACAACACTCATCATGTAAATGGCAATTGCTCTCATCAAGTGAGCAAGCGTTTAGGGAAAATGACTCTCATCAAGTAACGGACAATTTCTCTCATCAAGTGAGCGTTTAGAGACAAAAAATCTCATCATGTAAGGCACGATTATCCTCATAAAGTGTGCCTTCAAGGACAACGGCTCTCATCAAGCAAGTGACAATTTCTTTTATCAAGTGATCAGCCATTTAGGGACAATGGCTCTCATCATGTAAATGGCAATTGCACTCATCAAGTGAGCTAGCATTTAGGGACAGCGGCTCTCATCAAGTAACAGACAATTGCTTCATCACGTAAGCCTTTACGGACAACGGCTCTCATCATGTGAAGGGAAATTACAAGTGTTAATGGAAAATAGCTCTCATCAACTAACGGAGAATTGCTCTAATCAAGTGAGCCTTTAGGGACGACGGATCTCATAATATAATGGACAATTACCCTCATAAAATGAGCCTTTAAGGACAATGGATCTCATCATATAAGTGAGAATTGCTCTTATCAAGTGTGCAAGCATTTAGGAACAATGACTCTCAGCATGTAAAGGGTAATTGCTCTCATTAAGTGAGAAAATGTTTAGGGACAACGGCTCTCATCATGTAACGGACAATTACACTCATAAAGTGAGCCTTTAGGGACAATGGCTCTCATCATATAAGTGACAATTGCACTTATCAAGTGTGCAAGCATTTAGGAACAAAGATTCTCATCATGTAAACGGCAATTGCTCTCATCAAGTGAGAAAGCGTTTAGAGACAACGGCTCTCATCAAATAACAGAGAATTACTCTCATCAAGTGAGCCTTTAGGGACAACGGATCTCATCATGTAACTGAAGATTTCTCTTATAAAGTGTACAAGCATTTAGTGACAACGTCTCTCATCATGTAAAGGGCAATCGCTCTCATCAAGTGAGAAAGCATTTAGGGACAACGACTCTCATCAAGTAACGAACTATTTGTCTCATCAAGTGAGCCTTTAGGGACAACAACTCTCATCATGTAAGGGACAATTACCCTCATAAATTGTACCTTTAGGGACAACGACTCTCATCAAGCAAGTGATGATTGCTTTTATCAAGTGAGCAAGCATATAAGGACAACGGCTCTCATCATGTAAATGGCAATTGCTCTCATAAAGTGAGCAAGAATTTAGGGAAAATGGCTCTCATCAAGTAACGGGAAATTGGTCTCATCAAGTGAGCCTTTAGGGAAAACGGCTCTCATCATGTGAAGGGCAATTGCAAGTGTTTATGGACAACATGTCTCATCAAGTAACGGAGAATTGCACTAATCAAGTGAGCCTTTAAGGACAACGACTCTCATAATATAAGGGAAAATTACCCTCATAAAGTGAGCCTTTAGGGAAAACGACTCCCATCATATAAGTGACAATTTCTCTTATCAAGTATGCAAGCATTTAGGAACAACGGCTCTCATTATGTAAAGGGCAATTGCTCTTATCAAGTGAGAATTTGTTTAGGGACAACAACTCTCATCAAGTAACAGAGAATTACTCTCATTAAGTGAGCCTTTAGGAACAACAGCTGTCATAATGTAAGGGAAACTTAACCCCATCAAGTGACCCCTTAGGGACAATAGCTCTCATCTTGTAAGTGAGAATTTCGCTTATCAAGTAAAGGGAAATTACTCTCATCAACTGAGCAACCGTTTAGGGATAGCGACTCTCATCCAGTATCGGACAGTTTCTCTCATCAAGTAAGCCTTTAAGGATAATGGCTCTCATCATGTAAGGTACAATTACCCTTATAAAGTTATCCTTTAGGGTCAATGGCTCTCATCATGTAAATGGCAATTGCTCTTATCAAGTGTGCAAGCATTTACGAACAACGGCTCTCATCATGTAAAGGGCAATTGCTCTCATCATGTGAGAAAGTGTTTAGGGACAACGAATCTCATCAAGTAACAGAGAATTGATCTCATCAAGTGAAGGGACAACAACTCTCATCATGTAACGGATAATTACCTTCATAAAGTGAGCCTTTAAGGAAACAGCTCTCAACATGTAAGTAGCAATTGCTCTTATCAAGTGTGCAAGCATTTAGGGAAAACGACTCGCATCATGTAAATGGCAATTTCTATCATTAAGTGAGCAAGCGTTTAGAAACAACGACTATCATCAAGTAACAGAGAATTGCCCTCATCAAGTGAGCCTTTAGGGACAACGGCTCTGATCATCTATGGGATAATTACCCTCATAAAGTGAACCTTTAGGGACAACGACTCTCAACATGTAAGTGACAATTGCTCTCAACATGTAGCGACAACGACTCTCATCATGTAAATGACTATAATCACAAAATATATAACTTTAGGGTTAAAAGTGTAATTTCTTACAATGTTGGTGTTAAAACTGTCATTTTGATAACCTAAGAGTATAAAATGAATATTTGAGAATCATGAGTATTAAAAATGTCATATTTGAATACTATGAGCTAAAAATGAAAATATATTAAAGTTATGTAATAAAAATATAAATATTATTCTATTAGGGTTGAAAAGGTAAATTTGATACAAATAGAAGGTTTATTCAGTAACGTTATTATTATTTTGACACACCAATATCTTATCGGTTATATTCTATGAAGACACTTAGACGATACGTAAAAATTATTTAGATAACGTTACCTATATAAAGAATATAACAAAGCATGTTAACGAATAACATAATTCATCAATTAACTTTTGAAGAAACGATATCTACGGATACTAAATACATACAAACAAGTTAATATTACATAAAATAACATTGAATTTGAACTTTAAGCAGTTTAAGCATCTCAATCCATCCTTGCCACAATCCATTCATTTCTCGATCCTATTTTCATAATTATTATTCACACTTCCATATTATTCAGGTCGTGTGTTGGAGCCATTCCTACATTGCATTTAACATCATTTACTTTGTCTACTATCACCAAGGTGAGCTCATATGTGACAACTCGTAATTTCAGGTTATTTTTACAAACTTTGGAAGAGTCACTATTCATCATTCTTCGTAAATTAGGTTTACGAGTATCAAATACGCGTAACCTGGAGGGTTAAGCTGCGTATTCATGGAATAACATCAAGGACATTTCATATAGACTAGATTTAGTCTACACAACATTAATAACATCATTTCATATCGGTTCATGCATGGATTTGCATTTATTCATTAAACGTTTATTTTTCCTATTAAATAAACGCTATCGCGTAATTATTTATTTTGAACATTTGATCCGACACTTCCAAAAATATTCCTAATATATTTTTATACTCATTTTAAGACTATAAAAATTATATTATTAGTTTACTCGATGTTTTCAATTTATTTTGTATATAAATTGTTACGTATAAATATTTACGACGGTTTTCGTAAATTCAACTCGACAAATATTTATTCACTCAATTCTTGCGAGAAATGTATTTTTATAATTTTTATGACTTTGATATATTTTATTTTGTTCCGTTAATATTATTTCTAGCTAACGCTACCCTAAATACTTAATTATATATACAAGTTACCAACTATACTTAAACAATTACACTTTTACTTATACAAAATACACTATATCATACACAAAAAAAATGCATTACCCTTTTACTTCTATTATGTGTGTCGACACATATAGATGACACAACAAGTGATCATTTTGATATTTGCTACCTATATATTGTACACTTATCTTTAATTATTAGATATTTGTAAGAAAACACATACAACACACAAAGTAAAAGGTGAACAAGAGCAAAACCTCTCATCTTTTCTCTACAAATTTCGGCCATATCATAAACACCATGGAGAAACCATAAAATTTTCTAGTTCAAGTGATTATCATGTCCTACTAGTGGTCTATGTTAAGGTTTTGAAATAAAAACCTATAGATTAATAAGGTTTTCATCATTTTCTTGCACATAATCATTCAAGTAAGCATTTCATGATCTTCATAACTTTTTCATATTCATCTTTATGTTATTTCATCATTTTTGCAAGAAAACATGCATGTTACATATGAGTCTATACCACTTTTAATGTTTTTATTACATATTATTAGTTATAATTATCCTATAATTACTCCTTGAAATATATCACTTTTGGTGATGTCTAGGAACCCATGACACCCTAAGAAGGTGTATGGTAGGATTAGAATAGCTTCGGAGTTGTTTTGAATTGGTTAGAATAGGTTTGGCGAGAGAAAAACTCATTTCGACAAGTTTAATTAAGGGTCTGTCCATATTTTTGAAATCTGGAATTTTCGACAGTAGATAAAAATTTTTGGCCTAGATATTTATAAAATATACTTTAAAATGAAAACGTGGCAGCTTGAACGGGTTAAAACGGAGTTATAACGAAGAAGATATGAATTTTTCAAGTTGACGACGAAAACTAATTGTTTCAGAAAATTCAGCATGTATTCTCAACTTTTTACGAGTCAAAAATGAGGTTTAGGCGTTATGAAATGTGTCGACTTATCAAAAATATATTAGTATACTTTGATACGAAGCTATGGACATATAAAACGTAGAAAACGGACTTCTAACGATTAAATTACACGTGTTTATATAAAGTTGCCGTAACTATATTATATAAGAAAAACTAATATATTTCTATTAGACAAGTCTTACGGCCACAAAGGACCAAGTTGAGGGTCGTTTTTAACATGGATGTATTACTTTTTATAACATGATGTCTTCTAGTAAAAGTAAGTTCGCCAAGCATATTTTCCAAAATGTCCAACCGTTCGTCAAGCGGAGTTGTAACGAATAAAATACGGTCACTTAAACTTTGCCGAAAACCATCCTTAAACAATATTTTGGGTACAAGTACCATACTTCACCTATACTTTTCTCCATGATCGAGACCTCTAGGATGAAAACTTAAATGCTAAAACTTTGAGATAATGATACAAGCTTCCCAAAACCGTTGAGTTTGTTTCCTAACACTCGACGTACACCATTTTACGACTAGATTTTCGTGGCCGATTAGTCACTTTCATGAAATTGTCAAATGACATTATTTTACGAAGAAAAGTTATAATTTCATATTAAATCACAAAATGACTATCGTAGGATATCATTTCAACGTATATACTTGTAAAGTATTTTATGACATGACGAGATGTCATAAACTTATATTTCGACGATAAATTCTATTTTCAAAAACGTACAAGTGGTATAGATTACATATGAGTTTGCATGCACAACATTGTTTCATGATTTACATTAAAACATATAATTCATAATAGGTCACGGTCAGAGGTTGCGCCTCATTTCAGTATTGCCATTATATCATCATAATCATTGCAACAGGTGAGTTTTCATAGCCCCGATTTATTCAAGTTTTTACTTTATTTCAAACCTACGAGGGAGAATACATCGCACATCATTTTTATTACGATACCAAGTATATAAAATTCATTACATTGCTTAAGTTACCTCATTGCCAGTTAAATGTCCCCATTTCATAATCATGAACCGTTAATTTCATAGAAGCGAGGGTGAGTGGATAGATCAATCGAGGGTGACACCTCCATCCGGGTTGGTGGATTCCAACCGGACGGATGCATTTCATTTCATTATCATTATTTGAGTTGTTTGGCAAAACACTCTGTTGGGCCGAACATCAGTCAAGCTTCGGTGTCATGTGCTTAAGCAATTGTATCATTTTTGTGACATATTGTCATACATGGCCTATACTTGTGGTAGTCGTATTAAAAATTTTTAACAACTCTCTGAACTCACTCAACCTTTGTGTTGACACTTTTAGCAATGTATTTTCAGGTAACTAAGGCATTCACTTCATGGCATGCATGTGGACTTATCATAGAGTCGTGGTGACGACGCGTCTCTCATGGGATTTATACACTTTAAAACATCGTTTGAATTGTATCAAATTTATTTCCGCACATGATGATTTTCATTTGGGACCTATACTTTGTAAACTCTGATTATTTTATTAAATCAAACGATTTATTTTCCAAACGACACTTTAAGTCGTTTAATATAACTGTGATTGTGATGCTATGACAGTCAACCCCCAGGAATTCCATTCCGCTGCAAAACTGGTAATTTGGGGGTGTGACAGATTGGCATCAGAGCTTCGGTTATAGAGAACTAGGTTGCATCATTTACCCTAGACTATAACTACATCATCATAACATCTAATCATTTCATCATAAGTGCATAGTCACTATACATGCGGTTTCATACCCACATTTTGCGAGTTATTTACTTTCATTTCAAAATCGATTGTCACATAGATGCCTTCAAATACCCATCCCATCATACTCACATCACTTTGACATGGAGAATGCCCTGTCATTCCCTATCACAATTTTAACATCAGTTGACTCAAAAGCGATAACATCAGATGATGAGACTGAACCCTTTTAGGAGGACGAAGTTGCACCTACACCATCGCGATCACTATTGATTCACTGTAGGATCAGGACAATTTTTATCATTCTGTTGGGACAGATTATACCATCTGGTAGAACTTATAGGTTTAGTCCTAATGAACCTATTTTCTTAACTCACCACAAGGATTTTCATTATCATCATTGTCATCATTTTCATCATCATTGTCATCTAGAGTACCATCCGTGCCATCACATCTCATAGACACTACTCATACAACTGACTTGCAGCTTGGGAAGCATGCATGATTTGACACACCATTATCATTTATCACTAAGACTATAGACACTACACCATCTCATAGGTTTGAGGACTGTGAGATTTCTAGGGCTATTGCTGCTAGACCGCCTACTACTCCTACACTTGAAACACGATTTGACCATCAACAGGAACAGATAATAGGTACCTTTCAATCTTATGTAATCTTTATCCCTTATTAACTCCACGATAATCACAACCTTTGCTCATTTCATTCCTATTCCAATTGCCCAATTTTCAATCATTTCGCGACAATACATCACTATCTTACTAGGGGTTAGGCCAACTTTATTCTTGACCAATTAAGAGACTATTACCATTTTATGAGGTTCTCCCATGTATCTTACAAACCATTCAACAAATTATATTTCAAGTTACTTTGCTACTAGTTCATAACATTATTACACTCAATTTTATTTCAAGCTATTCTACACTATCTTAGAAACATTGTTTCATAAAGTTTTAAAACAAAGTTGTTTCGTTACCACCCTATCAATTGGCTTTCAGTCATTTTATCAACTATTTAATACCATCATGCGAAACGATTTTCATGTTACTCTGAAAAATCATTGAGCCATTATCTTACAAAACAAAACGTTGAATACCATCTAAAACTTCGGAGGAACATAATATCATTTCAACAAAACCAAGCATCACATCATTTGTCCTCGATTATACATGTCCTGATCACCTATGTATAATTCAGGAAGAATTATGTCATGAAAGTAACAAGCATCATTTCAAATCTCTTAAAACAATCTTCACTCAAAAGCAAGGCTTTGTAATCAGATAAATTGTTCATAAACATTTTTTTAACACTCTATAGAAGCCCACGCCATTCATTCCTCACTCAACCGATAAGTTAGAATTTGATGAGTTACCTTTTTAGGAAAGGCTTTCTATACCATCTGTGAGGAGGATTCCTCGATACAAGAAAACAATGAAAGCATTCTAGGACTACCAACAAGTACTGGAAGTATATAGTAAGACGTTTCAAAACTCAACAAAAATCTTAAGACATCACGAGACATTCCGAAACACTATTTTGGACTAGAAGCCAAATTATATCATTTCAAAAGTACTAGCTAGACCAAGTTACGAGATTTAGTACGAAGCGAATACCCACTAAGCAACATCATAGGGATAAACCAAGTCTTCTAACTGCAGAACATTCCATTAAACATGGCTTCAACAATATGTGAACTACCCTACAATGAGTTTTCCTTAAAGGAAAATTTGGTTAAATTAAGGTTATCAATATAAACTTCCCTAAGGCATTGTGTTCTCTAGAAATTCCAAGTAACCTCACTTCTATATCAAGAGATGCAACAGGTTTGAACATATCGGACAATAAATGACTCTCCATCTACAAGTGAAATTAGAACAAACATTCTTCGACATGGTATGAGCTGATATCTATTTTCTTGCTAGCATGATAGCAATATAAGTGATGAAATATTTTAGAAGCACTCAATATTGAAACAAGTCTTGAAAATCAACCACTACACCACATCACTTAAACATTTAAGGTTTTGTGACTTTACAACATAGAGCATGGAAACACTTCGATAATCAAACAATAAACATTTTAGTCATGGAGACTAAGCACCTTAGGAAAGTAAGACTCAAGTAATGACATTCGCTAGAACTAGAAACGCGAGGAATCACAACTGTTACCCATAATCTATTCCTTTCTATAAGGTCCTTTTCGACAGACTTAATATTTTGAAATTTGGCATGAGTCACGTGGTATCAATTCCAGTTGTACCTATTATAAGCTATTCGATTCACCCTAGACTTCTCATAATCATTTCACCCTTCCCATGGAATTTTGGTTAGGACATGAGTACCACCTATTATCCTCAGCTCAATGGTCAGAGCGAGAGAACAATTCCAACATTTCAAGATATACTCAAGGCATGTGTGATTTCTAGAAATGATTAGGCAAATCATTCTTCATCGACAAGTTCCCTTACAACAATAGTCAACACATGAACATATTGACTACACCAATTGAGGCACTCTATGGTCGAGGTGTCAATCACTTATTCACGGGTCAAAACCAGGAAAGTTTAACTCACAAGTCCATAAGTCATTCATGAAACAACAAAGTGATCGAACAGATCAAAAATCAGTTACAAGTAACAACATATAGCTAGATAAGCTATGTCGATATACGACGCAAAATATTGGAGGTATGTTCCATAAGTCGCAAACCATTAGAATTTCAAGTTGGCAACAGATTATGTTCAAAGTCCCGTCTTGGAAAGGCGTGGTACGATTTAGAAAAACATTGGATGACCCAATGCGACTCAAATACCCTCATCTTTTCACAAGTAACATCGTAGAACCTAACATGGACTGAATTCAGTGACTGAATTCCTTTTTGGTTGGGCGAATGTGACAACTCGTAATTTCAGGTCATTTTACAAACTTTGGAAGAGTCACTATTCATCATTCTTCGTAAATTAGGTTTATTTAGTATCAAATACGCGTAACCTGGAGGGTTAAGCTGCGTATTAATGGAATAACATCAAGGACATTTCATATAGACTAGATTTAGTCTACACAACATTAATAACATCATTTCATATCGGTTCATGCATGGATTTGCATTTATTCATTAAACGTTTATTTTTCCTATTAAATAAACGCTATCGCGTAATTATTTATTTTGAACATTTGATCCGACACTTCCAAAAATATTCCTAATATATTTTTATACTCATTTTAAGACTATAAAAATTATATTATTAGTTTACTCGATGTTTTCAATTTATTTTGTATATAAATTGTTACGTATAAATATTTACGACGGTTTTCGTAAATTCAACTCGACAAATATTTATTCACTCAATTCTTGCGAGAAATGTATTTTTATAATTTTTATGACTTTGATATATTTTATTTTGTTCCGTTAAAATTATTTCTAGCTAACGCTACCCTAAATACTTAATTATATATACAAGTTACCAACTATACTTAAACAATTACACTTTTACTTATACAAAATACACTATATCATACAAAAAAAAATGCATTACCCTTTTACTTCTATTATGTGTGTCGACACATATAGATGACACAACAAGTGATCATTTTGATATTTGCTACCTATATATTGTACACTTATCTTTAATTATTAGATATTTGCAAGAAAACACATACAACACACAAAGTAAAAGGTGAACAAGAGCAAAACCTCTCATCTTTTCTCTACAAATTTCGGCCATATCATAAACACCAAGGAGAAACCATAAAATTTTCTAGTTCAAGTGATTATCATGTCCTACTAGTGGTCTATGTTAAGGTTTTGAAATAAAAACCTATAGATTAATAAGGTTTTCATCATTTTCTTGCACATAATCATTCAAGTAAGCATTTCATGATCTTCATAACTTTTTCATATTCATCTTTATGTTATTTCATCATTTTTGCAAGAAAACATGCATGTTACATATGAGTCTATACCACTTTTAATGTTTTTATTACATATTATTAGTTATAATTATCCTATAATTACTCCTTGAAATATATCACTTTTGGTGATGTCTAGGAACCCATGACACCCTAAGAAGGTGTATGGTAGGATTAGAATAGCTTCGGAGTTGTTTTGAATTGGTTAGAATAGGTTTGGCGAGAAAAACTAATTAAAAAATATACTTTAAAACAGTAGATAAAAAATTTTGAAATCTAGAATTTTCGACAGTAGATAAAATTTTTTGGCCTAGATATTTAAAAAATATACTTTAAAACGAAAACGTGGCCGCTTGAACGGGTTAAAACGGAGTTATAACGAAGAAGATATGAATTTTTCAAGTTGACGACGAAAACTAATTGTTTCAGAAAATTCAGCATGTATTCTCAACGTTTTACGAGTCAAAAATGAGGTTTAGGCGTTATGAAATGTGTCGACTTATCAAAAATATATTAGTATACTTTGATACGAGCTAAGGACATATAAAGCGTGAAAACGGACTTCTAACGATTAAATTACACGTGTTTATATAAAGTTGCCGTAACTATATTATATAAGAAAAACTAATATATTTCTATTAGACAAGTCTTACGGCCACAAAGGACCAAGTTGAGGGTCGTTTTTAACATGGATGTAGTACTTTTTATAACATGATGTCTTCTACTAAAAGTAAGTTCGCCAAGCATATTTTCCAAAATGTCCAACCGTTCGTCAAGCGGAGTTGTAACGAATAAAATACGGTCACTTAAACTTTGCAGAAAACCATCCTTAAACAATATTTTGGGTACAAGTACCATACTTCACCTATACTTTCTCCATGATCGAGACCTCTAGGATGAAAACTTAAATGCTAAAACTTTGAGATAATGATACAAGCTTCCCAAAACCGTTGAGTTTGTTTCCTAACACTCGCGTGCACCATTTTACGACTAGCTTTTCGAGGCCGATTAGTCACTTTCATGAAATTGTCAAATGACATTATTTTACGACGAAAAGTTATAATTTCATATTAAATCAAAAAATGACTATCGTAGGATATCATTTCAACGTATATACTTGTAAAGTATTTTATGACATGATGAGATGTCATAAACTTATATTTCGACGATAAATTCTATTTTCAAAAACGTACAAGTGGTATAGATTACATATGAGTTTGCATGCACGACATTGTTTCATGATTTACATTAGAACATATCATTCATAATAGGTCACGGTCAGAGGTTGCGCCTCATTTCAGTATTGCCATTATATCATCATAATCATTGCAATAGGTGAGTTTTCATAGCCCCTATTTATTCAAGTTTTTACTTTATTTCAAACCTACAGGGGAGAATACATTGCACATCATTTTTATTACGATACTAAGTATATCAAATTCATTACATTGCTTAAGTTACCTCATTGCCAGTTAAATGTCCCCATTTCATAATCATGAACCGTTAATTTCATAGAAGCGAGGGTGAGTGGATAGATCTATCGAGGGTGAAACCTCCATCCGGGTTGGTGGATTCCAACCGAACGGATGCATTTCATTTCATTATCATTATTTGAGTTGTTTGGCAAAACACTATGTTGGGGCGAACATCAATCAAGCTTCGGTGTCATGTGCTTATGCAATTGTATCATTTTTGTGACATATTGTCATACATGGCCTATACTTGTGGTAGTCGTATTAAACATTTTTAACAACTCTATGAACTCACTCAACCTTTGTGTTGACACTTTTAGCAAATGTATTTTCAGGTAACTAAGGCATTCACTTCAAGGCATGCATGTGGACTTATCATAGAGTCGCAGTGGTGACGGACGCTCTCATGGGATTTATACATTTTAAAACATCGTTTGAATTGTATCAAATTTATTTCCGCACATGATGATTTTCATTTGGGACCTATACTTTGTAAACTCTGATTATTTTATTAAATCAAACGATGTATTTTCCAAACGACACTTTAGGTCGTTCAATATAACTGTGATTGTGATGCTATGACAGTCAACCCTCAGGAATTCCATTCCGCTGCAAAACTGGGAATTTGGGGGTGTGGTATATGTGAAAACATATACCTTTTTCTTTATCAAAACCGGACCAAAAATACCAAAAACTAACCCCTAAAGCCATAAATATTTGTGTTTTTGTGTTTATGTATGTGCAGGTAACGGATATTGTAAAATGGATAAAAAGAAGACAAATGGACAAAAAACGAGCACGAGAATGGAAGGAGCACGAAGTTACGGGACCAATGATAATTTTATTTGGAGCATCAAGGCAAGAAAAGAAAAATTTAAAGACCAAACGAAGAATTAATTAATTAAGAAGAAAAAGAAAAATAGAAGAAAGAAAAGAAAGAAAATGGATCAGCAGAAAAATGGAGGCTAAATGAAAATTAAATGCAATATTTAACACAAAAAGACTCTTGGTCTAGTGGGTGGGGACATGTTTTTCAAGCAAAAGGTCAAGGGTTCAATTCCCACTTGTATCATTATTTTTGTTATATATTTCAGAGCCCAAGTATCAATCATCCAAGTCCAACACCCACGAGGCCCAACATCAAATCTGCCCAAGCCCAGCGAGATCCAGCCAATTTGTCACACCCCCAAATTACCTGTTTTGCAGCGGAATGGAATTCCTGGGGATTGACTGTCATAGCATCACAATCACAGTTATATTGAACGACCTAAAGTGTCGTTTGGAAAATACATCGTTTGATTTAATAAAACAATCAGAGTTTACAAAGTATGTCCCAAATGAAAATCAACTTGTGCGGAAATAAGTTTTACAATTCAAACGATGTGTTAAAGTATGTAAAACCCAAGTGAGACGCGTCGTCACCACGACTCCATGAGGTGTCCAAATGCATGCCATGAAGTGTATGCCTTAGATACCTGAGATAAAACATGCTAAAAGTGTCAAAACAAAGGTTGAGTGAGTTCATAGAGTTTGTGTTGAAATGTAAAAACCTTTCAAAATCGTTTATGCAAAGAAAGGCATTGTAAATTGTTGAAATGTAAAGACTATCAAAATCGATTATGTAGCAAAGGCATTGTAAATCCACCGCCCAAGTCCCCCATAAAACTTGCAACCTGTGTGTTCACAACCCACCGCCAATATGTATAGTTTATGTTCAAGTGCATGATGTCATCAAATGAATTCACAAAATAGTGCATGACTCAATGTATCGAAATCGTTTATGCAGCAAAGGCATTGTAAATCCACTCGCCCAAGTCCCACCATACAAGACTTGCAACCTGTGTGTTCACAACCCATTGCCGAAATGTATATATAGTTTATGTTCAACCACACATCGTCAAATGAATTCACAATAGTACCTAACTCGACGTAGAACAATAGCACATAATCAATAGCACTTAACTCGTCGTAGAACAATAGCACATAATCAATAGCACTTAACTCGTCGTAGAACAATAGCACATAATCAATAGCACTTAACTCAATTTATCAGTGGTCAATGATTTAGAACGCTATAATGACGTAGTACCGTGAGCAAAATTTCGCAAACAAGAACAATATATATAGTATAACCTTTGATTTAGAAACAATGGTAATCATGATAGATTTTAGCCTTAAAAATCTAAAGTACTTGTGAAAAATAATTGAGCATGTATCTCCCCCAAAACAGTGATGAAAACAAGTAAAAGCAGGGGCTACGAAACTCACGGTAATCCTTAAAAAGTTAGATTACTTATGAAAGTAAATGAAAATAATTGAGCATGTATCTCCCCCAAAACAGTTATGAAAACAAGTAAAAGTAGGGGCCATGAAACTCACTTGGTGGAATGATGCGAAGACAAAAGTGAGTACACCGAGATGTAATGTGATACGCAAATCTTGACCTATTATGAATGTTATGATATGTAATAAGTTGCAATGTAATGTTATGCATGCATTTCGTATGTTATTTATACCATTTGCGAGTTTTGAAAATATTACTTATCGCGAAAAATGCTCGCTTGACGCTTGACCAATCAAAATCACTTTTCAAGTTTTACGCCAAAATGTCATCCTACAATGATTTAATAATGATTTTTGGTGAAATTTTCACTTTTCGTCGCAAAACAATGTCGTCGGAATTTTTATGAAATTAACAAAATGGCTTTGGAAAACTAGTCGTTAAAGCGTACGTCGACGTTAGAGAACTAACTCGACTGTTTTGGAAAGTTTGTATCGATATCTAAAAGTTTCAGTTCAGGAGTTTTCGTCCAAAAGGTCTCGAACATAAAGATAATAAGGGTTAAAGATGGTGGTTTTGGCTAATTGTGTGAGAAAATTAGTTACGGCAAGTTTATGAAAAGTGCATATCTTTGTCGCTTCAAACCGCTTACGCTTTATACGTCCCTAGCTTCGTAGATCAAAGTATACTAATATATATTTGACAAGTCGAAATAATTTGTGAAGCTTAAGGCTCGTTTTTGACCCGAACAATGTAAAAACAGTTTGCTGAAAATTCTGAAAATAATATATTTCGTCGCCAAACTTTAAAAATTCACCACGACTTCGTTATAACTCCGTTTTTATCCGTTCAAAAGGCCACGGATTCGTTTTAAAGTCTATTTTCTAAATATCAAGGCCAAAGTTTCGTACCAACTGTCGGTTTTTCCAGAAAATCGAAACAAGAACAGAACCTTTTAATAATGTTATTGAAAATAGTTTTACTCGGACAAAACCTATTCTAATCCCTTCAAATCAACTCCAAAGCTAATCTAATCCTACCATACACCTTCTTAGGGTGTCATGGGTTCCTAGACATCATCAAGACCAACATATACCAAGGGGATAATTATAGGATGACCTTTATATATATTAACTCTAAAATCAATGGAAAAATGGTATAACTAACACAAGCCTTGCATGTTTGCACCAAATATGAAGAAATAACTATGAAATGAAGATGAAATATGTAAAATGATAGTAATATGCTTACAAGTAACTTGATGAGGTGCAAAGAACCAAGGTAAATCCTAAACACTCTTGGTTTTTATTTCAAAACCTTATAAAGAATGTTATTCTAGATTGTAATAAAGCTTGATCTTGAAATTTTGATGATCCCTTGTTACTCCTCTTGTATGGCCGGTTTTGGAATGAAGAACAAGAGAGAAGGAAAAACTTTTACTTAACTTTGCATTATTGTGAGAATGAAATGAGTGAATGAAGTTTACATTGAGTATAGATCTATACAATGTTGAAAAATTTGCCAACTAATAAATACATACCCTCCCCCCCCATGGCCGGTTTTGGGGGGGATGTATCTCACCAAAAAATATTTTTTTTTTTTTATCAAATGTATAATGTAAACATTTACTTGTATATAATTTGTAAGAAAGTGTAGTAAATGTGTAAGAAAATGTACAAGTATAGGTAAATGGAAATTTTTAAGTAAAAGAAATGTTTAATAGATCAAAGTAGGATGTAATGAGATAATAAAAATTGTAAAAATACGTTCCTTGTGAAATTTGAGTGATAAAATAATTATCGTATAGTTTTTTAAGAAACACGTCGTAATAATATAACTTTAACGATTTATGTACAAAATAAATTCAAAACACTAGTTAAACTCAAAATATAGTTTTTATAAACTAAATGTAAGTTTAAAATACATCGATCATTTTGAAAGTAACGGATTAAATATTTAAAATAATAACTCACGCGATAACGCTTTATTTAATATAAAATTTACGCGAAATGAAATGAAATGTCATGAATGAATTAACGTGATGCCAATGATGCAAATGAAATGTAGACTAATCTTAGTCCATATGAGATGTACGTGATGTCATGATCATGAATTCGCCACTAAACCATAAAGGTTACTCGAATTTGGAACACGTAAACCAAGTTTACGATAAATGTTGAAATAGTGAGGCATAAATTGTTTCGAGAAATGACCTGAAAGTACGGGTTGTCACATTCGCCCATTCAAAAGGAATTCACCTGAATCAGTTCATGTTAGTCTATCGGGTTAGGGTTTGATGAGGCAAGCCTTCCCATTCTCGAAAGCAAAACCTCAAAAGACTTTTTGGTAACCGACTTTTACTTAATCCCACAACTCATCAAACAAGAACTGTCATACGATTAGGCTAAATCGGTTTAGGTAACAACTTGTTTCTAGCTCGATCTTTGCAACTCATCAAACAAGAACGTCACGCCGGATCAAACTGAAAACAAGTGGTTTGAAGAAAATCTTTTGAAAATTTGGCTCGATTACGGAATTGCTTACACATATAAGCCTACTACTCCCTTCATTGCATGATTCTTCCCGAATTAGACATAGGTGATCAGGCTATGTATAATTTAGGAGTAACTATGCAATGCTTGGACTAATCGACTCATATGTTGTTTGGTGTTAAGTCAACCGGTGTAAAAAATTGTGATAGGGAATGACAGGCATTCTCCATGTCAAAGTGATGTGAGTATGATGGGATGGGTATTTGAAGGCATCAATGTGACAATCGATTTGAAATGAAAGTAAATAACTCGAAAAAAAATGTACGTATAAATCGCATGCAAAGTGAACATGCACTTGTGATGAAATGATGAGATGCTATGATAATGTAGTTATAGTCTAGGGTCAATGATGCAACCTAGTTCTCTATAATCAAGCTCATGCCAATCTGTCACACCCCAAATTACCTGCTTTGGCAAATGAATGGAATTCCCGGGGATCAATGTCATAGCATCACAATCACGCTTATATTGAACGACCTAAAGTGTCGCTTTGGAAAATACATCGCTTTGATTTAATAAAACAATCGAAGTTTACAAAGTATGTCCCAAATGAAAATCAACTTGTGCGGAAATAAGTTTTACAATTCAAACGATGTGTTAAAGTATGTAAAACCCAAGTGAGACGCGTCGTCACCACGACTCCATGAGGTGTCCAAATGCATGCCATGAAGTGTATGCCTTAGATACCTGAGATAAAACATGCTAAAAGTGTCAAAACAAAGGTTGAGTGAGTTCATAGAGTTTGTGTTGAAATGTAAAAACCTTTCAAAATCGTTTATGCAGCAAAGGCATTGTAAATCGTTGAAATGTAAAGACTATCAAAATCGATTATGTAGCAAAGGCATTGTAAATCCACTCAGTTCCCAAGTCCCCCATACAAAACTTGCAACCTGTGTGTTCACAACCCACTGCCAGAATATGCATAGTTTATGTTCAAGTGCATGATGTCAAATGAATTCACAAAATAGTGCATGACTCAATGTATCGAAATCGTTTATGCAGCAAAGGCATTGTAAATCCACTCAGTTCCAAGTCCCGCCCATACAAGACTTGCAACCCTCGTGTGTTCACAACCCATTGCCGAAATGTATATATAGTGTATATTCAACCACACATCGTCAAATGAATTCACAATAGTACCTAACTCGAATGAGAACAATAGCACATAAACAATAGCACTTAACTCGTCGTAGAACAATAGCACATAATCAATAGCACTTAACTCGTCGTAGAACAATAGCACATAATCAAGAGCACTTAACTCAATTTATCAGTAGTCAACTGATTTAGAACGTTATCGAGTACCGTATACGCAAAAACAAGAACAATTTAGATAGTATAACCTTTGATTTAGAAACAATGGTAATCATGATAGATTTTAGCCTTAAAAATCTAAAGTACTTGTGAAAAATAATTGAGCATGTATCTCCCCCAAAACAGTGATGAAAACAAGTAAAAGCAGGGGCTACGAAACTCACGGTAATCCTTAAAAAGTTAGATTACTTATGAAAGTAAATGAAAATAATTGAGCATGTATCTCCCCCAAAACAGTTATGAAAACAAGTAAAAGTAGGGGCCATGAAACTCACTTGGTGGAATGATGCGAAGACAAAAGTGAGTACACCGAGATGTAATGTGATACGCAAATCTTGACCTATTATGAATGTTATGATATGTAATAAGTTGCAATGTAATGTTATGCATGCATTTCGTATGTTATTTATACCATTTGCGAGTTTTGAAAATATTACTTATCGTCGAAAAATGCTCGTTTGACGTCTTGACCAATCAAAAATCACTTTTCAAGTTTTTACGTCAAAATGTCATCCTACAATGGTTTAATAATGATTTTTGGTGAAATTTTCACTTTTCGTCGCAAAACAATGTCGTCGGAATTTTTATGAAATTAACAAAAATGGCTTTGAAAACTAGTCGTAAAACAGTGCACGTCGATCGTTAGAGAACGAACTCGACTGTTTTGGAAAGTTTGTATCGATATCTAAAAGTTTCAGTTCAGGAGTTTTCGTCCAAAAGGTCTCGAACATAAAGATAATAAGGGTTAAAGATGGTGGTTTTGGCTAATTGTGTGCAGAAAATTAGTTACGGCAAGTTTATGAAAAGTGCATATCTTTGTCGCTTTCAAACCGCTTTCTACGCTTTATACGTCCTTAGCTTTCAGATCAAAGTATACTAATCTATTTTTGATAAGTCGAAATAATTTGTAAAGCTTAAGGCTCGTTTTTGACCCAAACAATGTAAAAACAGTTTGCTGAAAATTCTGAAAATAATATATTTCGTCGTCAAACTTTTAAAATTCACCACGACATCAAGTTATAACTCCGTTTTTATCCGTTCAAAAGGCCACGGATTCGTTTTAAAGTCTATTTTCTAAATATCAAGGCCAAAGTTTCGTACCAACTGTCGGTTTTTCCAGAAAATCGAAACAAGAACAGAACCTTTTTAATACGTATTGAAAATAGTTTTTCTCGACAAACCTATTCTAATCCCTTCAAATCAACTCCAAATTAATCTAATCCTACCATACACCTTCTTAGGGTGTCATGGGTTCCTAGACATCATCAAGACCAACATATACCAAGGGGATAATTATAGGATGACCTTTATATATATTAACTCTAAAATCAATGGAAAAATGGTATAACTAACACAAGTCTTGCATGTTTGCACCAAATATGAAGAAATAACTATGAAATGAAGATGAAATATGTAAAATGATAGTAATATGCTTACAAGTAACTTGATGAGGTGCAAAGAACCAAGGTAAATCCTAAACACTCTTGGTTTTTATTTCAAAACCTTATAAAGAATGTTATTCTAGATTGTAATAAAGCTTGATCTTGAAATTTTGATGATCCCTTGTTACTCCTCTTGTATGGCCGGTTTTGGAATGAAGAACAAGAGAGAAGGAAAAACTTTTACTTAACTTTGCATTATTGTGAGAATGAAATGAGTGAATGAAGTTTACATTGAGTATAGATCTATACAATGTTGAAAAATTTGCCAACTAATAAATACATACCCTCCCCCCCCATGGCCGGTTTTGGGGGGGATGTATCTCACCAAAAAATATTTTTTTTTTTTTATCAAATGTATAATGTAAACATTTACTTGTATATAATTTGTAAGAAAGTGTAGTAAATGTGTAAGAAAATGTACAAGTATAGGTAAATGGAAATTTTTAAGTAAAAGAAATGTTTAATAGATCAAAGTAGGATGTAATGAGATAATAAAAATTGTAAAAATACGTTCCTTGTGAAATTTGAGTGATAAAATAATTATCGTATAGTTTTTTAAGAAACACGTCGTAATAATATAACTTTAACGATTTATGTACAAAATAAATTCAAAACACTAGTTAAACTCAAAATATAGTTTTTATAAACTAAATGTAAGTTTAAAATACATCGGGATCATTTTTGAAAGTAACGGATTAAATATTTAAAATAATAACTCACGCGATAACGTTTATTTAATATAAAATTTACGCGTTAAATGTGAAATGAAATGTCATGAATGAATTAACGTGATGCCAATGATGCAAATGAAATGTAGACTAATCTTAGTCCATATGAAATGTACGTGATGTTATGATCATGAATTCACGTAAAACCATAAAGGTTACTGATTTGGAACAAGTAAACCAAGTTTACTATAAATGTTGAAATAGTGAGGCATAAATTGTGTCGAAAAATGACCTGAAAGTACGGGTTGTCACATTCGCCCATCCAAAAAGGAATTCAGTCCCTCAATTCAGTTCATGTTAGTCATCGGGTTAGGGTTTGATGAGTGCCTTCCATTCTCGAAAGCAAAACCCCTCAAAGATTTTTGTAACCGATTTTTACTTAATCCCACAACTCATCAAACAAGAACTGTCATAATGATTAGGCTAAATCGTTTTAGGTAACAACTTGTTTCTAGCTCGATCTTTGCAACTCATCAAACAAGAATCAAGCCACGGATCAACCGGGAAACAAGTGGTTTAAGAAAATCTTTTGAAAATTTGCCTGACATCGAATTGTTACACATATAAGCTCATTTCATCTCTTCATTGCATGATTCTTCCTGATTAGACATAGGTGATCGGCTATGTATAATTTAGAGTAACTATGCAATGCTTGGACTAATCGACTCATATGTTGTTGGTGTTAGTCAACCGTGTAAAAATTGTGATAGGGAATGACAGGCATTCTCCAAAGTGATGTGAGTATGATGGGATGGGTATTAAAGGCATCAATGTGACAACTGATTTGAAATGAAAGTAAATAACTCAAAAAATGTACGTGATAATCGATGCAAAGTGAACATGCACTGTGATGAAATGATGAGATGCTATGATAATGTAGTTATAGTCTAGGTCATGATGCACCTAGTTCTCTATAACCGAAGCCTCATGCCAATCGTTACACCCCAAATTACCTGTTTTGCGCCGAATGGAATTCCCCGGGATTGACCGTCATAGCATCACAATCACAGCTTAAGTATATTGAACGACCTAAAGTGTCGTTTGAAAAATACATCGCTTTGATTTAATAAAACAACGTAGAAGTTTACAAAGTATGTCCCAAATGAAAATCAACTTGTGCGGAAATAAGTTTTACAATTCAAACGATGTGTTAAAGTATGTAAAACCCAAGTGAGACGCGTCACCACGACCTATGAGGTGTCCAAATGCATGCCATGAAGTGTATGCCTTAGATACCTGAGATAAAACATGCTAAAGTGTCAACACAAAGGTTGAGTGAGTTCATAGAGTTTGTGTTGAAATGTAAAAACCTTTCAAAATCGCGATGCAAAGAAAGGCATTGTAAATCGTTGAAATGTAGACTATCAAATCGATTATAGCAAAGGCATTGAATCACTTGTTCCAAGTCCCTACCATACAAAACTTGCAACCTGTGTGTTCACAACCCACTGCCAGAATATGCATAGTTTATGTTCAAGTGCATGATGTCAAATGAATTCACAAAATAGTGCATGACTCAATGTATCGAATCGTTTATAGCAAAGAGCATTGTAAATCCACTCAGCTTCCAAGTCCCGCCCATACAAGACTTGCAACCTCGTGTTCACAACCCATTGCCGAAATGTATATATAGTTTATGTTCAACCACACATCGTCAAATGAATTCACAATAGTACCTAACTCGACGTAGAACAATAGCACATAATCAATAGCACTTAACTCGTCAGAGAACAATAGCACATAATCAATAGCACTTAACTCGTCAGAGAACAATAGCACATAATCAATAGCACTTAACTCAATTTATCGATGGTCAACTGATTAACGTTATATGACGTAGTACCGTAGCACGCAAACAAGAACAATTTATATAGTATAACCTTTGATTTAGAAACAATGGTAATCATGATAGATTTTAGCCTTAAAAATCTAAAGTACTTGTGAAAAATAATTGAGCATGTATCTCCCCCAAAACAGTGATGAAAACAAGTAAAAGCAGGGCTATTTAAACTCACGGTAATCCATAAAAGTTAAATTACTTATGAAAGTAAATGAAAATAATTGAGCATGTATCTCCCCCAAAACAGTTATGAAAACAAGTAAAAGTAGGGCCATGAAACTCACTTGGTGGAATGATGCTAAGACAAAAGTGAGTACACCGAGATGTAATGTGATACGCAAATCTTGACCTATTATGAATGTTATGATATGTAATAAGTTGCAATGTAATGTTATGCATGCATTTCAGATGTTATTTATACCATTTGCGAGTTTTGAAAATATTACTTATCGTCGAAAAATGCTCGTTTGACGTCTTGACCAATCAAAAATCACTTTTCAAGTTTTTACGTCAAAATGTCATCCTACAATGGTTTAATAATGATTTTGGTGAAATTTTCACTTTTTCGTCGCAAAACAATGTCGCCGGAATTTTATGAAATTAACAAAATGGCTTTGGAAAACTAGTCGAAAAAGCAGTATCGTCGATCGTTAGAGAACAAAATCGACGGTTTTGGAAAGTTTGTATCGATATCTAAAAGTTTCAGCTTCGGAGTTTTCAGCCCAAAAGGTCTCGAACATAAAGATAATAAGGGTTAAAGATGGTGGTTTTGCTAATTGTGTGCAGTAAAATTAGTTACGGCAAGTTTATGAAAAGTGCATATCTTTGTCGGCTTCAAACTGTTTTCACGCTTTATACGTCCTTAGCATCGTATCAAAGTATACTAATATATTTTTGACAAGTCGAAATAATTTGTGAAGCTTAAGGCTCGTTTTTGACCCGAACAATGTAAAAACAGTTTGCTGAAAATTCTGAAAATAATATATTTCGTCGTCAAACTTTAAAAATTCACCACGACTTCGTTATAACTCCGTTTTTATCCGTTCAAAAGGCCACGGATTCGTTTTAAAGTCTATTTTCTAAATATCAAGGCCAAAGTTTCGTACCAACTGTCGGTTTTTCCAGAAAATCGAAACAAGAACAGAACCTTTTTAATACGTATTGAAAATAGTTTTTCTCGGACAAAACCTATTCTAATCCCTTCAAATCAACTCCAAAGCTAATCTAATCCTACCATACACCTTCTTAGGGTGTCATGGGTTCCTAGACATCATCAAGACCAACATATACCAAGGGGATAATTATAGGATGACCTTTATATATATTAACTCTAAAATCAATGGAAAAATGGTATAACTAACACAAGTCTTGCATGTTTGCACCAAATATGAAGAAATAACTATGAAATGAAGATGAAATATGTAAAATGATAGTAATATGCTTACAAGTAACTTGATGAGGTGCAAAGAACCAAGGTAAATCCTAAACACTCTTGGTTTTTATTTCAAAACCTTATAAAGAATGTTATTCTAGATTGTAATAAAGCTTGATCTTGAAATTTTGATGATCCCTTGTTACTCCTCTTGTATGGCCGGTTTTGGAATGAAGAACAAGAGAGAAGGAAAAACTTTTACTTAACTTTGCATTATTGTGAGAATGAAATGAGTGAATGAAGTTTACATTGAGTATAGATCTATACAATGTTGAAAAATTTGCCAACTAATAACATACCCCTCCCCCATGGCCGGTTTTGGGGGGATGTATCTCACCAAAAATATTTTTTTTTTTTTTTATCAAATGTATAATGTAAACATTTACTTGTATATAATTTGTAAGAAAGTGTAGTAAATGTGTAAGAAAATGTACAAGTATAGGTAAATGGAAATTTTAAGTAAAAGAGATGTTTAATAGATCAAAGTAGGATGTAATGAGATAATAAAATTGTAAAATACGCTCCTCGTGAAATTTGAGTGATAAAATAATTATCGTATAATTTTTAAGAAACACGTCGTAATAATATAACTTTAACGATTTATGTACAAAATAAATTCAAAACACTAGTTAAACTCAAAATATAGTTTTTATAAACTAAATGTAAGTTTAAAATACATCGATCATTTTGAAAGTAACGGATTAAATATTTAAAATAATAACTCACGCTGGAGCAACGCTTTTATTTAATATAAATTACCCTACGTTAAGAAATGTGAAATGAAATGTCATGAATGAATTAACGTGATACAATGATGCAAATGAAATATAGACTAATCTTAGTCCATATGAAATGTACGTGATGTTATGATCATGAATTCGCCGCTAAACCATAAGCATACGCTGAATTTGGAACAAGTAAACCAAGTTTACTATAAATGTTGAAATAGTGAGCATAAATTGTACGAGAATGACCTGAAAGTACGGGTTGTCACACACATTGAGCAAGCCAGCCAGCCAGAAGGCCCAATGTGTCCACGAAGCCCAATCAAAGTCCAAGTGCAGCCCAAGTCTAGTAGCTATCCCACGAAATCCAAACGCAAATATGAAATCTGCTACAAAGCTTACAAATATTAAACTTGGGGACCAAGTTTTATGACGGGATTTTGTACCAAGATAGAATAATTTAGGCATATGAAAAATTATTAGGGGCCATAGTGTAACTTGTGGGTCTATAAAAACTCACCTCCTCACCTCATTATTAAAAAATCATTATTTATTTTTGTACCCAAACTCTTGTAATTTTAATGCTTATTTAGTTTTATAAAAGTTTTATTTATTTCTTTCAAGTTAGTTCATCTTATTTATTATCTTACATTTATTTCTTCTTCTCATCTTTTCTTATTGTTCTTTTCTTTTTCATATTGTTGCTATATTAGCTTATTAGCTTATTAGATTTAGTTTTAGGCATTTTCTATAAGCTATCCATTAAGCTTTTATTTGTTTTTCTTCTATAAACTTTCTTTTACTTTTCATAAATAGTTTTTATTTCACTTATTTTATAAAAAGTTTACAGTTTTATAAGTTTTAGCTTATTATGTCTTATTATCACATCTTTTCTTCATCCTCTAGCTCGATTCAAACAACAAAGAGATGCATGCTTTATTAGTTCGGCTTATTGTACAAATAAGCCTTGACATCTTTTAAGTTTGAGAGCACATTTTCTATTTTTTAGCTTATTATTAATTAGATTTATTAGTTTTATCAAGTTTTTCATAAAAAGGTTGCAACTTTTTAAGTTTTATTGAACAATAAGCTATTTAATAGCTTGTTCATTTAGATCAAGTCCTTAAATATACCCGATTCACGTTTAATCTTCGGATGGAACAACTTGGCTTCGGGTGGACTTAGATCTAATAGTTTTTAGTTATAAAGTTTAAATTTTTTTAATTTTTAGATCACTTTTAGCTTATTTACATTTAGTAGTAGTGCTTATTATTGCCTAACTCTTATTAAGTTTTGATTTTTTTTTTGTGTTTATCTTCATCTCTACCGCTAAGGCCGGAGCTTAGGGTCATTAAGATTTTAATACATAAAGTTTGAAACTTTAGTAAATTTTAAGCTTGTTAGTGAATAAAGTTTTAAACTTTACTTACTAATTAGTTGATAAGATTAATAAAGTTGTAAACTTTTGTGTTAATTTGTGCTTATTTGATCGGGTGGTTTTATTCCTCTCGCTTCATCATCGGTTCTATTCTCTTACTTTTTTAGCTTAGATTCTTAGTTTCACGTTACTTTAATTTTTCAGTATGATGCTTGTTAAGTCTTTTTAGTATCATTCTCTTAGCTTAATATTCATCGTCACTAGTTGTAGTTTGTCATTTAAATTTTAGTTTAAACTTTAATTAGTTAAATTAGTTTTTAAAAGAAAAATCTCTTAAAAAAAATAAATAAAAAGTCAAAAAAAAATATATTTCGCTATTTTCAAAAAAATCAAAAATCAAAAAAAAAAAACCAAAAAAAAAAAATAGTTTTAAATTTTAGATAATTTTTAGATCACATTTTTAGTTGTAGAGAAATATTAGATCACTTTTAGGGGTTAAAATAGATTAATTTGCATTTTAGAATACGTTTTTTTTTTGCATAAAGTAATTTTCGTCTTTAGTTTAATTTGCGTACTTAATTGAGATTACTTGTTTGCACCTTAGGATTAGTCGATTTATATGCCTTTTATTATTATTGTTTGCCCCGTAGTTTAGAAATCCTCAAAATCCTTTTTAACGCATTCAAATCCCGATAATCGCGACGTGATTTGGAAATTCCATTCAACCCTCGTTCGGAACGATCTCGGTGCTCAAACCTAACACGTTTGAGTTACCCCGTAATACTACACACTTTTCTTATTATTGGTTTTATCGAATCAATTTTTGGCGCCGCTGCCGGGGAGGGCTTGTAGCGAAGTTTCATATTTCCGTCTCGAATCGCGTGCATTTGAAGATCCTTTCCCGAGTGAAGTTACCGTCGTTTTTGTATATATATATTTTTCAAAAACCCAAAAAAATCTAAAAAACCAAAACATTCTTCCTAGAGTGTTTACAAAACCTTAAGAATTAAAAAAACAACAAAACAAGCCCGAAACGTCAATTGTTACGTCGGCTCACCTTGAGAGTACAACCTATACACGGGGTATAAGGAAAGTCTTGACATTAAATTGCAGTAGACAAGAACGATCCACTCTTCGTTCGCCATTACATTGGCGCTCCAAGGCCAGACTTTTGGGAGCTACCGAGCACCGGTTGACGCGACGTTACCAAAAATTGTGTTTTCAAAAGTTTTCTTATATATAAAAACCAAAAAGATTTTCCTTTTTCAAATTTATTTTTCCTTTTTAAATTTTGATTTTGAATTTTTTGTGCATGCGACTGATTCTCACCACGACGTAATCGTAATCGAGAATAGACGCACCGAAGTTACGACTATCGTTGAAGAACCCATCGTCATGGCAGATACTCGAACGATGATCGAGTTACTTCAAGCTCCCATAGACGGCTACGGTGATGCTATCGTTATTCCACCACTTGATACCGAATTTTGAACTAAAAACAAATCTAATTCAATTGGTTTCAAATAAACCTTTTTTTGGTTTAGACCATGAGGAGCCCCACGCACACCTCCGTTGGTTTAATCAAGTTGCTTCTACGATAAACTTTCGGGCCACCATGAGTCAGTTAAGTTGAGATTGTTTCCGCTTCTCTGAGGGGCAGCCCTTACTTGGCTCGAAAAAGAACCCCCTCAATCAATTACAACATGGGAAGATCTTTCTAAGAAGTTTGTGAATCAATTCTTTCCTCCTTCGAAAATTACAATGTTAAGAAATCAAATCATTAATTTTCAACAAAAATTTGATGAAAGTTTTGGAGAAGCATGGGATAGATTTAAAGAACTTTTGCGAAAATGCCCAAATCACGGTTTTACCGATCTTCATCAAATTGATACGTTCTACAATGCTTTAACGCCGTCCGATCAAGATTCGCTTAACGCTGCCGCCGGTGGTAACATCTTGAGTCGTATGCCCACCGATATTAGAACGATTATCGAAAATAAGTCAAAAGTTGTCTCGTCTAGAAACCGACTGGTTGTTTCTAAGATTGCTACTAATGATAACTATGTTCAGAGGAGTGAGTTGAGTGGGCTGACTGATGCTATTAATTCTATGATGAGAGAGTTTAAGATTCAGAAATCCGAACCAGTCAAAGCCGTTACCGAAACATGTGTTATTTGCGGTGGTCCTCATCCGTACTATAATTGTCAAGCCACGGATGGCGATCTCAGAAATGCTTCCGTAGCTTCTGCTAATCCGGTTCAAAATCAGAACCAAGGATACCGTGCCAACCAAATGGGACCACCCGGTTTTGCACCCATTCCTCAACAAAACCAAAACCATAATCAAAACCGTTATCAAAACCAATCTTACAATCAAAACCGAGGAGCTAATCTCAATCATGGTAATCAAAACTACCAAGCTCCTCCACCTCAAGTTTATCAACAACCGACAACCGCCTCATCAAGCTACTCCGAACAACGAAGTTTCTAACTTACATGAAGAATTCGATAATACCATTAAAAGTTTGCAAACTCAAATCACCAGCATGAGGAATGATTTCAAAAGGGAAATGGAAGCTACTAGTAACAAGCAGATGAGTGAAATGAGGAATATGATGGCTAGTTTCTTTCAAGCTAATCAAGCTTCTACTTCTTATTCTCAACCCTCGGGTTCCGGTTATCTTCCGAGTAATACGATTCCCAACCTGAGAGGTGATATGAAAGCGATCACTACCCGAAGTGGTGTTGCTTACGATGGACCCACGGCCCCTACCATTATTTCTTCTTCTCCGTCTCGTGTGGTAGACCGTGAGACCGAGGTGACAAAGGACCCGGTGCTTCCTACTAATAAGGGGAGTACCGAGAATGTCCAACCCACGGTTGTCCCGACGTCCGAGCTCAAGGATGCTCCGGTTAGTGTGAAAAGACTAACCCAAAACAACACTTCCGTACCGCCAAGGATGAATGATCAAAAGCAACGCGAACAAGTAAATCTTCAAATGGAAAAATTCTTTCAAATATTTCAAGATCTTCACTTCAAATTAGCTTCGCGAATGCTCTTCTTCTCATGCCTAAGTTTGTTTCGACACTAAATGGATTATTAAGTAACAAAGAGAAAATTGTGGATTTGGCAAAACGCTTGAATGAGAATTGTTCGGCGGTTATTCTCAAGAAACTTCCGAAAATTTAGGTGACCCCACAAGTTTCTCATTCCGTGCGATTTTCAAGGAATTATTCAATGCTCCGCCTTGGCCGATCTTAGCGCAAGTATCAATTTGATGCCGAAATCAATCTACGAAAAGCTTTCATTACCCCCACTTACCCCAACATGTATGACCCTCGAGCTAGCCGACCGTACTACTACGAAACCAAAAGGTATAGCCGAGGATGTCTTTGTCAAAGTGGGAAGTTCGATTTCCGCTGATTTTGTTGTAGTTGATTTCGATGTCGATCCTCGAGTACCCCTCATTCTCGGAAGGAGCTTCTTAAGGACGGGCCATGCGTTGATTGATGTGTATGAAGGAGAGATCACTTTACGAGTAGGAAATGAAGCCGCACGCTCAATGTTAACCATACTTCCAAATCTCTAACCAACCAATATGATGTGCCCAAAATTAATGACACCGAGGTGACAAAGGACCCGGGATTTCCTACTAATAACGGAAGTACCAAAACGCCCAACCTCCGTGGTTCAAAAGTTGGGCCTAAGACATCGAGAATTGATCCGAGTCTTTCACGCTTTAATGTTAAGAGTTTGTCGACGATACGTGCTGACCAAAAAAAGAAATTAGAAAAGGAGTCTACAACGGTTGTGGTGGAAAATGCTAGCTCTAAGAGCACACCACTTGTCCCACCTCCGCTTCGCTTTGTTGTGTTGAACTTAAGAACGTCGAGTTTTCTTTGAGTGGCAATCCCAATTTCTTCTGAAAATATAGAACTTTCTTCTAAACAAATCATTTCTGATTCTTCCTCTTCCCTCACTAAATTTGATGAGGATGATTCTATCATGGAAGAAATCGAGGCTTATTTAAAAGTGATTCGTTTCACCGAAATTGATAATGCCGACATCAACATCGAGGAGATATTCGTTTAATTGAAGAAATGCTCTTCACTCTCTCTCCGAAAGAAAATGAAATTAAAGAAGTCAAGCCGTCTACTAATCCTTCGGAGCCCGAGCCCAAGGATTCTTCCATTGATTTACTTCTCGAGGAGTTCACGATGAACTCGCCGCATGGATCCTCTTCCACCGGGAAGTAAGGATGACGTCTTTGATTTTAGAGCCGACTTACGCGAAATTGAATATTTGTTATATCAAGATCCGTCGATTTACTTCGAGAAGTTCACCGATGAACTTGCTCCCACCGACTCGATTCTTTCCGAGATTAAAGAAAATAAATACGATGATCCATTTTACCCAAAGAAAGAAAAGGAAGTGAAGATTTCGACTGATGAGCTTATTGATTCAGAGGTCCCGCACTATTTTTTATCCGAGAGTGATTCCTCTTCTCGTGAGGATTTTCACGTAGATGATACTTTGATTTCCTTCCTCTCCGAGAACAAGATTTTTAACCCTTGGATACTCATCGGAGAGGACATTCATAAAATAAAAGTTAACCGGAAAAAGGATCCTCTCTTGGATGCCTTCATGTTTGAGCCTTTAAGACACACCTCTCTGTACCATGGACTCCCTTCTTCTATGGAGTTGTTTCTCTTTGATCCGCCATCCCGACGTCCGCCCGCAAAACCACCGGATGACGGATCATTCTTTCTTGATAAACCTTATGTGAGTTTGGGGGATGTTATCCCATGTGTGCTTGAGCCCGACATTTTCTTTCCTCCCAACCCACCCATTCTTTCCTTCGGAGGAGGATACCATCTTTGATCCGGTATCCTTCTCGCTTGTTTCCCTAAGGACAAATGAATTAGGGACGAGTCGCTAGCGACTTCGCTTAACAAAAAACAAGTAGCGCTTCGGGAGGCACCCCATGCTTATCCTTTTATCTTATTTATGTTTTCTAATAAGTGACGTGCGGAGGTTCGCCTCTTCCATTTCTCGTGTTTCGTGTTGTTGTTGTTTATGTCCAGGATTTTCCTCAATACATGAAGACTCTCGTGCTCAAAGTTTTGTCTTTTCTCCACTCGAGTTTCATGTTTTGATGCTCTTATGGAAATCCGATATCCAAAATCTTTATCGATTATCGTTTATCTATTAGCATAACTAACCAATGGCTTTAGATTTGCGTTGAGAACCTGTACCTTTAAACATTGAGGACAATGTTTGATTTTAGTCTGGGGTGGGTAATCTTCGATTTGATTTTACCGCACTTGTTTGTTTTTTGCCGTGTACTCTCGCAACCCCGTTTTTCCTTAGAAATTGAAAAAAAATGTGCAAAAATTGTGAAAAATTTAAAAATTTTGAAGCTTTTGTTAAGTCTTTTTGATTGAAAGGTTTGCTAGTCTCTTAGACAAGAAGCTATAAAATGCGAATTCTAGCTCACAAGGCCAAGAATTTGCAAGTTTCCCCGAGTGACTTTAAATATGCATGACTTAATTTCATTAGACGAAGCATTTGCTAAATTAATATATGTTTTGACACCTTGTTGACTTTCCGCTGGTGAGGGTAGGAATAGAATTCTCGACTTGACCGGCTGTTGAGCCCTAGCTTATTCCCTTAACCATAGATAATTTAATTATCGGCTAAGCATCCGCGGATCTCATTATTTGGGATTTTAAATTTGCGGAGATCGAGAAATGATAGAGTTACTTATGAGTTTAGATGCTAAGCGTGAGGTAGATGGTTCTCTTTAGAGCCCATCGAAGGTACTTATGGCGTTTTGTTCCCACAAAATTGTTTCACCCCATATTTGTCTAATAATAATTAAAGATGTTGAGTTTTTGACGATAGTTAGTTCTTTATTCTTCTTTAGAGAATCTTTGCCCATGATAGTTGGGTACACATCGAGTAATCTGTTGTTAAGTGTGTAATAGACAACCTGATTCCGATAGTTTGCTGCTATTGTTTCTATTGTTATAAAAGCCGTAGGGTTTGGAGTTTGGCACAAAAATTAACATGAAATAAAGCCCAAATGTATTAAAGTTGAAAATCCAAAGCCATAAAAGTTGTCATAGACTTCTAAAAAGGCAGAGTAAAATCCAAAGTCGTAATAAGACTTCTGATTAAACGGTAATCCCGTTGAGTTAGTGGTTGAAAAGACCAAGGGCCTAAATTGCAAAAATGCAAATGTGCTGAAATAGTGTTAAGCCAAACTTTGGATCCGGAAGATGTCTAAATAAAGCTTCTGTCTCTGGACTCGTAGATGAGTTGTCTCGGTCGCCATAAAAGGATATTCTCCCTAAATCGTGTGAAATTAGGACCTTGATGTGGACCTCATTCTTGTGTGCAACGGTTTTCGAGGGAAGATGGATAACTAATTATCGACTTAGCTTCATATCTTTATCGGAATAAAAATTATCGAAACGAGAAATTTGAAGAAATTCATTTCTCACAAAAATAAAAAAATCTAGAGGAAAATAGGAAAATGGGAGCAAAAGGTAATTACACAAGTAACTTCCATGGGTAGTGTTAGCATCTAGAATCATATTTAACAATGATTTCGATTTTACGCTTAGTTTGGGGACTTGTGAAAAATCAGGGACGATGTATTCTATCCGTATGGTCACTTCACGCTGTGTTGTGTTTCTTACTCCATGATCCTAACGTGTCATTTGAAAAATGTTGGAGTTATTGATCGACATGAAAGTTCAACAAACCGTCACTCATAATTGGAATGTGCTTAAACGTAATATCTATATGAGAAATGAAAGGTAAACGGGGCATTTTTAGAAATAAGGGTTTCTTAATCTCTTTTGAGGAATCTTTGCTACTTTTCATAGGTTTAGTAGAAAGAGATTGAAATCTTTGTTTTTAGAAGCGTGAGTTGATTACATTGCGTGAGGACACGGCAATCTTCTCGTCTGGGGTATTTTGGTATATGTGAAAACATATACCTTTTTCTTTATCAAAACCGGACCAAAAATACCAAAAACTAACCCCTAAAGCCATAAATATTTGTGTTTTTGTGTTTATGTATGTGCAGGTAACGGATATTGTAAAATGGATAAAAAGAAGACAAATGGACAAAAACGAGCACGAGAATGGAAGGAGCATGAAGTTACGGGACCAATGATAATTTTATTTGGAGCATCAAGGCAAGAAAAGAAAAATTTAAAGATCAAAAGAAGAATTAATTAATTAAGAAGAAAAAGAAAAATAGAAGAAAGAAAAGAAAGAAAATGGATCAGCAGAAAAATGGAGGCTAAATGAAAATTAAATGCAATATTTAACACTAAAAGACTCTTGGTCTAGTGGGTGGGGACATGTTTTTCAAGCAAAAGGTCAAGGGTTCAATTCCCACTTGTATCATTATTTTTTGTTATATATTTCAGCAGGCCCAAGTATCAATCATCCAAGTCCAACACCCACGAGGCCCAACATCAAATCTGCCCAAGCCCAGCGAGATCCAGCCAATTGAAGCAAGCCAGCGCGCCCAACAGGTCCACGAAGCCCAATCAAAGTCCAAGTGCAGCCCAAGTCTAGTAGCTATCCCACGAAATCCAAATGCAAATATGAAATCTGCTACAAAGCTTACAAATATTAAACTTGGGGACCAAGTTTTTATGAGGGGATTTTTGTACCAAGATAAATAGTTTAGGGTCATTATGAAAAATTATTGTAGGGGCCATAGTGAACTCCTGGTCCTATAAAACTCACCTCCTCACCTCATTATTAAAAAATCATTATTTATTTTTGTACTCCAAACTCTTTAATTTTAATGCTTATTTAGTTTTATAAAAGTTTTATTTATTTCTTCTGTTCATCTTATTTATTATATTTACATCTTATTTCTTCTTCTCATCTCTTTCTTTATTTTCTTTTTCTTTATATTAGCTTTATTAGCTTATTAAATATTTAGCTTTTTAGGTTTTGCTTTATGGGTTAGCTTTTTCTATAAGCTTATCCATTAAGCTCTTTTATTTGTTTTCTTCTATAAAACTTTCTTTAATACTTTTCATAAATAGTTTTTATTTCACTTATTTTATAAAAATTTTACATTTTTATAAGTTTTAGCTTATTATGTCTTATTATCACATCTTTTCTTCATCCTCTAGCTCGATTCAAACAACAAAAGAGATGCATGAGCTTATTAAGCTCGGCTTATTGTACAAATAAGCCTTGACATCTTTTAAGTTTGAGAGCACATTTTCTATTTTTTAGCTTATTATTAATTAGATTTATTAGTTTTATCAAGTTTTTCATAAAAGGTTGCAACTTTTTAAGTTTTTATTGAACAATAAGCTATTTAATAGCTTGTTCATTTAGATCAAGTCCTTAAATATACCCGATTCACGTTTAATCTTCGGATGGAACAACTTGGCTTCGGGTGGACTTAGATCTAATAGTTTTTAGTTATAAAGTTTAAATCTTTTAATTTTTAGATCACTTTTAGCTTATTTACATTTAGTAGTAGTGCTTATTATTGCCTAACTCTTATTAAGTTTTGATTTTTTTTTGTGTTTATCTTCATCTCTACCGCTAAGGCCGAAGCTTAAGGGTCATTAAGCATTTTTAATACATAAAGTTTGAAACTTTAGTAATTTTTAAGCTTGTTAGTGAATAAAGTTTTAAACTTTACTTACTAATTAGTTGATAAGATTAATAAAGTTGTAAACTTTTGTGTTAATTTGTGCTTATTTGATCGGGTGGTTTTATTCCTCTCGTTTCATCATCGGGTTCTATTCTCTTACTTTTTTTAGCTTAGATTCTTAGTTTACCGTTACGTTTAATTTTTCGTATGATGCTTGTTAAGTCTTTTTAGTATGATTCTCTTAGCTTAATATTCATCGTCACTAGTTGTAGTTTGTCATTTAAATTTTAGTTTAAACTTTAATTAGTTAAATTAGTTTTTAAAAGAAAAATCTCTTAAAAAATATAAATAAAAAGTCAAAAAAAAATATATTTCGCTATTTTCAAAAAAATCAAAAAAAAAAAAACCAAAAAAAAAAAAATAGTTTTAAATTTTAGATAATTTTTAGATCACATTTTTAGTTGTAGAGAAATATTAGATCACTTTTAGGGGTTAAAATAGATTAATTTGCATTTTAGAATACGTTTTTTTTGGCATAAAGTAATTTTCGTCTTTAGTTTAATTTACGTACTTAATTGAGATTACTTGTTTGAACCTTAGGATTAGTCGATTTATATGCCTTTTATTATTATTGCTTGCCCCGTAGTTTAGAAATCCTCAAAATCCTTTTTAACGCATTCGAATCCCGATAATCGCGACGTGAGTTGGAAATTCCATTCAACCCTCGTTCGGAACGATCTCGGTGCTCAAACCTAACACGTTTGAGTTACCCCGTAATACTACACACTTTTCTTATTATTGGTTTTATCGAATCAGGGTGTGACATCATAGTCCTAATTTTATATGTTTTTCAAACTCGTAGGGAGATACATGCTACAAATCTGAACACAAATATTTTATGTATGCTATGACTGATCGATATTGCCTAAGTTACCATTATTGCCAAAAAGTCCCTCATATCATGAACCATTAGGCACTTGCGAGTGAACGCAAATACAGTGAATAGATCTATTGGCGGTTGACAACCCATTTTAATCAGAATTGTGACCAAATGCACTTTATTTGAGTAAACAGTAGGAATATTGAAAATTCCTACACGCGGCCCCATATTTACACCATTTTTCGTGCGTATTATTTATATCATTTCTATGATATCACACACGTTAATGTTTGAGTTTCATGAGACTTACGGCAATATACTGAACTGCAATATCATTGATTTCTATTATGATTGTATCTCTATACAATTATATGAACTGGAGTTTGTGTTCAACTGATTATTACACTTAAACTCTACGGATTCACTCAACAATTCTGTTGACTTTTTAGCATGTTTATCTCAGGTAATTGAAGAAGCATTCATGGCACAGAGTGGGCAATAACTGTTGGTTTTTGGTGTTAAATAAATTATCATCCTTTTTAAACTATTTCATATCTTTCGTGATAAGAAAAACTCTGGAATCTCTTTTGTACTCGAATTATTGAATGAATGATAATGATTTATAAAACGCCTCTTTTGAATCTTTTTCTATGATTATGTGTTAGGAATTAGAAAATTCCATGTTAAAGTATCGGTCACCCCAATTATAGTCTAGCATAAGTTAGCTCGTAGACATATCGTTATTTACGTTATTTAGTAGTTTATTAGTTAGTGTGTAGCGTAGAATAGTATAGTGCAACACCGTGGAGGAAGGAAGGGTCTTTACCCACTGTATACCTGATCCACAGGCCGATAGGAGGTCGTGTATTGTGTAAGTATAAATACCCCTTCCATCTATGGAAGGGGTGGTGCTTTTCAATCTAACATTCCATAATTTTGTTGAACCAAGTCTCTAGCAAGAAAACACCCAACTCGCTACTTCTCTATCTAATGGAAAACATGTATTTTGATCATCCAAGACCACCCGAATCATCAACACAATAATATATCGATCCTACAAATGGTACCAGAGCCAAGGTTATTGTGTTGTGTTGATCCGTTGCGGTCTTGAAACATGTGTTAAAACTGTTTTATGTATTTTTTATGGCCAGGAATCTTTTTTTTGGTAAACTGTTCTTATCAAGTCTTGGTATTCTTTTGTGTTGGTCAAATATGTCACGTTATGCTTTCTTGGTCTCATATATGTCTTGTGTCTAATTTTATTGTACAAACAGTTGCATCTTAGGACGTTTTTTTGTTTTGTACCAAAAACTGAGATGTATATCGTGGTCAAAAATGGGTCAAAGATGAAGAGTTTCATGAGCAGTTTTCTGGTAAACCGGTAAATATGCATATGGTCGGAACTGAAGTCGGAAAACTCATCCAAAAATCATAAATCATACTAGCGACTTGGTTATCAAGTTAGCGACTTGTCTTAGTGTCCAGATACATTGTAACTCATTTTAGCTTACTTTTGGTAGCGAAGTTGTGTGATTATGGTGATCTAGCTTACTTATAATCGATAAGTTAGCGACTTGAATGATAAAGAAGATAGCGACTTGTCTAATCCGCTTTGACTATTGAGTCTAGCGACTGGTGTTAAAAATGGTAGCGAGTTAGTACAAGAGCTAGTGACTTGACTCAAAGACTTATTTTGACCTAGCGACTTGAGACAGAAATGAAGATGAAGAATGACTAAGAACTAGACCACGACCACTTGACATCAAAACCATATACAAGCATCACAACGACCACTGTCTCTTCATTTAACAATCTCGTTACATTTATCAACTCCAACTCACAACTTCACCAACATAACTCGCAACATCATTGTGCACATAACTTGTCATTTAAAAGAAAATATACAACGAATCTCAGAAACCCTTATTGTTTCGCTCATATCAAAACCTTTAAGGTTTTTTTTATTCGAAAGAAAAAAAAAGGGTGGACTCATCATTGATTAAATTTTTGAAGACTGCCTTCACTATGTTTATTCGAACCATAAATGATATGAAATAACAACAAATCTGTTGTCATCTCACCTCTAAGTTCGATTAAATGAAAGTAATCACTATGAAAATCATTTATCATCTCACCTCTCATCTTGTGCTAATATTCGAATTTAAAAGAATAGAGTGTTAACAATTTCGTTAGTCTCTATTTCTTTTTGTTCGTTTAATGACTCAACACAACAAGTGATACCTACCTTGATGCCTAGCCATCCCTGTGGCGAATAATTGTCACTTGTGTCTCTAACCTCAAAGCCATCCCTGCGGGCGCAGGATTTGTCTAATCAGATTCATGAAAAAAGGAGCGGACTGATTTTGTGTGCAAGGATTATTAGGGTTTGATGTGATGATTGATATTAGGAGGTGAGAGGCGAAGTGGTTTTGTAATGAGACGTGGGCGGATGATAATGGTAATGGATTAGGGTTGATTATCAAGGGAGGCGGATTGGTGTGAGATAATGGTGGCTGCGTTTTTTTAGGTGTTAGAGTGTTTAGGTTTTGGTACCTAATGTTTAGGGATACAAGTGATATTGTATGCTTTTTATATCCCCTAAGATTAGGGTAGCACGTTTCTGGATTAGACATGGGCATAGCAATGAATTGGTAATGGGCCAAGGAGTAACAATGGTCCACAAAATTTGTGTTTGTTATCAACCAGCATGTGTAATATTTGGGTGTGATATTGAGATGATACAAAGGACTAATGTTGGGCCGAGTGGTTATGAGATTATTGTTGGGCCGAAATTAATTAAATTGAATGGGACGTGCAAGTGATTTATTTGGGCTTCGTCTGAAATAGATGTGCCAAGTGACATATAAATCACGTGATATATATGTGCAAACCAATTTATATAAGGTGAAGTTATAAATCACGTGATATACTATGAGTTGCATGGGATATAATGGACCTATTTGCGTCATTCATATCATGAACTTCTTGAGCTAAGTTTGCGTTGGCATATTTTGACATGAGTCATTAATCGGATGAAGTTGGATCGGGTTTGAATTGACATGGGCTTGACTTGATAATCTATGATTTTATGAGATTTGAATTTGATGGATTTGTTGAAGAGTTTTGTCGATGAAATTTGTGATAATGAGATTTGATGATGAAGTTTGGTGAAATGCGGAGATTTGTAGTGTTGTGCGGGTTGATACCTTGGTTTATACATTTTCATGGAGGTTATTATGTTACGGCTGGAATCGATACTTGAACACGGTTGACTACGAGATTGTTTGGACAGCATTTATTATTTGAATTTGAAGTAAGGTTTTTCCGGCGCCGCTTCACTTATTTCATCTTCTTTCTTTCTACCCTTCCGCCAAGATGACTTTTTGGGCTTGTTGAGTGTGATAAATACTTGGCTATTTAGTTACGGTTGTGATTCTTTCTCGCTTAACCCACAACGTAGCTATCACTTCGGTGTCTCACTCAGTTGAGAATGTCAAGAGGTCTTGTACATTGGGTACACCGCTTTCTTTTCACGAGGATTCGCATAAGTTTAAGTAACAAATCTGGAAAGTTTTACTTCATGATCAAGTTTGGCATATCGGGTTTAATTCACCATGTTGTCACCTGCAATTGCCGCAATATGTGGAAGATATGCTTACCAAAGTGTTTAATGGTTGATGTTGGATAATGAACCGTTGATGAACCGCTGCATATTCCCCTAAAACAGATATTCACCAAAACCAAAATTGTCATATTACATTCAAGCTGACATTGTTTACGGTTTTGTCTTGATTTTGTAAAATCCCGCGAAACAACCTATTTCTCGGTTTAAATCATAGACTTGTAAAATCCCGTGACAATGGAAACATCCTGGTAATTATAAAGTGCATTTCCGGATCTATCTTACGGTTTATTCTTGGTTTTGTAAAATCCCGCGAAAGAAACTATTTCTCGGTTTAAACCATAGAGTTGTAAAATCCCGTAATGATGGAACCATCCTAGGGAAAGGAAAGTGTATTTTGGGATCTCATTTGATGCTGGTGCTACGGTTTCTGCTTTGAAGAAGGGATAAAAGGGTGTACTTCATGAATTGGATGTGTGTTTGGATTTTCGCCATGGCAGTTTGGTTATTTCATAGTTTTACGGGGTTACGTGCTTTTAACCATAGTCGGGATGAAACCATTATCAGAGTTCATTTAAATGTCAAAGATAGCTAGATTTGAGCTGTTAACCAAGAAGATGTGACAACGGCGTTAATTCAGTATTATTTATTTGAGGTTGAAGTGAAATATCACGGGCGAATGTACTTAGTATCCTGAGGGTATCGGGATGGATGGATGAAGATTCTTCATGATCCTTGTTTGAGCATATTATCAAAAAAAACGAAGACTTGGAAATCTAGTTATTTTTGGGTGACTTTTACCTTTTCTTTTACCACTTGGGGGAATTGGGCTCTTATCACCACAAAATAACTATCACTTTAAGGAGTTACGTTGTAGTGCTCACATTCAATTGTGGATTTTCAAGAGGTAATGTACGCCTTATACTTGATGGTTGGTTGGTTGAAGAGTATAGAGTACATAGAGAGTACTTAGAGATGCTAATGGAAATCGGCACCGCTTTTGTTACATATGTGTAAGTTTAAGTCACGAGTTCGGGCGCTTTACTTCAGGGTCAATTTCATCATATTGGGTTATCTCCATCAGCTGTCACTACAAAGAGCCTACTGAATGATAATGGGTTGATTACGTGTTTTGCCAAAAGAGATTGAAAAGAGAGAGATTATGACGTCTGTTCACGTCAGTTCAGGCCTCGTACACCAAAGAAAAGAAATGTGTACGTTTCAGTGCGCATTATCTTCAAAAGAAGAGAAATCTTCTTATGACGTATGAACACAACAGTTCATGCCTTCGCTAAAGAAAAGAAAGGTGTACGTGTCAGTTCGCTTTATCTTATGAAGAAGAGAAATCTTCTTATTATGACCATTCTCATCAACATGCTTCATACTTTTTCCATGCGCCCGTCATCAAGTGAACCGGGCTACTATTGATTGTTTTCTGATTCCACTTTTTCAACTATAATGACGATGGCGACATCCTGTGCTAATTTTGCGGGGGAGAAGTGTGAATAGACTACATTTGGATGATGTTCACTTGTTTAATCAAGAATGGCATCTTCGTATGCAATTCTTGAGGGGGAGAAGAAGTGTGATAATTTTGCATGGTTGATTGACTTATGAGAATACATGGTCATACGGCTCCTAACTCATGTAAGAACCAAGCTTCTTCTTATCG